>OZ024825.1:47791218-48116218 GCA_964016985.1 Anodontia alba
AAGATTAAGACACAAAACAAATCGCCCCGTAGTATAAACCACAAAGCAACAATGAGTAAGACTAATACCGGGACAACCGCCCCAGAACGGGTTTTTACAGCTAGCCAATTCACCCTGGGTCCCGATGCTACTCTTAATACAGAAACCTCATCATCATTGAAAGTTATGTTATTTAGATGATTGTGTGTGTGTGTGTGTGTGTGTGTGTGTGTGTGTGTGTGTGTGTGTGTGTAAATGATGTTGAGTTAAAGCGTTTTTTATGATATTGTAACTCAGAAATTAAAACTTGAATCTGTTTTTTTTTTTTTTTTTTTTGGTTTGAGGGGGTAAGGTGGGGGCGGGTTTGTATAAAGTGTTCTAAAATGAAGATACCACTGTCCGTGGGGATAGGGGCGTGAGAGTACAAAATGTGCGCGGGGGTCGGTGGGGATGGGGGGGGGGGTTACCTCGGTGTTCACGACAGTGCTAAGTTGAACTGAGTGGTGGTTTGGCTGTATCACGGGTATCAGCTTTTGCGAAAAAAGTCAAAATGTGTCGGATTTTTCTCACTCCCTCTATCACATACACACACACACGCACGCACGCACGCAACAAAAACAAACAAAATAAAAAAAAAAAAAAACGTCATCGCTTGATCATTATTTACAAAGTAGAGGTTTTTTTTAGGTCAGTTGCAAAATGTGATTTGAAGCATATCCGAACAGTGAAGGTCTAGATCAACACATCTAATCTCGGTTTTAGCTGTACGTCGTTATATTCTACTGCAGCCAATGGTTCTGTAAGTTTACAAAGAAAAGCCCGAATCAGGAATGCGTGGAGTCACAGGCTGATCAGGGCATTCGCTGTCCGCACAATCGGATATCACTTGATCGGATGAGTAGAAACTGACTTCGGATTGTTGAGATCTGAGTAATAAGAAAAGTATGAACTGTGTGCACAATGTTGCGGCTCAAATTTACTTTAAAGTGTATCTTATATTGGTGTCTCACTACAACATTGATTTGATCAATCTTACCTGTTTGCTTACATGTCAGCAATAAAACCCAGTATGCCAAGGAAAGCAGTGTCGTACCTGCCGGAGTCTGCAGTTGAAAGTGATAGTTAAGGCAAAAAAAAAAAAAAAAAAAAAAAAAAATGAGACCGCGAAATACATGTCAGGAAATTAAAATGACTTGGGAGTCGCTTTTCTCAAAACAAGATGAGGGCTGCCAAGTTTTACAAATGTCTGTGCGGTGGGATGAATACACCAAGTTTAGTGACTGCGTCTCATAGAAGACGAGATAAAAGGACGTGTTTCCTCGTTTATGTCCACGGTCAAACAATCCGGTGAATTGATGTAACAGACAAACGGACGCACACCATAACCAAACGGGGAACTGTCTCGCAGTGCACAAACAGACAGGGCAATAAAACACCAATTATGAAAACGCCATTATGATATTTGCCTATAATTAAATTCCAAATACTCTAAAGTTGTACCGTTGCCTTTTTCAGTCAATGTGTATTCATTGGGTTAAAAAACATATTAGGGTTTAGGGCAAATAATGTTTGTCTGGGTTAACTTTATAAAACGAATATGCATGAAAAACTTTTAGTTCATATACAATTAACCCATAAACCACTAATCAAAACTGCAGCAATCGACATTTAGATTTTTATTAGACAATTCAAATAAAATGCCATGTCTTATTTTCTCTGAACAATGATAATAATAATAATAAAATAATGTAGTCTGTGGCAATTCTGCTAAGCGCATTAATGGTTAAAATGCGACTCGAACTCCAGGCATTAACTGTTCCAACACTTCGGTGGTAACTGATCAAAGTGAACGGTATAGATTCCATAATCATTGGCAGTAATTCGTGTAATCTATTATCACTATTGTGCATGACCAGCATTGTTTTTGCCTGTGCCTGCACGTTGCCTCTGACTTTTCGTAATTTCTTTGAGTTGATATTGTCAGAATTAATGTGTATACATTTTATCAAATATTCCATATTGTTGAAGAACTATGAGTATTTTTTATATTTTTACCTCGGCATTGCCTCGGTCATAGATAATTGGAATTTGGCAAGGCCATTGGTTAGATATTATTAGATATTATCAGTATCAATCAATTTTCGACACATTATCAAAGTAATCCTACTGTTTTAAGAGTTATGGGTATTTTCGATGTACATTTTGGCCTCCGTCAAGGTAAAAGGGCATTTTGCTATTCCTTTGTCGGGATCTTGTCAATATTAATGTGCAAACAAAATGTAATCAAACTGTCCTATGTGGTTAAAGGCCTTCGGCTATTTCCATATTTTCATATTTTGGGCTTCAACATTGCCTTGGTCAAGGAAAAGTAACATTTGGCAAAGCAGTGGCTAGATTGTGAAAGTGTCTATCATTACGCCAAAAATTGTCAAAATATTCACAATGGTATAAGCGCAATGGCTGTTTTTTGTTAACTGACCATGGACGGACTTATAAAGTGATTGTAGAACACTCTTCAAAAGTCAACCTTTCAATTGGTCAACTTCTCGTTGGATCGTGCAATTTTCACTTTGCTGCTAATCTTAAATGCATTACTAATTTCTGCTTTTGACATTACTAAGACACATATTGTCCAGAACTCTTACCATTTACTGGTAATGCGTCTCGAAAGCACTTCTTACTCTTGTTACTTATTTGGACGAGTTTTACATCCACCCGTAACACAACTGGACATGATGGGGGTATTTTTGTAAGCAGGAAAAAAATACGAATACTAATAACAATGTTAAACAAAGGAACTGAATTGAGGAAAGAGCTCTTGGCCCTTTAATGAATTTGGTGTGTATATGTACATATAACAAGACGGCCATAATGGCCCTATATAGCTCACCTGAATCATGTCATACATAGCATTGATAACAGAGATGCGGTTCTAAAGATCATTGTGAGCTTGACCATGGCCTTTGCCCTCAGGGTCTTCTTCTGGTCAGAAGAAAACTTCCTTACCATCACGAAAACATGTCTATATAAAGACGACCCCCTTAAACCCCACTTTTATATAGTAAAACTGGGGTTTACAGGGGTATACATTATTTTTCTTATATCTGCTAAAAACATATATTGTGGGTACTCGTTAGAACCGCCTCGTCGAGGCGGTTCTAACGAGTACCCACCATCTATGTTTTGAGCAGAAATATGAAAAATATCAGATTTTTTTTAACTGAAAATTTTTTGTTTTTGGTGGCAAAATGTTCAGTATATTTGAATAGGCGTGTTTTCGTAATGTATGTTTGAGGGTCCTAGCCCCAAGCATTGCCGAACAATAAGCTAACAGTCACTGTGACCTTGATATTTACGACTGGGGTCATCTACTGGTCAAGATAGAATTATGTGTTTTTTGGTACTAAAGGTCACGGTGGCCTTGATCTTTAATTTAAAGGCCATGTACTCTTCAGGTCTATTCACCCTATTAGTTTGATAGCCCTAGGCCTAATCAATGCCAATGGCTTTTTGCTCTATGTAGAACAAGTGACACGCCCCCACACCCACTTTGGGTAATTTGAACACTCTTGTCTGAAGACCTCTAGGCAATGATACATACCAAAGACCTGGGCGTTGCACTTTTAGACAAGAAGTTTTTTTCCTATATAAGTCTATACAAAATAAAAATCAGATGGATTGCCTTGCAAAACAAAGAAGACACAAAATTATGACAACCGAAGACTTGATTTGATTTCATATGCAACACTGTAGCTTGCGAGGCTGCATATTGCTAATAGCGCCTGCTTAAGTGGTATTCGATTTTCTTAATGGGTCAATGGAAATAAAATATAACGTGTACTTTGATGATGTACGGAAAGGCTTTTTACGTCCGCCGAACGGCACAAAACCAGCTATAGCAGAGTAAAATAAAAGTCAAAAACAGTTGGTGTTGGTACCATATGGCAGTCGTAAAACGTCACCTTGCAGTTCACTACAACTTAACTTATATTTCCAGTACTTGTGATGGTTCAACTAATTCGAGGATTTTTTACAGTGGTTATTAGTTTGGACTAAATGGCCAAAACTATAGAGACTATCCAAGAAGACGTCAACACTAAGCTGTTTTCATTTTTATCTCGCCTGGACGAATTCCGGAGAGATATTGCACTACCCCCGGCGTCGACGTCCACATTTACATTAAAGTTTTTTTGGTTTCTTTTTTTAAGAGCTAATATTTTCAGGACCATTTGATAGGTTTGGTTCGTATTTGGTATGATGACGAGATATAGTTCCAAAGTTTTATTCAACAATACCCCAGCCCATTACCTCAAGGTCATGGATTTTGTTCATAATTGTCATGATGATACAGTTCCAAAGTTTTATTCAGCAATACCCTGCCCATGCCTATGACCTCAAGGTTAACGTCACAGACTTAAAAAGTTTTATATTAAAGTTTTTTAAGAGCTCATATTTTCCAAACCGTATGACGGATTTTGTTCAAATTTGGCATGATAATAGATACAGGTCCAAAGTTTTATTCAGCAATACTCACTGCCCTTGCCCATGGCCTCAAGGTCAAAGTTAAGAACTTAGAAATTTTATATTAAAGTTGTTTAAGAGCTCATATTTTCCAAATCAAATGATAGATTTGGTTCATATTTGGAATGATAACAGATATAGGTCCAAAGTTTTATTCATTTTCACCCCTACCCATGCCTATACTCAAGGTCACAGATTTAGAATTTTTTTTATAACTGATCCCTGATAATGTCAAACTCGTGAAAACAAATGACCAAACCATAGCATAAGAAATCCCATCAAGAGCTAAAATGCTATAATATTTCCTCTTTCCGTAATGATGGGTAAATATTGAGACAGATAGGCCTAAGCAAAAAGTACAGACCCAGATCAGACTGATCCTAAAGAGCATCCCGACACTTTAGTATCAGCCTAATTCCAGGCAAGCAATGTTGTCTGCTGACACCTCATGTTCTATATGTAGTCACTGCCCTCAAGAGCATCCCTTTTAGAACATACATATATTTACATACCAGATCTGGTGAACTGAAAATCTTCTTTTCACATGATGGAGTAATAAAAAAGTTGAACAGAATAAATAACCAAATAATGAATTTATTTTAAACTTTATTATATAACTATGAATGTATCTAGCATTATAAAATATGAAACTAATAGCACACTCTAAAATCAGTTTATATGACATCAATTTATGCATATAATTATATGATATTATATGAATAACAGTATTCATGGATACTGTCATGTCATAAAAATATGACCATGCTATATAACACTTGTTACTGGCGCGTAACATCATATTTCCGTTCATGACAATGTTATGTTTTTAATGAAACATTTCAAATGCTACAGACAAAAATTACCATTTAAAAGTCCTATGATAAACAGAAACTGACGTTCATGAATTAGTGTTTGCATATAAAAAATGGCTGTCTTGATGTTGTATGTACAGTCGACACTCGCTATCTCGACTTCGCTCATCTCAAATAACCACTTATCTGTAGGTAAACATCTAGTCCCTGTTTTAACACAGAAATCTAAAAACAGGTGACAAAATATTGAGGAAAAGATAACCCTTTTCCATAATATTTCAATACATCTCTAATTTAAGTGTTTCATTACATATTCATTTGTAAAATGGGGTTGTACAATTTATTTTTTTCCTCAATTCTGCAAATCTGATAATTTTAGGTCAGGATATCTCGAAGTATTTTAGCGAGTTCATTGTACTTCGAGACAGCGAGTGTCGACTGTACTTACTTATAAATAGGACCTTATGTGAGTGGTCATTCCATATGAAATTAATGAAACTCTCCGAAGACTCACTTTTTAAGTTTGATTTGAAATGACCATTTATGTAAATTTCATATGAAATGACCTCTTATGTACCTTTATATATGTACATACATTAAGTTCATACCACAGCAGGAAAACCAGTTTTTTACCACATGCAAACATTAACAACTCCAATTAGCCTTCACAGTGTCTTTGAAGCGCTTACAAGACCCAAGTTGAACGTGGTCCCTAATGGGATTCAAACCTTGAGGCATCCAAAGTAAGGAGCGCTAGCGACTGAGAAACTGACCTAAACACAAAAAAACGTCAATCCACCTTTAAATATAGGTCAAGGTCAAATATGGATGATTTTATTCAAGAAATGACCACTTACGTACCTATGAGAACCTCTACATATGTACATATATTAAGTTCATATCACAGCAGGACAACTGGTATTTTTCACATGCAAACACTAACAACTCTGATTAGCCTGCACAGTGTATTTGAAGTGCTCAAAAGTCCCGAGTTGAACTCCATCAATAATGGGATTCAAACCTTGAGACATCATGATCCAAAGGAGCACTAGCTACTGAGAAACTGACTTAAACACAGAAACTTAACGTCACTCCACCATAATTATAGGTCAAGGTCAAACATGGATAACTATATTCAAGAAATAAGCTAAGATTTATGCAAGTGCCAAGTATCACTGCTTTAGGACCAGAAGTTACTGAGAAATTGACTAAATGAAAGAACTTAACAGTCACTGGACAGTGAAAATTACACCTTAAGTGCAGCGATTTCACAGTTGATCTTGAAATCATCAAGATAAACATTTTCAGCAAGATACATGAAGAATACTAAAAACACGTGACCTCTTAGAAATTAGTACAGGGGCACTATCTCGAAAAAAAAAAAAAAAAAAAAAAAAAAAAAAGAGGAAGAATTATCCATCTTGCACGCATTACTTCAACTTGCAAGATATATGTCCCTACCAATTATTATCAAATTCTATGTACATAACAAAGACAGTCAGTTGTCTCTCTGGCACACGACATGCCTACTGGTTCTCCATTTCATCCATATCAAATATCAAAATATCACTGCTGGTATCAAATTTTTGTAAAACTTTTGTCAAGACAGAAACCAGAGGCCCATGGGCTAAGATGCTCACCAGAGTGGACCGGTGTAAAAGCTAATAAATTTTAACTATTCTGCAATGTTTAAGATTCACCAGATTTTTTCACAATTTTTGGCTTTCATCAAAAGCAATCAAATTCAACCGCTTGAGTACAACTCGTAAGTTTGGCAGAGGACTATACAAGGAACATTTCTATAAAACTTTCGTCATAATATCTGCAGTAAGATAGAAAAGTAGCCTACTTTTATTTTTCCCATTAAATACCTAGTGAAACTTTAAGTTGCCATAGTGATGAAAGCACAATAGCAATAGTAACACTTTTTTTTATATAGGTAAATATAGTGAATATTTCTGTAAAGTGTCTGTTTCATAGTCCCTATGGCTTCCATGACTACAGCTGAGATGTTTTTTTTTTAATATTTTCAAATTTTTCATTTTTGGGTACCATGGCAACCAGTTCAATTCAGCTGCTTAAATTCATGTTTCCAAGAGGACTGATCGAGAAAAATTTCTCTAAAACTTTTGTCAAAATACCAGCAATTATTCTTGGGAGGAGTTGCGCCCAAAAGGTATCAATTCCAATACTAATTGGAACTTGAAACAAAAGGCCCACAGGCCATGGGTCGCTCATCTGAGTGACATAGCCACTGCAGATATGCAGATGTTATGCAACATTTTTCCAATCCTGTCATCGCAGGATTATGAATATGAAAATATCATCATTTAAGCAGTTCTTAATTTTGAAGAAGAATATATATGACATGACAGTCAATGGAGCATGATCATTTGAACAAACTCTCAATCACATTTCAACAGTAGGATCAATGAGAAATTTGGTGGCAATTGGCTAAGTGGTTTCTGAAAAATCATGATTTTATACATGTAAACAGCACAGTGGCAGGGAAATACAATAAATATAAACAAGACGGTAGCCATCTTGGATTTCCAATCAGAATGATTTTAGCTGCTGTTGATCTACAAGTCACCTCGATACTTCCAATGAACTTTGAGTCAATTGCCCTGTCGGTTCTGGAGAAAAAGTTCAAAATGGATTTTCAAGATGGCCACCATGGCCACAATCTGGGATTTCCTATCCGAATGACGAGCTATTTTTGATCTACAGGTCACCCCGATGCTTCCTACAAAGTTTCAAGTCAATTGGTCTTTCAGTTCAGAAGAGGAAGTGAAAAATAGAATTTCAAGATGGCCGCCATCTTGAATTTCTGATCAGAATGATTTTAGCTATTTTTGATCTAAAGTCATCCCGATGCTTCCTACCAATTTTCAAACCAATTGGCCTTTTGGTTTAGGAAAATAAGAAAAAAAAAAAAAAAAAAAAAATTTCAAGCTGGCCGCCATCTGCCAACTTGGATTTCAGATCTGAACAATTTGAGCTATTTTAAATCTAAAGTCATGCCAATACTTCCTACCAAGTTTAGAGTCAACTGGCCTTTCATTTAAGGAGAAGAAGCGAAAAATAAATTTTCAAGATGGCTGTCATAGCGGCCATCTTGGATTTCCGAAAGGGACAACTTTAGCTATTTTTGATCTACAGGCACCCTGATGCTACCTACCTAGTTTAATGTCAATAAGCCTTTCAGTTCAGGAGAAGAAGCAAAAAATATTTTTTCAAGATGGCTGCCATCTTGGATTGCCAATCTCAACAATTTCAGCCATTTTTGATCTATAATGCACCCTGATGCTGCCTACCAAGTTTCAAGTCAATCGGCTTTTGGGTTTAGGATTTGTTTGTGTTGAGGTTTTATGGCCCAGTCAACCCATTTGGGTTTGATTGAATTGGGGTTTAACGACACGTCAACCCTTGTGGGTCATTTTGTGTCGTCTCCCAAAGAAAGGGAGAAAAAAGATAGAAGAGATAGTAGAGGAGATGAAAGAGAGGGACAGGGAAGAAAGAGGAACAGGAATGAAAGTGAAGAAACAGAAGAAATAAAAACATCCCCCTCTACCCTTACCTGCTACAAGGATAGCAGGCCTTGCCCAGCTGTAAGCCAATATCAGTTGGGCGCCCCGGTGACGTAAGATAAAGGACACCTTCGCACCACCCAACCACCCCCAACCCATTTGGGTTTAGGAGAAGAAGCGAAAAATGGTTTAGGAGAAGAAGCGAAAAATAGATTTTCAAGATGGCCACCATAGCAGCCATCTTGGATTTCCGATCAGCATGATTTTAGCTATTTTTTATCTACAAGTCATCCCGATGCTTCCGACCAAGTTTGGAATCAATTGGCCTTTCCGTTCAGAAGTAGATTTTCAAGATGGCGGCAATGGCGGCCATCTTGGATTTCCGATGGGCACAATTTTAGCTACTTTTTATCTACAAGTCACCCCGATGCTTCCTACTAAGTTTCAGTCAAGTGGTCTTTCATTTCAGGAGAAGAAGCGAAAAATAGATTTTCGAGATGGCGGCCACCTTGGATTTCAGATCGGAACAAGTTTAGCTGTTTTATCTACAAGTCATCCCGATGCTTCCTACCAAGTTTCGAGTCAATTGGCTTTTGGGTTTGGAGAAGAAGCGAAAAATTTTTAAGATGGCCGAAATTGGAAAACCAAGATGGCCGCCATAGCGTCCATCTTGGATTTCCAATTGGAATGATTTCAGCTATTTTTGATCTACAAATATCCTGATGCTTCCTACCCTGTATTGAGTCAATTAGCCCAGGGATGTAGGAGGAGTAGGCTTTTAAAGCAATTGTTGACGCGGCATGACAGAAGACGGACATTGACCACAATAGCTCACCATAAGCACTTGTATTAAGAAGTTGTATAAACAAACTGCAACATTAATCCATGAAATAGTCTTCAATATATAAGGCAAAATCACGGGAGCATGAAAAGAAGGTCACAATGCCCTTGACCTTATTACAGTGATTGTTGATGTGATAAATATGTCTGACGCCTATCCTTCTTTATTAAGAAGTTTTTTGTATTAACAAACTGCTATATTCTACCTTATTGAGGTGTCCTACATTTTGACCTCTAGCCCGCCATGGGGCATAACCCAGGGGTTTATAGATGTAGGATGGAAGAGAACCCTCCCAAATACCCCCCTACCAAATATGTAAAGTTTTTGATCAGTGGCTGCAGAGTTATAAGAAATAAAAAAACTTCGAAGTAAAACTTGGTTATAGAAAGGGATAATGGACGAAATCAAGACGGAAGGATGGATGGACAGACTAATGGAACCGACGAAAACTATATACCCCTTCCACATACTTCATATGCCAGGGGGATAAAAACTGTAAATGGAATTGCGTCCACAAGCTACCCATCTCACTGTGTCTATTCACAGATGGACGAACCCATTTTGATAGTACCCTATGACTAATGTCGAGGGATAAAAAAGTAGCAGTGGTTATGAGAGCAGAATAACAGTTAGGAACTTAATTCAGGGCAAATTCATAGCATAAGATCGGAGAGGTATCTCTTTCTCTTCTGATTTCTTAAAAATAAAAACTTTAAACTATAATACCTCGCCATTATCGTGCCACAGGCAGATAACTTCATAAAAAATTGACAAAATTTGCCCTTTAGCAATCCCAAACCAAATCTCCACAATATTAATGCACATTCCGAGTTTGGTGAAAATCCATTGATGTTTACTCGTTTACATCAGAAAAGCGAAAAACTGAGAAAGACACATGGACATCCAACATCCATAATACCCCGCCACTATCGTGCAGCAGCCTATAAAAATAAATGCTATGGGTACTCATTAGAAGTGCCTCAGTGAGCATTACTGACTACTCTTAACATATAGAAGTAAAAAAAAAAAATTTTTTTCCACTGAAAACATCTGATCTGGAGCTAAGACAATTTTCAGGGCCTATTTTTGGCTCTTTGTTAACATATATTTTTCAATACAGTCAACAGCTATTAACACTTACCATGCTATGGACAAAATCAGCCGAAGATAAACTTGCTGAGGTTTTTCTTATTTTTCCCAGAAAATACAATTGACATTTTCTGCAAACTGCCGCCTACGGAGACAATTGGCATGGTATGTCCAAAATAAAAGCACTGCAAGTATAATACCCCGTCATAGCAATTATTTGTTTATGCATTAAAGTTATCGTTGCGAAAATGTCTGGAAAGGAAATGACGGAGGGACAGATAACAATCCTAAACCAGATCTTGAAAATACCAATGGACAGATAACAATCCTAAACCAGATCTTGATAATAGTAACGCATATAGTAAGTTTGGTTAAATAGTCTTGTTATTTACTCAAGTTATCATCCGGAAACAAAAATATGGACGTGTCTCGGGCAGATAACTCCCTAAAAGTTTGACGAAATTTGCCCATTAGCAATTTCAAAACAGATCTCCTTAAGGTCAATGCATATAGCAAGTTTGGTTAAAATCCCTTGTTATTTACTCAAGTTATCGTCCAGAAATGAAAACATGGGCGTGTCTTGGGCAGTAAACTCCGTAAAAGTTTAACGAAATTTGCCCATTAGCAATCCCAAACCAGATCTCCACAATATCAATGCACATACCAAGTTTGGTGAAAGTCCATTGATGTTTACTCAAGTTATCATCCGGAAAAGAAAAACGGACAGACGGACAGACACACGGACGTCCAACATGAAACCATAATACCCCACCACTATTGTGTGGCGGGGTATAAAAAAGGACTGACATTTCAAGAAAAATGTTTCCTGTAAAATCCTATCTTCAGGAAAATTAAGAAAATACATTGTATTTCCAAATATTGTGTGCTGAAATTTTTACCCAGCATGCTAAGCATTTATATTTTGTTAATACTTTTGAATTTATTCCCGTGTTTTATGCATTCCTTCCTTGCTATTGTTTGTAAATGCATTATATGACAATCTGGATGAAAGAAAGTTTATTCCAGTAGCAACGACAAAAGTGAGCAAAGGCATCTTTCAGCCGGATCAGGAAATTTTCCACAAAATGGCCACTGTACATGGAAGACAAAGACCAGTAATACAGCTTGTTTTGGACCTGTTCCTGTTTTTTAAAAAAAATCTTCATTTTCCTAATGCAGAATTCACATGGATGCTTCACATGATGATGGCATCGTCAATCATCTGTTTTGACCAATATCATCCACCAATAACTGATAACATGGCAAGCTTTTATGTGCTGTTACAAAGGTATACAAGTATCCACGCAGTTCTATATAGAGGCCTCTAGCTGTCAGGAGTCCACTTGCATCAACTCTGTATATCTTGTACCTGCAGTGAAATACAAAAACAAAGCCTCTTCAATAAAAGGGTAAGAATATGTTAAGGTCAGCTCCAATCAACAGCAAAATACTATGTGTATTATGGGTGACGAGTAACACCCAAACTACATGGACCATGGCAGTGTGCATGATATTTGGATTATGTCCATAAATCAAATTAATGATGGAAATACATGAGGGACATTCCTTTTGGAAATAACACAGGGTCAAAGGTCATGACCCACTGAACAAATTTACTATGGGCCCTCGAAATTGACTAAGGACCCAATTCAAATCCATGTAAAATTTACAATTTTGATTGGCCTTTCCTAATTTTGATGGGCCCTCTGGAAATTTTGATACCCTACAAAATAAACACTGGATTTGAAAAGCTTGTACTGGGGCCCAGCCAAAAAAAAAAAAAAAAATGACTTTTACTGGAGAATGTTTATTAAGCTTTCATATACAAAGTTCATTCTAAAAGGTATTTTACTTAATCTGGCATTGGTGTCAACATTCTCATAACTTCCAAACTTTATGATGGATTTAGTTTTGGTTTAAAAATAGGCACTGAAGCATGAAGTTTTGATATCAGCATCTTTTTCATAACCATACTTTTTCCTTTTAGCAGTTAGCCATTACTTGTGCATATTCTTTTGACAGAAATGCCAGAAGCAAGCAAGCATATATAAATGATTTTATTTGAGCTGGAGTTTTACGACACAGTTAACAATGTTAAGGTCAAGTCGAGCCAGTCAGTTGACCTGTTCAAACTTTATCTGGGCCTACTTTGTTCTATAAACAGTTAACCAGTACTTGTACACATACTGTTGCAAGTAGCTGACAACTGTCCTTCCTGAAACAGCTGAAGGAGGAGAATGACCACAGAAATGATTTCACGATCAGTCTCCATGATAGTTATGTTGTCGAGTAGATTAGGACTTGCATTCACTTGATCTGTAGAAAGACCACAGGTGCTTGAAGTTTAGTCCTTAACCTATAACAAGAGTTGTCAGAAGACAACGCAGCTCGCCAGAAAGGGTTAATCGGATAAGCAAACAATCTTTATTAAATATTAAAGATTAAATGCAGAACTTAAACTTTATATGACAGAGTATGACCTGATCTTGATGTCTGAAGAATGTGCAAAACTGAGGGTTGGGATATATGCCATTGAAATATCTTCCCTTAGGTTGGTGTGGGCAAAATATGAAAGCTGTATCTTACATGCTGAATCCCTTAGGTTGGTGAGGATGAAATATGAAAGCTATATCTTACATACTTCAGCAGTTATGTACTTTTCAAAACTTAAAGACAGCTGTTAATGACAAAGTATGACTTGACCTTGATCTAGGCAAAAGGTCAAACTGAGGAAGGGACATGTGATATTGAAAGGTCTAACCCTAATGTTGGTGTGGGCCAAATATTAAAGCAGTATCTTGAATACTTCAGCAGTTACAAACAATTTTCAAAACTTAAACACAGAACTCGAACATGGGTTTAAATGACAAACTATTACCTGCCCTTGACCTAGGCAGAAGGTCAAACTGAGAACAGGGTGTGTGCTATCGAAAGGTCTTACCCTAAGGTAGTTGTGGGCCAAATGTTAAAGCGGTATCTTGAATACTTCAGCAGTTACAAACACTTATCAAAACTTAAACGCAGAACTGCAACATGGGTTTAAATGACAAAGTATGACCTGACCTTGACCTAGGCAGAAGGTCAAACTGGAAAAGGAGTGTGTGCTATTGAAAGGTCTAACCCTAAGGCTGGTGTGGGCCAAATATTAAAGCTCTATCTTGAATACTTCAGCAGTTACAAACACTTTTCAAAACTTAAACGCAAACTTAAACATGGGTGTAAATGACAAAGTAAGAACTAACCTTGACCTACATAAATGGTCTAACTTCGGAATGGGGGTATATGTTATTGAAAGGTCTTACACTAAGGTAGGCATAGGCCAAATATGAAAGCAGTACCTTAAATAATTAAAAAAAACTATGGACACCTTGGAAAACTTAAACATTGTGCTAACGCCAACGCCTGGGTGACAACATAAGCTCTCCAGGGACACAGTCCCGGCGAGCTAAAAAGGCCAAATCTAGAGTCTAATGCGCTTCATATTTTAATATATGAAGCCTATACAGGCTATAGAGTGAAGTTTTTGTTTACAGACAACTTCAAGCACCTGTGGTAAGACAGATGCTATGGAACCTAGCAAATATATAATATGAACATTCACTGAACTGTATTTTACAGTTACATATTTTCCCTCATAGTGATTTTCACATTATAAGTCTCTAAAACAGCTGGGTTGCCATGTTTGCAACCTCTTTTCAAATTATTATAATCTCTGACCAGCAATTTTGATTCTGACCATCACCACCCCCGCCCCTCCCCTCCTTACCCCCAGGTTATTTTTTATTTTTATTTTTTTTGGTAAAAATTGTAATTTTGACCCTCACATCTCCTTTGGTCCTCTCCCTAAGGGGTCAATGAGTTTAAGTTGTATGGCCAAGTCAACACTGTTAAGGTCATGTCCAGCTGGTCAGTTAATCTACTGACACTATTCCTGGATAGGCTTAATACAGTAAGTAGTTATTAACCAGTATTTTGTGTACATACTTTCTGCAGAAACTGACAAGAATCCTTCTTGAATCAGCATAGGGGAAAATGATCATGATCAATCCATGAGAGTTAGACGGCCAAGCCAGGGTTGCCACTCATTTTCTATTTCAAAATTTTATGACTTTTTCCTGACTTTTCCCTGACTTTTCACAATTTTCCAGACATTTTCAATGGCCTCCCAGCTCCCATTATAGCTGTCATCAGCCACCAAATCTTCTAATAGAGCACTTACTTTCAGAGAATAAAACAATCATTAAACAAAAGAATGAAGCAAATTATATAAATTTATGTTCTGAAAATTAAAGAGACTGCCACAGCCATCTCAAATTTCAGATAATTTTGAATTTCCCTGACTTTTCAAAGACGTTTGTCATTTTTTTTTTTTTTTTCCCAATTTCACTGACTCATACCACAACTCCCTGACTTCTCCCTGACCTAAAAAAAAAAAAAAAAAATCATTTCCCTGACTTTTTTCCCTGACCGTGGCAACCCTGGGCCAAGCTGGGATTCAAGTCTGTGACTCTTGCATCTGCAATCAAAAGTGCTTCTATTCAGCTATGGAGCCCAGCCAAGGGGTCAGAGCAAAATTTAAATATGCCAAGTATATCAACATATTTATGTATCCTAACTAAAGGCATATTTAAGTATCAAGTTTGCAGCCTTAAGGGTGTAGGAGTAGATAGTGTCAGTAGAAATGCATAAACACACGGATATACAGGCAGACCACTGGGACCAGGTAATAGGATTCCCAACATTTTATTGCAAAATGTGCATGTATTAAATTAATAATGACAGAGGACAAAAAAGAAAAGATATGTACCTTGAAGTCATTTTCTTCATACAGTTATTGGCTAGACATGTTTTATAGTAAAGTCTCCAAGATGTAAATTGTGCAGCCCCAGTGTCTTCTAAGACCAATGTCCAATACCATTAACAGCTCTGTCTCTTGATATCATAATACATGTATACCTACAAAACAAAAAAGCACTGCATCAGAAATGTAAAGAAGCATATAAGATGAATATGTGCAGTGATATTTCTAGAAGGGACCCAGTGATAAAAGGCCCATACCTTTCAAAAAAAGCACCTTCTTTTAGAAAATATACATGTAAGCCTTCTTATCATGTAATGGTTTAGGGAAATGCTGCTCTATACCTAGTTTTCTCAAAACTTTCCTTCAAATGGCCTATGAGGTCTATTGGCCTGAAGTATCCCTGTATGTGCAATTTTCTCATTTCTCCAAATATATCTTAAGCTGTGGCATATCATAAGATCATCTTCGAGAGCTTTTGCAATGCTATGTAACATTGTATTCTTGGTAGGGTTCCCACTTCAATTTCAAACTGTATGTAATCTTTCTATTTTTAGTTTGTTTTTTCCTGTACCCACATTGTACAGCCTCATAGTGAGTAGAGACTATTTAGCATTTATGTTTTGAAATAAAGCTGTGGGGTAGTGAAAACTCACTCCAATTTTGGAATCAACTGGAAATGGACCAGAGTTTAAATTAAGTCCACTGTACTAACTTTAATGAACAAATTAGGAACAGCATAATACCATTAAAATTTGTCACTGGGTTCATTTTTTGCCATGAACACTTGAAGGCAAATTAAGAGATGACACATAAGATGACAATTATCTTTTCCCTTTTGCATGAATCATCACAGTAGGAATATTCAATGGATATTCCTGCGTTAAAGTTAAATTCCGATATATAATATTCACTTTTCATACTTTTATTTATTTATTTAGGGATGTCTGTTCCTGTTTCTTAGAACATTGAATAGACAGTTCTGAATAACTTTCATTTCACCAGCTAGCCCTACACAAAGGGATAAGCCACCCCTCTTGCCCTCTCCTGCCACCCATCTGCCCTTTTTAAGTTCCTCTGCCTTATTTCAACTCCAGACGTAATACTCCACATTTTGATGAAAATTTCATGAATATTGGAGCAAAATTAAAAAGGTTATCAACATATAAAGGTCAGTTTTTGTGAATTCCAGTTAGAGGCATTTATTGTGGAATGTTAGTGTTGAGGTTTTACGGCCCAGTCAACCCAATGGGGTCATGTTGAGCATGGTCAGTTTACCTAACCACACGTTTACTGGGCAGGCTTAGTCCTTTAAGTGGTTAACCAGTATTGTGCACATTCTTTTGCCAGAAACTGACAACTGCCCTTCTTGAATCAGCGGAAGGGAGAGAATGACCGTAGAAAATATTTCATGATCAATCTCCACGAAAGAATGTTGCCGACCTTGGCGGGGGTTGAACCCGTGACCTCCTGGTCTCCAGTCGGACGGCGCATCCAACTGAGCCACCGAGGCCGGCTTATTGTGGAATGGGATTATATTTTGTAACATGACTTGATACAAAGAACATCACATGATACATGGTACCCTCATTCTTTTATATGACCGCGCAAAAAGAGTGCCCTACCCAGCACCCATCTGCCCTGGAATCCAAGCTGGTGCACTGCCCAATTTGTGCATAAACCACTGCTATATTAGTATTGGTATTGTTTCTTCTTTATAATAGCTCTTTTTAAATATTTTATGTTTTGAACCAAATAAATTACTTGTCCAACAAGATAAAAGGAGGTTATCATTTTTCATGATAGGAAGCTGGACAATCTCTTTGTAAATAATCTACACCAAAAAAATAAGGTTCTTTCCAGATGAAGGCATCCACAGGATGGCACAACAATGTTAAGGTTTGTGAACTGTAGTGAGTATGTGTTGATTTTTTACAGCCCAGTCAACACTATTAAGTATTAAGATCAGGTTGAGCTGATCAGTTAACCTACTCACACTTTTTCTGGTAAGGCCTTATCCACTGAGTAGTGAACCAGTATCTGTGCACATACAGGTACTTTCTCCAGTAAGAAAGACAACTGCCTTCTTAAATGACAACAGAAATGATTTCATGATCTCTCTTAGGAAAGTTATGTGGCCAAGCTGAGATTCCAACTTGCAAACCATGGCTCTGCAGTCAGACATGCTATTGACAGAGCTACAATGTATGGAACCCTGTAGTGAGTGGTTTCACCAAAGCTGTGTTTGTTTGTGTTGAGGTTTTACAGCCCAGTCAACCCAATGGTGTCATGTCGAGCGCAGTCAGTTTACCTAACCACACTTTTACTGGGCAGGCTTAGTGCTCTAAGCGGTTAACCAGTATTGTACACATTCTTTCGCCAGAAACTGACAACTGCCCTTCTTGAATCAGCGGAAGGGAGAGAATGACCGTAGAAAATATTTCATGATCAATCTCCACGAAAGAATGTTGTCGACCTTGGCGGGGGTTGAACCCGTGACCTCCTGGTCTCCAGTCATACGGCGCATCCAACTGAGCCACTGAGACCAGCACCAAAGCTGTGAAGATTACGATCAAGAAGAGACTGATTGTTTTTCTTTTTTTTTTTTTGACTATATTTTAGTGGATATCAGTGACGATTAAAAGTCTAATATTGTGCTTGATGGACATGAGGATGTTATACAAAAGTTCAAAACACAAATGAGATAAATTATCAGATACAGAATTTACTTTTATATTTTGTAATATATAAATTTAAGTACACTAGAACAAGTGCCCAAAGAGCCATGAATACCCCCGCCCGGGGCCACTTTTTAATTATAAAAATTATTTGAGTCTGATAATGATACAAGACAAAACCAAGGGACCATGAAATATAGGTCACTGACCTACTTATAGTTTACAAGCTCTATCTTTGAGTGACACTGATCAATCTTCCCAAGTACAACATTTTACGATAAAATAGTCTTCAAGGGGAAAGACTAAAACTATATACCTTCTACATACTTCGTACGCCAGATGTATAAAAACACTGTATTCCTATATATGCAAGTAGTATATAATTTATAGGTTTTGTCGTAACAATAAAAACCATCAACAAGTGTTTTGGATACCAAGCAAAATCAATGAAGCATAAAATCAGGGGTCATCCTAGAGCTTTCAGATAGGGAGAAGTTATGTGACAATTTCAGGATTTCAGGGAGATGTTTTGGTCCAAATTTTTGGTTTTCCTATATATTCTATACATTTTTACTTCTCCCTCAGCTCAAGTTAGCCAGCTTAGGGAGACTGTTTCTACCAAATCCCCCTGTAGGATGACCCCTGATAAAATATAGGTCACTGTGACCTTGACCGCATTTAAAGTCACAAACTTTGTCATTACAATCAAATATTTTAAGTAGGATGAAAATGCATCAAATAATATTCAAAATATGAAGCAAAATCACTGAACCTTAACTCACCACAAACCCGCATTTCCCACCCCTAATCCTCACCCCTTCCAGCAGGTTTGAAATATTACTGCAAAACTCAGGCACAGACAATCACATTTGATATACAACTTTCGATTAATTAGTAGTCATAATATATAAAACTCTTCACCTTGCTAAAATTGCCAGTGTTCTAAGTCTGTGACTTTGACCTTGAGGTAAGGGCAGGGGTGGGGACAGTGATGATTATCTATCATCATACCAAATCCATCATCTGGTTTGGAAATAAAAGCTATAACCCTAAACTTTGGCAAAGGTGTTATCTAACAGATGGAGAAACGTATGTATGATCAAACAATTGAACAAACAGAAAGACGAAACTTTTTGTCCTTTGGCGTAATTCGTAAGCAGGGGGTTTAATAATGCGACTGCGTAGTGACTTGTTTATGCTAGATATAATGTTTGCACAAGAGTTTACATACACATGTGACTGCATGTAAAAGGGTTTAGGGAGATGACAGTGTCTGACAAGTTGAATTCTCTAGTTTATTGCTACCCAAGAAAAGCAAAGAAAGTTTCGAGGTTTTAATTTGGAAAACAAGACTATAAATTCTTATGCATAATTCTTACGCAGTCAAAAGGTGCATACATGTAACTCAGCCAAGTTTTTATGGAATTAGCTCAAAAGTTAATCATGTCATCTAAACATTGATCCCAAAAGGTTTGCAAATATCAGGATCCTGCTTTGAGTGGTTTTCTAGATTTATATCTTAAGGACAAGATTTTCTAGAGCTCTGCTATAATGGCAAAGTCCAAAAAAGGGCATAATTCAGTCAATATTTTACAGAATTTGCTCAAAGGTTAATAAGGATATATAAACATTGGTCCTAATCTGTGTGAAAAATATCAGAATCCCAGCTAAAGCAGTTTTCCAGATCGTGATGACAAGGTTCTCCCATGATAATACGGACAAAATCAAAAGGGGCAATCCTCTGCCAATTCTTTTTATATGGTCAAAAGTTAAACCAGGTCACAGGGCAGTAAACAAGAGGCCCATGGGCCACGGTTCGCTCACCTGAGTGACATAGCCACTGCAGACATGCAGATGTTATGCAACATTTTCCAATCCTATCATCACAACTAATGAAAATATCATCATTTGAGCAGTTCTTAGTTTTGAAGAAGAATATATGGGCCTGACAGTCAATGGAGCATGATCATTTGAATAAACTATCATCACATTTCAACAGAAGGATCAATGTGAAATTTGGTAGAAATTGGCTAAGTGGTTTCTGAAGAATCATGATTTTATACATGTAAACAGCACAGTGGCAGGGAAATATTATAAATATAAACCAGATGATGGCCATCTTAGATTTCCAATCAGAACAATTTTAACTACTGTTGATCTACAAGTCACTTCGATACTTTCAATATACCTTGGAGGCAAAAAGGTCAAATGTCAACATAGAACCATCATTTGAGCAATTTTGGTAGATCTCCTCTCCCCCGTAATTTGTGCAAAGATTAGGACCCAGGGCTTATTTAGTTAAGGAGAAGAAGATTGTTAAAGGTTTTTACCATATATGGGAATGGCAGCCATTTTGATCAATGGACCATACCCATTTTAGCAATCTTTCATTCTCCTGCCCATGGAGGCTCCGCATGAAATTTGAGCAACACTGGCCCGGAGGCTTCAGAGGAAAAGCCATTTGAAATTATCAACATTTTTTCTATACAAATGTATGGGGCCCATACAAATGCATACAGAAGCAAACTTGACCTCGCCGTAAAAAGGTTAAATGTCAATGAACGACAATTATTTTAGCAACTTTAGTAGACCGCCCGTTCCAGATGATATATGCAAAGATTCAGCCACAAGCCATCCTCCGTTTTGGAGAATAAGATTTTTAAATGTTTTTTCCCATGCAAATGCATAAGGAAGCAAACTTGACCTTGCCATAAAAAGGTCAAATGTCAATGTATGACCATTATTTTAGCAACTTTGGTAGACCCCCTGTCCCTGATGATTTATGCAAACATTCAGCCCCAAATCATCCTTGGTTCTGGAGGAGAAGATTTATAAAGGTATTTACCATATATGGGCATGGCGCCCATCTTGGTCAACGAACCAACGAATCTTTTGTTCCCCCTACCTAAGGAGGCTCCATATGAAATTTGAGCAAAATTGGCCCAGAGGCTCCAGAGGAGAAGTTGTTTGAAATTCTGAACATTTTTCCCATACAAATGCATAAGGAAGCAAAATTGACCTCAATGTAAAAACGTCAAATGTCAATGTACAATGTACGACCATTATTTTAGCAATTTTGGTAGCCCTCCTGTTCCCGAAGATATATGCAAAGATTCAGCCAAAAGGTATGCTCAGTTTTGGAGAAGAAGATTTTTAAAGGTTTTTCCCATACAAATGCATAGGGAAGCAAACTTGACCTTTCCGTAAAAAGGTCAAACATCAAAGTACGACAATTCTTTTAGCAATGTTGGTAGACCTCCCGTTCTTGCAAAGGTTCAGCCCCAAGGCATTCTCTGTTCTGGAGGAGAAGATTTTTAAAGGTTTTTTCCATATATGGGCATGGCGGCCATCTTGGTCAACAAACCATGACCATTTTAGCAATCTTTTGTTCCCCCTACCTAAGGTGGCTCCATATGAAATTTGAGCACAATTGGCCCAGAGGCTCCAGAGGAGAAGTTGTTTGAAATTCTGAACATTTTTCCCATACATATGCATAAGGAAGCAAAATTGACCTTACCGTAAAAAGGTCAAATGTCAATGTACGACCATTATTTTAGCAATTTTGGTAGCTCTCCTGTTCCCGAAGATATATGCAAAGATTCAGCCATAAGGCATGCTCGGTTTTGGAGAAGAAGGTTTTTAAATGTTTTTCCCATTCAAATGCATAGGGAAGCAAACTTGACCTTGCCGTAAAAAGGTCAAACGTCAACATACGACAATTCTTTTAGCAATTTTGGTAGACCTCCTGTCCCCGATGACTCCTGCAAAGGTTCAGCCCTAAGGCATTCTCGGTTCTGGAGGAGAAGATTTTTAAAGGTTTTTACCATATATGGGCGTGGCGGCCATCTTGGTCAACGGACCGCAACCATTTTAGCAATTTTTCGTTCCCCCACCCTAAGGAGGCGCCATATGAAATTTGAGCAAAATTGGCTCAGCGGTTTCAGAGGAGAAGTCGTTTGAAAATGTTAACGGACGGATGCACGGACGAAAAGTGATCACAATAGCTCATCCTGAGCAGAGCTCAGGTGAGTTAATAAGGAGAGTATGTGAGTAAAATACCCTAATGTTTTGAGCAAATCCTCAATTATTTTCAAAAACTTGGGTATTGATACCCAATTGATTCGACAAAGTACCCAATTATTACCAAATTCAAGGGTGACTGACTGATTGTGTTGGGGTTTAACGACACGTCAACCCTTGTATGTCATTTTGTGTCGTCTCCCAGAGAGAGAGAGAAAAGAGATAAAAGAGGTAGTAGAAGAGATGAAAGAGAGGAATAGGGAAGAAAGAGGAACAGGAATGAAAGTTAATAAACATCTAAGAAATAAAAAACATTGCCCCTCTACCCTTACCTGCTACAAGGATAGTAGGCCTTGCCCAACTGTAAGCCAATATCAGTTGGACGCCTTAGTTACATAAGATACATGACACTTTCACACCACCCAATTACCTGTGAATTCAAGGATGATGAAAATTAAAATTTCAAGACTTGAAAAGCACATAATTACTGGTACTATTTTATATTATGATTACTGCATATAATAGGTGTTTATATTCTTCATGACAAATGCATGTACTATCCCTAAATTAATAGGGTATAAAGAAATGCCATGTTTTAAATGCCAAAATCAGAAAAGCACATAATTACAATTTAATATTATGATTACTGCATATAATAGATGTTTTTGTCTTTATTCTTATGAATACTATTTATCATTATGACTACTGCATATAATAGGTGTTTTTATTCTTCATATGACAAATAATATCCCAAAATTAATAGGATATTAAAATGCCATGTTTTAAATACCTAAATCAGCCTTTTTTATGCTCTTTCTTTCTGTTTTATAAGTTTACCCAATTAATTTTAAATAGCTGGTTCTAATTGCTTGAAGTAGATCCATACAAGGCAAACATGAGAGGTATGGTTGGTTCTTATGAAAAGCATAATAATTTTACTGCATGGTAAATGATGTCCCAAGTGTAATGTTTCTAACACAATTTGTATGTCAACAATGTATAGGTGTAAAAAAGTAAAATAAGAGAGTTACTGCATTTTCATCAAAACTTATCATAAACTAGGAGTTTTACATTAATTGACTTGACTTGAAATTACTAAAACAACAAATTTAAGAAAATGTTTTTTTAAGTAGGTAGAGCATAGCCAGAGGCAAAGATGAAAACAAGAAGATGTCATAATTTAGTTCTTTGTTTATATAACTTAGACAATTAGTCTGGGTGGAATTGAAAAGAGGTGTCTTAGGTGTGAATTAACCAAATAGAAAAAATGAAATCGCTTTTTTATTTATTTAATTATCAAATAAATAACTAAAACCAGTGCTAAACCAGTGCTAAATCTAAATCAGCTTAATAATACTGATTTTAAAATAATTAAGGTGTGTTGTTTAAACTACTTATACAAGTAATTTTTGGTACATATTTGATAACCGTCAGTTGAATTTGCCATACTTGCCATATTTGCCAAAAATGCCGGTAAATGCCAGTGGCATGGAAAATATGCATAGTTGCCAGCATTTTTGCAACCAAAACTTTTATGCACTGAAGGCACACACACTTGCCAGCAGTTCTGGTATAATCTTTTTAGAATTGTATCATTAACAAATACTTTACACCACTGATATGTAATGTTAAAGTTTTCTAGAGTTTTGGATCCAATACAAATTAATTTAGCTTGATCTACATATACAAGCCGTAGATCAGCAATGGGTCATGTTATGGATGCCGGCCTCCGTTACTTAAATCATATATACAGCGCAAATGAGCCGGGAACCAGAATAAGACGGGTTTGCTATTTCATCATGATTTATTGAAATCCTACGACAACGATTTCAAACCCGTCCAATTCTGGTTCTCGGCTCAACAGCGATGTATCTACAGGGTTCATACAGGCAAGGCTAAGCCAAATTCAAGGACTTTTCAAGGACCAACCTCATAGTTTTCAAGGACTATGATACTTACACAAATTCGTAAATTCTGCACTGTTATCCATTGGTTCCAAATCCAGGGTTAAATTTTGGGCTAAAACACTGATAATTTCTGCCAAATAATGTCACAATGAATTCTCTTAAAACCAAAAGTATTAAGTTGTGGTGTGGTTGCAGTTTCTGTTTCAACCTGTGAGAAATTTACAAATGTCCGAGACATCGCCTTTTCTTGTTTCTTTTGCCCCTCTCCTTCACCTGTGACCCCAATGCACCTCCACCCATTTGTTTCGATGTCCTTATTACAGGCCAACAGTGCGCCTTGTGTTTACTGTTTGTTTCCTTTATCTTAAGATATCGTTTTGGTCACTCTCTGCTATAAAAACATTTTCCCATTACGCAGTAATAAATTCAGATTCCAAGAAAAAAACACACTGAAGAAAGGCAGACGCCATTTTTGTTTGGTTAGTCTGGTTAGTCTGGTTATTGGATTGACTTTTTTCAGTGATAAAAGTGGTCACAATCGCCAAATACCAGTCTGCAAGGGAGACAATCCAAACATCATGTACAAAACATTTGAACCTATGTGTATTCGAACTTTTGTTTTCGTGCCAAGTACATTCAACCTCTTTAATTATGGCACTTCTGCAGAGCTATTGTTGCTCAAAATTTGCCGATTTTTTTCTAGAACTTTAGTTTTAATTCTCACAGAGATTTAAAATTGTCCAGAATGCAAGAAAATGTGAAATTCAAGTACTTTTCAAGGTCTAAGGACAGTTTTCAAGGGCTTTTCAAGACAAATTTTGTTTTCAAAGACTTTTCAAGGCTGCCCTTCATTTTCAAGTACTTTTCAAGCCTGTGCGAACCCTGATCTATGATTTAAGAAATGGAAGCCAGTATCCAGAACTTGTCCCATTTGTTCCACGGTTCGTAGATGTAGTAGAAGAATTTGTTGACATTTGGTGAGAATATTTCAGCCAAAAATGAAGCTACAACAAGATATGGCTATGACAACGATATGGCGGCGAAGACTTATGTTTCCCCAAATAGCGGATGCAAGTTAGTTGCATGTTGCATTTGTTTTAGTTAGGGTAGCAGTGTAAATATGCGGAGACCCCCCAGATCTGTGCTGGCCATTGATTGTTATCTTGTCGATATATTACCATTTGAGAGAAATGTGATGTTTTTTAGAACCTTTTCAGAAGTCACAGAATATGATTATATTTTATCAGCAGTGTTTCTGTTGTACTTAAATACAACAATATTTAGAGAAAAATATATACAAGATATTTTTGGGGGCTTGCACTGCCCTACTGACCCCAAGTATCTGTGTATCTATTTGACAGATCCACCCTGTACTAATGGTCTTAAAATTGTCTCGACCTCAGCGGGATTCATACAAACGATATCGCGCTTGAAAGTCGAGTGCACTCGCTTGAAAGTCGAGTGCACCAACCACTAGACCACCCGGCCCACCAAGATGCCTGTGGTTAGTCCGAATTTAAATTCTGTACGAACATGCAACTACAGCATACAAAACGATTCCAAACTTACCTTTGATGCATGAAGCGAAAGGCTTAGGATTCAGGGAATCTTCTGGTTCCAATCTAACATTTGGTATCTTGTAATTCGCAGGTCTGACATCAAACCACAACTTTTTTTTTTCCATCTGTACCCGATTGTTTAGGCCATAATTTTGTTCACTACCCGCCTTTAACAGGAAGGGAGACAACCTTTACAGTATAGGCGAAAATTACCGAAGCAATATTCAGGAACCGATTCTGAGCGAAGGCGTTTTAACCAATCACAGCAGCGGTCATATAATTTTTTGGTTTTCTATTTACCTGATTGGCTCCGACCATTTGGCATGTTATCGATCTCTTAAGAAATTAATAAATGTTTAGTAGTATTATAAGAAATGGCGTAGCCAAGATGTTACTTGTCAGGTTTATTAGTACAACTGAAATTGAGTCGGGTGACAAACGAACTTCATATACTTGATAAAAACAGTAAGTCACTGCTAAAAATGCTTTTAACATTGCACACATTTACTTATGTATATGATATTGGAGCTTTTACATTTAAATTAATTTCAAGCTACCCCCTGATTTCAACTGCGTCATTTCGGACAAATTTGACCTTTAATTAAACTGAGATCCAGTTCTTATCAACCTATTATTTCAATGTAAAAAATGGCCATGCCTTTCTGAATTATTTTCACAAAATTTCTTTCAAATTGAAAACCGATAACATACTATTTTTTAACATTAAATTTGACAACCCAGATTACAGCAAAATGTGAAAATACACACAGTAACTGATTTATATTCAGGTGATGTTTTGTTTCATTCCGGTTTGGGTTGTAGTTTTGGTCCATAACAAATTGCTTGTGTAGAATCACCTTTTCTGGTAATTACAACATGTGTTATGCAATTCCGATTATGAACTGAGTACTTATGGTCTATGTAATGCACCAGCCACTTTTTATCACTGCTGCTCATTTAATGGGTTTTTGACAGAAATTGGTTCTCTGGAATGTTTGAAATAAGGTAAAGTCATTTCAGTTACTTATCTGATGGATTCAGAATATTTGGGACGTCTTTGATTGGCCGATATTTTTTTTTTTTTTTTTTTTTTTTTTAATTTTACACTAGACCGATCTTAGTGCATATCATGCATTATATAGACAGGTTACCGGTTTTTAAATTTCATGAACAAGAAGTGGAACATTAATAAATTTTGAGACGAATTTCTTGTTTGTTTGTGTGTGTGTGCTTTTTTTTTATTTTTATTTTTTTTTTTTTTTTTATTTATTTATTTTCAGCTAAACTTTAATCAGTTTTTTATTTCAATATTCGAAATAATTACAGAAATGTGTACAAATTAAATATGGCAGTAGAACATTCCTTATGGAGTTCCTTATGAGCATTACTGGAGATCATGTTGAAATGTTGATCTTATACTGATAGGTTTTGAGACAGTTATATTTATAAACCTCGTGTACATCAGGGAGCTCTCCTAAGGCCAAATATTTTTTATCTAGAAAAATATGTCATTTTTATAATTGCTAGGTCTTGTATTAATAACATGCAAAGTTTGAAGGAAATGCATGAGTGGGGAAAATTTTGGAACTCCCCCTTTAGAGTAGAAACTTTTTCAGAAGTGGAAAAAAAAAAAAAAAAAAAAAAAAAATATGACAGATTTTTATTTTCTTGCCTTTCCTGAAAGTGAATTTATTCTCCTTAAATTTAAGGTATTAAGAATACATGTGTTAAGCTCACCTAAAAAAAAAACGACCGTTAGATTTATAGCTCTGTGCCGGAGCTCTTGTTGGTTTGTGCTGTACATTAGCCGAGCAAGGAAAACGAGAATATGTTCTGGAACGGCCAAGAAAAGGAAAAGAAAAAGGAAAAGAGGAACTGCACTCAAAAGGAACAAAAGGTTTTCCTGTATCATCTGCAAAAAGAAGGGAATGGGATCTGCATCCTATTTTCAGCTGTATTTTATCATTTTTTTTTTTTTTTTTTTTTTTTTTTTTTTTTTTCACACTGTTTTGAGACTTAATCATCGAATAAAACGACGATTGCTAATCAACTAAAAAACGTTTTATTTGTGGCAGTTAATGACGTTTTGATTTACAAATATGGAAAGGCCACAATTACGTAACACAGTAACTCCAAGGCACCGAATAAGGTAAGAGAATGATACAAAAAAACAGCAGGCACACAACGTTGAAACAACGTCGATTCAACGTTGATTCAACGTCTTGACATTGAATCAACCTTGAATCGATGTTGTTTCAGCGTTATGTGCCTGCTGGGCTTGGCACCACAGAACCACACACCAACGAAAGCTGACTAAAAAAGAAACGATCAGGAGTTCCAACACAATGATACATGTACTTTAAAAACTTGCCAAGGATATTGCCATTTGAACATTTAATAAGGTTCTAGAAAGTTCAAAATATTGCTTAAAATCTTCTTTCTGACAGAAAACAGCGCGGAATTTAAGTCGATAGCAATATAAATTTAAGCAGAATCAATATATGTCACTGTCTATCATCACCACCGGAAATAGCCTACCAGTGAATCAAAAGCGAAAGCCAAACGCAGGTGAGTGCTTGTCGGAAATAGCCAAGCATACCATTTATGCATGTCGGAAGAAGAAACTATACACATAAATACAGAGACCAAAATAATCTTGCAAATAATATGCATTTTGGGTCTTTATTTAATTTAGGCTTTACATTACGAAAACATGCCTATTCAAATATACTGACAATTTTACCACCAAAAAAATGAAAATTTTCAGATAAAAAATTCTGATATTTTTCCTATTTCTGCTCAAAACATAGATTGTGGGTACTCGTTAGAACCGCCTCAGCGAGGCGGTTTTAACGAGTACCCACAACCTATGTTTTCGAGCAAAAAAGGAAAATAATGTATACCCCTGTAAACCTCAGTTTTACTATATAAAAGTGGGGTTAAAGGGGGTCAAAATTATATAGGCGCGTTTTCGTGATGTAACTTAAAAAAATAGTAAAGCTGATGAGGAAGAGCCACAATCACAGACAGAATACAGCCTACCAAAGACACCAAAAGGAAGTGTAAACCAACTACGACAGACAACACACACGTTATAGACCAACAAAAGCAAAATTACTAGCTCCCTCTTCCTCACTGCCCTCTTCTCTCTTCAGAATGCCTGACAGGACCCACCAAATACAATGATGACAACAAAAGGAACAAAACAAGAAAAAAAAAAACAACAAACAAACAGCGAGAAACCACAAAGTCCCACAAGGAGCGAACAACACTATAACTATTACCTTAGAACGGCCATTAGTATGTTTAGGGTAACATGTAAGGAAAAAAATACGTAGGGTAGGAAGAAACCCCTTTTTTTTTACTTTTTTTTTTTTTTTTTTTGTAGAATTATACCATAAATACCAGATATATCTTGACTAGGCACCATAATTCATATCAAAACAAATTTTACCAAGATTATTTGACTTTACTTTGAAGTATCTAAAAGTTCTGATAGAATGGCAAACAGTGCAGACCCTGATCAAAATGCTCCTATAGGAGCAGTTTGATGTAGGTCTACACTGTTTGCTCATACCTACTTGTCCGAATATTTAGCATAGATATTTTGTCCTAGTAACATTTTTCTTTTGAGAAAACATGAAAAAATTGCCAGGGTTCACCTGAAAATTAGGTAGGGTAGGCACATATTTTTTATTTGGCCTTAGTAAACACTAGAGATTTGGGGCAACCGATTTTACTGACGCAGAATTGTGGCTCTAAGTTCAAATGCTGTAAAAATACAAAATAATTGTTCGACTCGCACAGAGGCTGCTAAACTCAGTCAAACACCACAGAAATAAGAGTACACCAATTAAATCACTGTGAGGAAACGAGAATCAAACGAGGATGGGGGAGCTCTTGGCATATACCTCAAACACTGACAACCAGAGCTAAAGAAAACCACTACTTGCACTACTGAGGACCCGAACAAATACATAACATGACGTCACTCTTCTAATGAAATATTGCATGGGGACGGCATCGCCTTAGAATCTGAGACCCAACAAATAGTTGTGCAATTAAAGAGGAAGGGATAGATATCAACGTTGTGTTAAAAACTATGCACAATCTGATTGAAATCCGATCTTGATCTATTACAAGTGTTACTGTAGATAACAAAGTAAACATCGGATTTTAATCAGATTGAAACTACGCATGCAGTTTGAACATCCATAATACGTCTAATAAAATGTCTCTGCGGTGCACATAAAAGAAACCTTGAAATTTCAAACCTCGATAATTATCTTTTTCTTTTGACTTGGTTTTCATCATTTTTTTTTTTTTTTTTTTTTTCCATCATTATGCACGGTTTGTAAATATCTTTAAATAGAGATTCACTTTCCGAACGTTGTTTTTACCTTTAATCAAGCATGTCACGCGACTTTTGATATATATAAGCCTGTTTTTTTTTTCACCTTTACTACTCTCTGGGCATATTCAACAGACGACAAATTATTGATAATATTTTTTATTATTTTCTCCAGAAAATAGGCTTTGACATTTCATGCAAATGTCAATTTGCATGAAATGTCAAAGCATATTGTTTTAGGAAAACAAATCAAAATATCGTCTGTTGAAATTTTTACCCAGCATGCTGAGCGTTAAGTATTTTCAGAGGGGAGTGCTCTACGTGTTTATTGTACAAATCAAAGACAAGTAAATCAATATGTCGTAGGCAGATTCGGTCAACGATTTTGATTAATTTTTAAAGATGTTATGGATACATACACTGTTACTACAGTAACGTTAACTGATGCTCCATGTCACGTCGAGTGGCCGCTCCCAGGTCACAGAATCCCAGGACGGAGCGTCGATGTGATCCGGAAATCTGAAAACATGCACAAGTCTATTAGAGCTTCAAATTATATTATTGTAGTATTGTAGATCTTTTCATTTTGTACCTTGAACATTTACCCTTTAAGCACCAATAACAAGAGCAGCAGACGACATTCTTTTTATTTATTTATTTATTGATTTATTTATTTTTACTTTTTTAGAAAAAATATGGCTTGATATTCCTGCCTAGCAGACGAGTCGCGTGTAATATCAGCCTTATTTTCTTGGACAAATAAAAATGTATGCCATCAGAGGCTAATAATTCTGATGCCATCTGCTATGATTTTGACTGGTGCTTAAATCATAGCTGCTTGGAGCACTTGAAGACGCGGGGACGTATCGTGTGCATCAAGACGTCAATATTAATAGGCCGTGTTTGAAACTGTGATAAGGGTCTGAATCTGGAAGAACTGTGACTCTTTAATGATCAGGTTTTCAGATCAAATTGTAAGACACTGTTGGAAAACTGTGAACTGAAAGCTGTTTGTTGTTAATGTTCGGGTAACAATTTTTCGAAGTGTCATTTTTTATCTGCAACATAAGAAGGCATATCCCAATAAACATACAATGTGGTAACAATGTCGTTTCGATGTCGCCGCGACGTCGTGACATAAAAACGACGTTCTGTGTTTGCTGGCGTCTTGTGACATATTATTCCATTGAAAAATATAAAAGAAATTATTCAGGAAAGGCCACAAATATGAAAAACAGCCTTCACGAGGCACAGAAAAAAAGTAAAGATGTAGAACAAACAATGACAAGACACAACGGCACAGTACCCAGCAGGCAAACAAGGTTGAGACAACGTCGTCGCATCGACGTTGATGCAGCGTTGTATATACATCATGTGCCTGCTGGGAGTAGCAATAACCGACATACAAAGAAAGCAGAACAGCAACGGAGGAACTGCCTTGCATCTGTCAACAGAAACAACTGTACTGAAAACATATAAGTAAAGATACTAAGGAAATGCCACACATCACGAAAACATGCCTATATAATTTTGACCCCCTTAAACCCCACTTTTATACAGTAAAACTGGGGTTTACAGGGGTATACATTATTTTTCTTATTTCTGCCCAAAAACATAGATTGTGGGTACTCGTTAGGACCGCCTCGCCGAGGCGGTTCTAACGAGTACCTACAATCTATGTTTTGAGCAGAAATATGGAAAATATAAAAGTTTTTTGTCTGAAATTTTTCTGTTTTTAGGAAGTGAAATTTTCTATATATTTGAATAGGCGTGTTTTCGTAATGGTTACGAAGCACAGCCTTCCCGGGGCACAAAAGATGAAAATGACAAACTAAATGCCGCAGTCGACAGAAACAACTGTACTGAAAACATAATAAGTGAAGATACACAAGAAATGCCATAATCACAAAGCAAGGCCTTTTCAAGGCACAAAAGAAGAAGATAATGACAAAACAAACGTCACATATGAAACCACAGACTCACGAACAAAGATCTGCAACAGAGAAACCGCCTTGGAACAGTCAACAGAAACAACTGCATTGAAAACATATAAGTGAAGATCTGAGGAAATGACACAATCACGAAGCAATGCCTTTCCGAGGCACAAAAGAAGAAAATAACAAAATAAATGCCACATATGAAACCACTGACTCCCGAACAAAGAAGACCTGCAACAGAGAAACCGCATTTGAACAGTCAACAGACACAACTGTACTGAAAACATGTAAGTGAAGATACCCAAGAAATGTCACAATCACGAAGCAAGGCCTTTCCAAGGCACAAAAGAAGAAGAGAATGACAAAACAAACGCCACATATGAAACCACAGACTCACGAACAATTAACTGCAACAAAGGAACCGCCTTGGAACAATCAACAGAAACAACTGCATTGAAAACATATAAGTGAAGATACTGAGGAAATGACACAATCACGAAGCAATGCCTTCCCCGAGACATAAAAGAAGAAGAGAATGACAAAACTAACGCCACATATGAAACCACTGACTCCCGAACAAAGAAGAACTGCAACAGAGGAACCGCCTTGGAACAGCCGATAGAAACAACTGCATTGAAAACATATAAGTGAAGATACTGAGGAAATGACACAATCACGAAGCAATACCTTCACAAATAACAGAACGACAAAACACTACATATAAAACCACTGACACACCAATAAAGAAGAGCTGCGACAGAGGAACAAAAGAAGAAAAGAGTAACAAAACAAATGCCACATATCAAACCAATAACTCACGAACAAAGAAAAATTGCAACAGAGGAACCGCCTTGGAACAGTCAACAGAAACCAGTGTACTAAAGACATATATGTGAAGATACCCAAGAAATGTCACAGTCACGAAGCAAGGCCTCTCAATCACAAAGCAGTCACATATATCGTACAAAGCAAGGCCTTTCCAAGGCACAAAAGAAGAAAATGACAAAACAAACATATGAAATCACTGACTCACGAAAAGAACTGCAACAGAGGAACCACCATGGAAAAGTTAATAGAAACAATGGCATTGAAAACATAAAAGTGAATATACTGAGGAAATGCCACACTCACGAAGCACAGCCATCGCAAGGCACAAAAAAAGAACAGGACGACAAAACAAATACCACATATGAAACCACTGACGCACGAACAAAGAAGAACTGCAACAGAGGAACCGCCTTGGAACAGTCTACAGAAACAAATGTACTGAAGACATATATGTGAAGCCAAAACAACGAAGCAAAGCCTTCCCAAGGCACAAAAAAGAAGGGGAGGACAAAAACAAATACCACATATCAAACCATTGAGTCGCAAACAAAGAAGAACTGCAACAGAGGAACCGCCTTGGAACAGTCAACAGAAACAACTGCACTGAAAACATATCAGTGAAGATGCACAAAAAATGTCACAATCAGGAAGCAAGACCTTTACAAGGTACAAAAGAAGAAGAGAATTACAAAATAAATGCCACATATCAAACCAATGATTTGCTCATGAAAAAAAAAAAAAGAAAGAAAGAAAGAAAAAAAAAAAAAAAAAACAGTAAGTCACTGCTAAAACTGTCTATAGCACACATTTACTTATTTGTATGATATTGGAGCTTTTATGTTTAAATTTGTTTCAAGCTGACCCCATATTCAAATTTCTTACAAATTTGAATAAATGTCAAAAAGATTGCCTTTGAAATTAACGAACACACTGCCGATTAGTAAATGGGAGTCTCGGTTTTATAGAGACTCTTCATAAGCAGTAATGAAGTTTGCAACACTGCTTACGCTCTCTAGCGTATACATGAGCAGAGCTCCATTTTCAAATATACCTCAATGGGCCAAATGATCCCAAAGGAAATGAAATATAATCTGCACTATGGTGATGTACGGGGAGACCTTCTGCCGCCGCCAAACGGCACCAGGTAAGATATTGTTTTTGAACATTAAATATTACAGCCACGATTACAGCAAAATGAGAAAATACACACACTAATTGAATTTGTATTCAGGTGGTGTTTTGTTTTTCATTCCGGTTTGGTTTTGTTTTTGGTCCATTATAAATATCCTGCTTGAAATCACCTTTTCTGGTTTTTACAATATGTGGTAAATCAAAATTAAATTATACCCTGTGGAACACCTTTGAAAGGGTGCAATGAAAACCTGTTTTACAAAAGAAATCTGAGATAGATGACTGACTTGAACTTCTTTGCTTTGGCAGCGGATCCACTGTGGTCTGATGAGCCACACGCCCGACGAAATAAAGGGTTCTGTTTAGCTCCAATTCAGTTTGTTGCAAAACAAAAATATGGAATGCCTGTCCTTCACTATGATGCAACAATTGATGAATAAGTAATAGAATTTTGAACTAAAATAATGAAAAGCTCTGCTGTTGATGCTATACAAATGCTAAAAATCACAAATTTAGGAGAGAAAGGACTGTTTGTTGATGGCTCACCTTGCTTCATACATATTTCACAGACGAGAGGCACTTGCATTTCTTCCTTAAAAGACATCTATTCTATTATCACGAAAAGAGACCATTGAAAAACACATACTGGGTCACCCTGTCTTACACCTAAAGTGAAGAGTAGTGATGGTTATTCTTGATCGGTAAGGAATTCATTGCATGGCCCATACACATGTAATGCAACTCTGAATATGAACTGATTACTATGGTCTATATAATACCGCAAGTGCTTTTTAATAATAGATGCTCATTTAACATCATGAAATCATGCCTATATAATTTTGACCCCCTTAAACCCCAGTTTTATAGGATAAAACTGGGGTTTACAGGGTATACATTATTTTTCTTATTTCGGCTCAAAAACGTAGGTTGTGGGTACTCGTTAGAACCGTCTCGCCGGGGCGGTTCTAACGAGTACCCACAACCTATGTTTTGAGCCGAAATATGAAAAAAAGCCGAATTTTTATCTGAAAATTTTCATTTTTTGTGGTAAAATTTTCAGTATATTTGAATAGGCTTGTTTTCGTAATGATATGTTTTGTCAGGAATCGGTTGCTCTGGAGTGTTTGAAATAAATAAAATGTGATTTCAATTACTTATATGATGGATTTCAGAATATTTGGGACGTCTTTGATTAGTTCATAAAAAAATTGATTTACATTAAACTGACCTAAGTGCATATCATGCATTTTATAGACATGTTACCGGGTTTGAAACTTCATGAAACTCCGCATACCAAGTGCGGACATATGTGGCATATTCTTAGGCAAAAATCATAGGTTGAAAAGAACTGGAACAGATATAAATCTGAAGATGAATTTCTTTTTTTCTTTTTTTTTTCTTATTTTCAGCTAAAATTTAATCATTTTTGATTTTCAGTACTCTATATTATCATAGAAATGTGTACAATTTTTTATGGTAGTAAAATATTCCTTATGGAGATTTTTTCACTACAACAATAGGCATTATTGTAGATCATGTTGAATTGTTGATTTTATACCGATAGGTATTGAGACAGGTATACCTTTAAGCCGAGTTTACATCAGCCAGCTCTCCTGAAATCCAAAATTCTTTGATCTTGAAAACAAGGCTATTTTTATAGTTGCTGGGCTTTGTGCGAATAACGTGCAAAAATTGAAGGAAATCCATGTGTGAGCAGATTTGAAACAGCATATTAGGGATATTTTTCGATCTTCTATAAAATAATGGTATGTTGAGTACTCATTAAAATGGCCAAAACTTTCTCTAAAATAAACAATTGTTTTCTCTCAAGGACTCAAAAGCGAAACGAGTTCGAATAAGTCACATTGAAGTTTAATAACTGTAGTATACTACAGTACTCTAATTCGGTCAATGATTTTTATGAAAGAACCCGAGACACAAATCGTCATGGTTCACATATGAAACTATTGAATAAAAGACAATTCATCGACCAGTTTCTTTATTTATGCTGATAGGTAGTTATTCGTTTTCTTCACCTTTTTCACAATAAGGACGGGAACAGTGCTAGTCCTGGGCTGCTTTCAGAAGTGCAAAGTGATATGGAAAGTTTTACCCGGGATCTCTGTACCTAATGACGAGCGGGAATCGAAGGCAAAATATTCGCGAGTAACTTGCACATTTGAACGCAGCCCTGGCATCGCAGTCTTAACCCTTGTCAAGCTGAATAAATTAGAATGCCACACCCACTTCTGATTTTTCAGCCAATCAGATTACTTGACCCAGGTTGTTGATACAAATTCACAAAATTAATGACAAACAGTGCAGATCCAGATCAGTTGGCTTCTTCAGAAGATCTGAATCTACACTGTTTGCAAAGACAAGTCATATCCGGGTTCAGCAGGACAAGGGTTAAGAGAGGCTTAACGCTTAGCACTCTGGGTAAAATTGTCAGCAGGCGACATAATGAAATATTTTTCTTATTTTTCCCTGAAAACAGGTTTTGAAATTTCATGGGACAATTTGCATGAAATGTCGAATCCGGTTATCAGGAAAAAATACAGTTTTTCGTCTTGCTGAATTACCCCAGAGAGCGGTAAGGGTTAGCTGAGGCAAATTCGGTCTATGATTTTTATGAAATATTTATTGTTTATTTTAGTCTCATTATGGTACATAAAATACAAATACATAGCATAAAACCCAGCTAGCATTCTACGTAAATCTACATCGGGCCGTCATCGGCCCGTCAGCTACCCTGACGGGCCGATGACGGCCCGATATAGATTTACGTAGAATGCTGACTGGGAAAGTACATACTAACAAACCCACATTACCATGACATTCTGAAATAGAATTATAAGAGACTATTTAGGCTGTGCAAACATACAATACATACAGAAGTTAAAAGACTTTCGACTTATACAAGACATACATCTCTTCGGGTAGGCGATTGTGTACACATGAGCATCCGGGTTAGCGACCATGTACTTAGATTCAGCATCCCCATCGGTACTCCGACGCACCTTCGCACCTCTCTGGTGTTAATAGGTACAAGGAAACATCGGCTGAGATGCTCCCACTGCCAGGAGCTACGTACCTATACCCCTACTACTGCCACGGCGCTGCACCGCCCCACCCCGACCCCAGTACAGGGACCTGGCCTACACACAGAAACAATGCAAATATCACAATTCTCCGGCTGTACGGACAGTCCACACTGGCCTTCGAAATGCAACATCCGCACCATCACCTTATGTTCAGGCCTCAGTATGTTTAATGATGGCTCCTACATAGTTTATTAGTTTGTTAGTCTCATCTTAATACATACATACATACATACATACATATAATTCCACCAAGCCATTCTGTTCAGAAACATGTCCATTAATGTATTAAATATACAAGTGTCTAACATAAAACAAAGTAAAACCCATTCTACTATTAAGCTACTAAATAGATAATAATAATAATGATAATAAAATGGCAATAATAATAACAATATGAATATAGCATTAACAGACAAACAAGTGTCGACTGGCGGTCAAAGGGGAAGTAACCACAATGAGTTTTATTTCACGGAAACTCTTGTCTTAATTCCCTTCATTTCGGCGTTAGTCTGCATTATTCGTTTGTTCATTCATTTAGTTTATCAGCTATTATAAACAAGGCTACACAGAGTAAAGGTATAACAAAAATAAAGGAAAAAATACAAAACGTAACAAATATCAATTAAATGATTATAATAGTAAGTAAGTATTCAAAGAGAAAATAATAAGTGTCTGGCACATGGCCATCAACGTCGAAGTTGATGCGACGTTGTCCCAACTTTGCGCGACCGTTGGGTAGTTACCATCAATCTCCCCTACTAGGCCCGCCAGTCAGGGTAATGGTAGTCCTAATAAGAACCCTCTGGATAGCTGTTTTCCTTTGAGAAATAAGAAACGAAATATATATATATAGCCTATCGATATTTTTTGGTTGCAAGAAACATGAAATCCTATAGTCCCAGACTGATCAGTCAGGTCGTTGTTACTTTATAGCCCATTTACGTTGTGTGGACTCTTCTACCACAACTCTCAGTTGGGCCGGTCTGTTTCCATTTGCAGGATGTATGGTTACTTTTTATTACTGTTATGTTTTATAGAAATCCCTGTATTTAATGCAAAGAGTGCAGACCATGACAAGACGATGCGTCCTGTGGCATTTGATCTAGGTCTGCACTGTTTGCCAAATTACCCCTTTGGAGGATTCCCGGCTAGAATGGGTCAGATGCCAAAACATTTTTGGCATGGATTTGTTTATTTTTCAAAGAATATTGATAAAATATTATAATCAACCGATAAATGGTATTCTTAGACTGTATTGCAATCTACTGGATTGCAGAGGTAAAACTTTTGAAAAGAAAAAGCAATTCACCACTTTTCAACTCTCTAACGTCAGAAAACGTACATTCTGACATCATGCAGACAGCGAAGACTCAAATTAGCCTGCGCATCCATACAGTCTGATCAGAGTCTTCGTTGTCTGCATGAAGAAACTTTGCATCCTAAACTATCCGAAATGCGCCCAGTGAAGATTTTTTTGTAACTATTTTTCTTATATTTGCCAGAAAATAGGACTTTACGTTTCATGCAAATCGTTCAAGTTTTTTTTTTGTCTGAAAAACAAATGACAAATATTAATTAAGCATTTGTTGTCCGCCAATTCTGTTATCTGAGTACGGTCGTACTAGGACTAACAGTTGAGAGTTTTCTGTTATTCCTATTTAAAGATATTAGAAAGTTATTTAAAGGGGAACGTAACCGTAAAAGGCATTGTGCTTTAAAGTAAAGAACTTTACAAACAATGAATTTTGACACAAATTTGATCAAAATCGGTGGAAAATTAAGTAAGTTATAGACAACTGAATATTTTAACATTGGTGGAATGGGCGCCGCCATTTTGAATATTTAATGAGGTTGCATAAAGATTAAAATTCGTTTCATAAAGGTAGTTATTCTCATAAAGTTGGTTTATTTTGGGGGAAATGATTGCTTGTCACTAGAATTAAAAGATTATAAAAATCTGTAGCAAAATTATTCTTAAAAACCCTTTATAGTTTGGTTTTGCATATTTAATTTGGGCTGTGTGACGTCACAAAGCCTACAATATGGCGGCATCCATGACAGCCATTTCAAATATATTCAAACCGCCATAACTTTCTTATTTCTAGGCCGACTTCGAAAACTCTTGCATCAAAATAAATGGCTTGTTAAGCATTTTACTCCAAGATATACTTACAACTTGTATTGCGTTCCCCTTTAAGAAATAACCATAATATTTTATCAGCTCCTTGAGCCAAGGCATCACGAAAACATACCTATATAATTTTGACACTTTCAACCCCACTTTTATACAGAAAAACTGGTGTTTACAGGGATATACATTATTTTTCTTATTTCTGCTCAAAAACATAGATTGTGGGTACTAGTTAGAACCGCTTCGCCGAGGCGGTTCTAACGAATACCCACAATCTGTTTTGAGCAGAAATATGAAAAATATCAGAATTTTTATCTGAAAACTTTCAGTTTTTGATGGTGAAATTTTCCATATATTTGAATAGGCGTGTTTTCGTAATGGGGGTTTTGTGAGGCTGTATAAAATACAGTAGACTTAAGGCTCGTTACCGTGACTGATTCGAACTCGCATGGGAAATTCTTCCGATAGCTCAAGAAAACAAGTATTTAGGGATATTTTAGGGATTCGTTTTCTTAATTTATCCTAAAAATGAATGTTGTTAGTACTCATTAAAATCCCCTCATCGAGGCGATTCTAATGAGAACACACTGTTGGATGGGATGAGATTTCTGCATTTATCTTCTTGCCATTCTTTCTGCAGTCGATCTTCAGTGACTCGAATATCTTTGGGGCCATGGAAATTTGTTCTAGACATGGGTAGTTCGAGCTACTGAGGGTTAATCATAGCGCCAGGTCAGGAGGCAAATGGGGATAATTTAGGGATGTCTTTTCGATCTTCTATAAAATGATGATATGTCGAATGCATGCATTGTGATTTACTGATATATTACCGTATTTGCCCGAAATATTCAGACAGTTATGTCTGAGCAAACAATGTAGACGCAAATCAGACGCTAGCAGAACAAGGTATGATGAGGCGATAAGGTGTTCGGATATCTAAGATAAATACCGTACCCATCCGGTTCAAGTCATTCACTGCTCGCCCTCTTTATTCTACAGACCCAGCTAGCATTCTTTATAAATTTACAGCGGGCCGTTATCGGTCCGTCAGCTACCCTGACGGGCCGATAACGGCCCGCTATAGATTTATGTAGAATGCTGACTGGGGAGGACAAATGAATCGCGGGACAGCATTTCCTACAAGATCGCAACTGCGCAAGCTGATCAATTTGCGCTGTTCGTCTCAAGACTCTTTGGATCCTTTACTTCTCACAGTGACCTGCTAAGACTCTGATCAGCCTGCACAGATGTGCAGGCTTGTCTGAAATTTCGCTGGGCGAACATGTAATCTTTTAGGAAATACTGTGCTCCGACTTAAATGTTGTATTTTTGAATACCTAAGATAAGCACTATCGTATTTATCCTAAATATTCCGAAACCTTAAGGGGATTGGATATACTTTAAAGGGAGGCAGTTCTATCGTTTTGCCCCCATTCTGAAAAGGAGTGTACTCTAAAGGAAAGAATTTGCTCCCGGTGTGTATGTGTGTGTGTGTGTGTGGGGGGGGGGGGGGGGGGGAGGGGGGGGTTGCAAATTTTCTTTTAGAGAAGACCCCTGTTGAGAAGGGGATTCTGAAGAGGGATCTACTCTAAAAGGACAAGACTTTGCTCTCAAAAGAAGCAAACTATTTCCTTTTAGAATAGACATAGTTTCAGAAGGGGATTAGTGTGAAAAAAAAAAAAAAAAAGCTGTTGCCCTTGAAAAAAAATGACAGAAAACTCAGAAAACTACCAACAAGTATATCCATTCACCTTACCTTATCACCATACTTCCGAAAAGTTGAACAAGTCCATTGTTTAACGTTGTGGTTATCTAAAAACTACCTGGTGAGTAATAGCGATGAAGACCCTCATAAGAAGCCCTGATCAATGACGTCTGATTTGAATTCACAGTTTGTTCAAGCAAAGTTGTACCTCAAATGCTCAGATACCTTAACTCCCAACCATACTTGGCCTAAAATTTGAGCAAATTCATTTCACTGATTGTTGGTTTGTCTAAAACTTGGGTGAGTGGCAAACACTGTAGACCATGATCAAACGCCGCATTCTAACTGTACTCTATAAATGTTCGGATATCTCATTTTCTTACGAGACTTGTCCTTTAAGTTGACCAAGTCCTTTTTTCATTACTTGTTGTATCTAAAACTACTAAATGAGGTCCCTAATCAAAAGCCCCGATCTATGTGGTCTGATCTGGGTCTACACTGCCTATTCAAGCATATTAACTGTACCATAAGTATTCTGGCTCTTGAGCTAATCACTTCTTTTAAAATATGTAACTATAACTTAATATCCTAACTAAAATGAACAAATCCATATCACTACCTATTGCTATGTCTAACACTGTTTGGGGCGTGGCAAACATTGTAGACTCTAATCGGACTGCGTTCTGCAGCGTCTGATCCGGATCTACATTATTTGCTACAAATCCCTATTTTCAAGGTAAATATCCGTATATTTGAGGTAAATATGCAACAAGCTGTGCAGATCTGTCCGATCTGGCGCTTCAAGCTTGTTTACGCTTATGTTGTGAATTTTTACTTTAGTAGATTATATATGGGACGCGATGCGAAATGTTTTTGGGCATATACGGACAGCGAAGGCCTAGATCAGCCTGCGCATCCGCGCAGTCTGATCTGGGCCTTCGCTGTCCGCTAATAGAATCATTGTATACTATAGAATGTATTAATGGAGAGCAAATGCCCGGATGAGACTTTGCGCATGCGTGGGATGAATCTTAATCTATAAAGTTTGCGCATGTTCGAAGACACCTTTTCGCTAGGCGCCGCCCTATTATATCAATGAAGATTATCAACCGCTGGGAACATTTTACTTTTCCCTTCTTTTATTTTCTGAAGTACGAACTTCGTTTTTTATTCAAGTTGTTTGTGAATGCGTAAGCGTGCACGTTCTGTTTATGTTTTGTAAAAAGGATTCTTATATTTAGCGCACACGAGCCTCATACGATCTGCGAAGGACCAGATACGCCTGCAAGCCCATGTCGTCCGATCAGAGCATTCGCTTATAAGTAGTCAGGGTTTCTACAGGCGAAAAACGACTGCCCGGATGTTCGTGTTGATTTTGGTCTTCGCTGTTCGCAAAGACATAAGACCCTTTTAACGGAACATGATCCACTTTCTGCGGAGTGGCAGTATGTATTGGCTGCAACCATGTAAATATATCACAGAAATGGTACCTGGTCTCAAACAGGACAGGATAGACCTTGATCGGACTGTCAAATCCACTTGAACTTTAGCATATTCCAGGCTGGCAGAAGACAAATTAGCGGCACCTTTATCATTAGCTTATTTACAGAAATTAAGTCTTGCTTTTTTTATTTTTATTCATTTCCTATTGGGTTTTGTTTTACAAAGAAGGAAGAATCAAGTCATATTTTCTATGAAAAATACTTTTGAAACGTCGTCTGCTGTTATTCAAGTTCAGGGGGTCAAAGATAAAGCTGTATCCCATTCCCAAAGACATTTCTTATCCGTATCAGTACCCTAAGTTTTTGAATATATTATGTGAAGTTACTTCTTTGGTCCTTGTTACTTATTTCTTGTTCTTTGTTTCTTGATATTAACCTTTACTACTCTCAGGGCAAATTCAATAGACTCAATAGGCGACAAATTAAATTATGTACTTGTTTTCACAGAAAGTATTATTTAGCTGCAGTGAAACAAAGTAGAGGGCTGCCTGAAAATCTAAACCCAGAGCATAAGAAAACCACAAGCTGGTCCATATACTAAAATAAAACTAAAATACCGCATTCGACCTAATTACCGCACATGCTCCTGTAAGCGCACAGTCAAGCAATTTAATAATCTAAAAGATTACAACCAGTGTATTTTTATCTACTTCTTTATAAAAACATATGTTGTGGATACTCATTTGAATTGCCTCGACAAGTCGAGGCAACTCAAATGAGTACCAACAACATATGTTTCTGTAAAGAAAACAGAAAATAATATCGCATAAGCATCATTAAATGCGCTCCTCATGAAGTCCTCTGTTGATCTTTCTTTAAAGTGTGCCTTATTAGGTGGATATTTTATTACAAATTTTCCAGTGCTTTTGAAAAACCTAAGCGCACAGTGCGGTAATTAGGTCGAATACGGTAATACAAGTACGTTTATTAGCTTTTTCAAAAAGCCAGCGGGTCGTTTAACTTCAACAATTGCTGAATTCAAATAAAAACCACAAAAAAAAATGCAAGTAAAAACAATTCCAATTACATCACGTGACCTCATTTGACCCAATTTTGTAAGCAAACCGCAGTCAAAATCGTAAACATATAAAAATAAAAAGTAGTTGCCCGGAGAGTGTTTGCATCAAAGGCAGTGCCTTTATTTCATATTAAATTCAGATGCACGACTACTATGTCAACAGTGTTTGTAGTTACTTCCGCTTCCGGATTCGGTTTAGTTCCCGTATTGATGTGTGATTAGCATAACTCCTATATACATGTACCATATGCGGATCGCCAGGGCGACCTGCAATCATGACTAGAGACCAGCCTTTATAGGCATGATATTATTCTGGTTTTATTTTAATGGATTAAGAATACCTGTGTATTAAATATGAACCCAATACACTAATGTTTTCAAAGATATCAAACGAAAACTATTTTTCAACGTTGAAAAAGGGCTGTAATTCCCAAAATAATTTGATGGATTTTACCCTAAATCGAACTTGACCTACATTTTATAATTATATGCTCGTGTATGAACTATGAATCCAATTCGCTAATTTTTATAAAAGTTATGGAACGGAAACCATTTTTCAAAGTTGAAAAAGGGACATAACTCCCCCCAAAATTGGTGGATTTTACCCTAAATCGAACTTGGCCTACATTTTATGATTATATACCTGTGAATAAAATTTGAATTCAATACACTAATCTTTTCAAAAGATATCGAACGGAAACCATTTTTCAATTATTTTTCAACGTTGAAAAAGGGTCGCAACTCCAAAAATAATTGGTGGATTTTACCCTAAATCGAACTTGACCTATATATTTTATAATTATATGCTCGTGTATAAAATATGGATCCAACACACTAATATTTTCAAAAGTTATGGAACGGAAACCATTTTTCAAAGTTGAAAAAAGGGCCATAACTCTCAAAATAATGGGTGGATTTTACCCTAAATCGAACTTGACCTACATTTTATGATTATATACCTGTGTATAAAGTTTGAATCCAATACACTGATCTTTTCAAAAGATATTGAACGAAAATCATTTTTCAAAGTTGAAAATTTTTCAGAGTTGCAAAAGGGCCAAAACTCCCAAAATAATTGGTGGATTTTACCCTAAATCGAACTTGACCTACATTTTATGATTACATACGCGTGTATAAAATTTCAATACAATACACCAATCTTTTCAAAAGATATCGCAAGGAAACCATTTGTATTACGTACGGGAAGGACGGGACGGACGTACGTACGGACAGCGGTGATACTATTTACCCCCTCCCCCCTCCCCCGCACACACACACATTGAAAATGGCGGGGGCATAATAATAAGGCAACAACCTTCTGGAAAAAAATTATGAAGGAGCCGACGGCATTCAGTCTGGAAACGGGCGGATTTCAACCATAACTGGGTTAAAAAACATGCGTGCGTGTATGTTGCCGCTTAAGCCGATTCCATGGCTTTTTCATGTCGAAAGTGAAGACGCACATCAGATTATCAGACTGATCTCACTCATTGCTGGCCATGTTGCAGCTCAGATATACTGAAGGCTAAAAGTACTGTCCGTTTGTGTAGGCTTTGTTGTTTTAAGCACGTTTTCCACTATTTTATTTACGGTCTACACTGACATGACAGAAGCGGACTGGATCTTAATCATGTAAAATTAAGATTTTTTTTGTATCATAATATAAATGATCTGAATCTGCAACATATGTAGAATTTGGCAGGAGTCGCACGCAACAATTTTGTCGTTGGAAATATTTCTCTAATATAAAAAAGTTATATCGCGAAAAATTAAGAGGGACAATATAAAAATCGAGCTTCCTCGGTAGATGATTTCTTAGTTGCAACACAATTCTGGGAAGGTATGTGGATGTTTGCAAACAAACTGTTCATTTGTGACAGTTTTGGTTGACGGCAGGAAGTGATCAAGAAACATTCATAGAGCTGTCTTGCACAACCAAAATGGCAAACACTACGAATCGAATTTAAGTGCTTTTTTTGTACCGAAAATAGTGCTATAGAGGACTCAGTGATGGGCCAGTGTTTGTTGACTTTATCCCTCACTTTTGGTAAATCTGGGTGAGACGTCAACACGAAGAGGAGAACGCTCGACTCAGATTTAGACCTATTAGAAAGTAGGTCTTCTCTCTTCTGTTGCCGTGCTCTCTCAATGGCAAGTGAAATTGCCTGTTCCTGATAATCCCGTTTGCACAGGTGGTCAGTCAGTTCTCTTGCTCTTGATTCAAAGTGTCCGAATCGGAGCAGGTACATTGAGTCTCATTGAGTCCTCTAGCACTTTGAGCGAGATCTTCACAGAAAGACCGACCATGGCCTATAGAAGACCAAGAGTCTGCGGGATCTTCTTGTATATGCCAGGCTCAAACCAGACATGCGTGATGATGAACCACTTGGGGAGACACGACCGTGCGGCAAAGCAAGATGCAAAACCTGCAAAATGATAATCCCCACACAGATCGCGAAGTCAGCGTCTGGGGTAACCATCAAGGTTAGGTGCAACACAAGTAAGACGACCAATGTTGTCTACCTTATAACATGCAGCAAGTATGGAAAACAATATGTTAGTGAAACCGGTGTTCATGTTAACCAACGGATGAACGGCTACCGGGATGATTGGGAACACAAGCCGTTCAAGAAGCAGAACACTTCTGTTAACCAGAACATGATTTCCTCAACCACATCGCGCTTTGTTGCTTAGATCATAACCCAGAGTGGACAGATCGAACCAGAAATGCTCGGGAGAGCTATTGGATCCGATGTCTGAACACTCTACGGCGATCAGTAGAGGGAATTATCGTTCCTTAGTCAGGACATGCGACAGCTTATATGGAACGTTTTGCTCATGTGATTTTCCGGAATCACAGGGTAAGTTGGGCCCATTTGCCTTAAGTATTGGTGAAAAACACTCAGTTTGGCGTATATCACTTTCGGTGTGAGGTTTATGGCGCATTGTATACATTGCGTATATGGGCACAGTGGTGTTGGCCGGAAAGATAAGCTTATTTTCCTTTTTGCACGTTGTGTTTATCGCGTAGTGTGTACATTTCGCATATACCCAAACACGCTCATTTATCAAGTCGCAGCGGGGTTGTTAACATGGGCCCGAAAAGGACATGATCTTTTTCCAACTGTTTCAATTCATGTAACTTTTATTTGTAAGTTTTACAATTTTATTTCCCCTTTTTTTATTTAATAAAAAAATAGAAAACATCTGAAGAAGGCGAAAGCCGAAAGGCCTCAGGTAAAGAAATAATTTTGCACTGTTAATGATTAACTCTCAACATGTAGTTTAACGCATATCATTTCAGCATCCTTTCTTGATCCAGTGCTATCAAAAAGATTTTTTGTTAGATGTTATGCTCCTTATTATTGATATATAAAAGGTCCTGCGCAAGAGACGGTATAACATTAAATTTTGATCTGTTGGATAGTTTTCAACCTGAGAAGAAAAGAAAGTTCAAAGATTTATTCAGTCTCATTTTATTCGGGTTTAACATCACTTTCATAAACCTTTCAATCATATCACGACGGTGTATGGATGTGACAGGGAGCTGAATGCTCACTTTCAGAGTGCTGTCTCACTGAAATATCACGTACCAGACACTTGACATGACATTCCACCCAGTCACATTATTCTGACACCAGACCGACCGGTTCAGCTTTCTCAATGCAGAGCGCCAATCGAAAGAGCAGCTAGTGCCCTTTTTGAAGTCTTCGATACGATAAGGCCGAGGAACGAACGCACAAACTTCCGGATGCTCTAGCAACTGAGGCACTGGGCTGGTAGGTTCGAGGATAATCGGCCTGCTGATTTGGAACCATTTTACCATATGAGCCAGCGCATGACAAACCAACAAAATGACTGGGTGCCCAGGGAAGCGTCAGATCAGCATGGGTATCCGCCGAGTCTGATCAGTCTTCGCTCTGTACTCGATGGGTTGCTAAGGACCCAATGTTTCTGCGTGCGGATAGTGAAGACGCCAGACTGCGGACAGTGAAGACTGGCCAGACTGGGCAGACGCCCAGGCTGATCTGTTTGCGCTGGGTGTGCATGCATGTCATTTTGCTGTTTTTGCTATGCAGCGGCTCACATATGCAGTGTAAACGCAACAATAAAGAGAACACGGGCGTTTACGTAAGTGGCCATGAAATATATCTTCAAGACTGCGTTCAGAAGTGTCCTGGACTCGTCAACAGGCATCCAGGATAAAAGTTTTGCGATCACTTTTGTAAAGTAATCGTGGATGTATTGCCCTGGATCCTAAGTGAACAAAAACTGCGCGGATGCCTACGAAGATCATAGCAGGAAGATCATAGCAGGCGCATCAATACGTGAACTCTTAATGTGCCAAGCAAAATTGTAACAGACGACATACTATTTTATTGCCCATGGATGTAGGCTACACAGAGATGAGGAGAAACGTGTACGTGAATCCACTGTTGATCCACAATGAACCATTGATCTTATATTTGTCTACAACTAAAACCCGGGACTAGCTGGAGCGCTGAATAGAATAGAATATAACAATATAACAGAAGGTGTTGTAAATTCACATGCGCTGTTTCGGCACGCCACAGTTATGTATATACTCTAAAATGTTACCATTGCAGCATTTTATCAAAGGTTATGGGCTATAGATTGATTTTGATGATTTCACTTTTAAAGTGGATGGGTGCATTAGTACAAGTACTGCTAAGCGCAATTTATAGCATTCATGGGACAACGTGACAAAGTCGTTATCCTTAATTACTTATTTTAGTTTTGATGAAGTAAGCCTAAAAACGAAGTAAAAAAAAAAATAGCTGTATTTTTTTTTTAATGTGAGGGTCATTCTTATGGAGGCCAACGGGACGAGATCTCATTTAGACCTCCCGAATGCATCTTTCGCATTACGGAATTTACCCGTATATATGTATGTAAAGAACACAAGATAATTCAGTATTAAAATCAATTTATTGTGTGGTAAGTGTAGGTCAAGCTTTTTGCGAAAGCTAATACTTGTTAATATTACTAGTAGTAGTAATAGTAGCAGTATATATTTTTCAAAGAAAATAACAACTGGAATTTCATGAGACAATTTAAATGAAATGTCAAGCCTTATTTTTTCTGAAAAAAAAAATGAATAATTAATAAAATAGAGTGTCGTTTGCTGTAGTTATGATTAGCACTTAAAGGTTTAAAGCTCGTTTTTGCATGGCGGTGCTGTTTTGACGATAACATCAGACAGTTAACGTAGAAAACACTCATACAAATAGTAGTAAAACAAACAAAGAAAACTGCAGTCGTAAACAAGAGGAGAGAGTTTTGTGTGGGTGTCGTAGCAAACTTGAAGCTTTGTATGTAACATAATTTAATAGAAATGTTGTTTTTGTTTCTTTGTTTGGCTGCTTGCTGTTGTTGTCCTTGATGTTGTTGTTGTTGTTGTTGTTGTTGTTGTTGGTGGTGGTGGTGTGTGTGTGTGTGTGTGTGTGTGTGTGTGTGTGTGTGTGTGTGTGTGTGTGTGTGTGTGTGTGTGTGTGCAGAAAATAGTGCTACAAATCCCCTGTCAGTGGGCACGAGAGGTCAAGTACCAGTCAAATATAATCTCAAGGGAAGCGATTCGCATACTCCATATTTAGCCATATTCCTAGGCATCAAGCCTTTTTGTCCAGAGAAAATATGGGAAAATATTTTTCCATTACGTCATAAGCATTCATTAATTGCAATCATATTCATTATTATTACCAGGGACGGATCCAAGATTATTTAATTACTAAGTATTGAGGCAGACAGGCCTGAGCAAACTGTGTAGACCCAGATCAGATGCCGCAGAATGCGGCATCTGATTAGGTTCTACACAATTTACCATTCATCCAGCAACTTTAGACACAGTCACAAGAAGTCACATGGATTTGTTAAAATTTTAGAAGTATAATGTAAAGTTGTGCGAATATCTAGGGTAAAAACGAAATCCAAAATTGATCAAATTTATCCAAAATTTCCTATGACAATGGAATTATGAGTCCAAGTAGGACTCGACTAGTCAAACCCTCGATCCCCTTCTGGATGTACCCTTTTTTGTTACCTTATCTGCCTTAAACTGTGCTTTTCGGATATCTTAATTCCTTAACCCTTATCCTACTGAACCTGGATATCCCTGCCTTCTGATGACGCCAACTGATCTGGATCTGCACTATTTGTCATGCAGTATGTGAACTCGTAACAATAATCTAAATAAAGTAATCTGATTGGCTGACAGTTAGAAGTGGGTGTGGGATCTTAATGTATTCAGCATGAAAAGGGTTAACATAACTGCCCTAAAACCTGAACATATCGGTTCTACTACCTGCTGATGTGTCTGCGATGTCTGATCTGGGTCTATACTGTTTGATGAGGCCTGTCTGTCCGAATACATAGTGTACGATAGCATTCTTTGAATATGCATAGCAACAGATAAGGCGCTTTTTTCATCCGAAAAATGCTGATGTCTTTCTTATTTCTCAACAAAAACATATGTTGTGGGTACTCATTAGAAGCGCCTCGGCGAGGCGCTTCTAATGAGTACACAGAACATATGTTTTCGTCGATAATAAGAAAAATATTATGTGGATACCCCCTCTTATCTGTAGCTATGAATATGTTATTATCATGGGCAGGACTTATTATCATTATCATTAATACATGAATGAATTTCGGTTTTGTGCATTTCATTTTTATGTGCAAACGGCGATGAAATACTCACAAACTGAATAAAGCCAGAAGGATGTTTTAGTTAAGAGGCTTTATTCAGTTTGCGAGTGAGTCGTCCGCGTTTATACATCGACAAAATCCACAGAAAAAAAAAATGAAATTCATTTTTTATAAGTCCAGTGCAAGTCCTTGTGAGTTTTAAAGCTTATTTTAGAAATCTACTCAAAGAATATAAGTTCAAAATTTCCTTCTCACTGGATTTTGCCTCAGGTGAAAATTCTTTTCTTTTTTTGAGTGGATCTCTTTTTGTGATGGGTTTGTGAGCAGGAAAGCAAACAGAGAATAACAAAGTTGTCTCCCTTGTGAAAAATGGCGGAAAATCTACGTCTTCTTAAAGGATGGTTGAATATAACGGTAAATATGGTTTCAGAAATGAGACAGTGGCAACATGCAAAAACACACACAAAGTGCTCTCCGCGAACAACAAAAACTCAGACCAGCTTGCGTGTTGCACAATTTGCAGATCAATCCATATTTATTCGCATAGTTCAAAGAGAAGATCTGGACCAGCATGCGCGAATGCACAGACTGGTTTGAGCCTTCGCTGTTAGAAAATGATATTTTGTTGCTTTTCTTGTTCAGTGACGAAAGTTGCCTTATAAAGGTGATAATGACGACTCCTGATGATTTATTGCTATAATCAAAATATCCCTATAGTACACGACCCACCTTATTCTAGCCTTGGTCTGTGCTTAGCCTTGCACAATGAAAAAGACGACCCGACTGACTAGATCTTGTCGGTATCAATCAGGGCCCAGTTGTTCAAAGCTAACGATGTCGTTAGTTAACGATTCGTTAAAATTTACATCGAGTGATACGCAAATATGCTGAAATTTTTTGCTGAAAAAATGTGAGTAGCTTTTGCAATGCAAAAGCTACTCACATTTTTCAGCAAAAAAAATATCAGAATATTGTATATTGAATCTGCTAAAACAGTTAACGAAAGGGCCCTTAACGAGCTCGTTAAGCTAACGACGCTTTGAACAACTGGGCCCTGTTTGCCAAACATATCAAATCTTCCTGATATGACCAACGGACGGACGGAAGGGTTTTGTAGTCTTAATATTCCTATGGGTTTAAGAGTTATGGCCATTTCAATAACTGACTACGGAAAATAACTTGACCTCGGCTTTGTCTAAGAAAAATGGCGTTTGGCAATTCCGTGGGTTAGATATTATGAAATTAATGTTTATATGCAAACAATTACCATAATATTCCATTCGGTTCAAGACTTACGACAATTTTCATATTTTACATGCCTCGGACAATGAAAATGGTATACAGCCTCTCAGTGTCAATCACTGTGCGAAAAAATAATCAAAATATTCCTAACAGTCAAGAGTTAAGGTCATTTTCACTAATCGGCTACAGTTTTTGACCTCGGCTTTGCCTCGGTCAACGAAAAGTAGCATTTGATAATTCTTTTGGCTATATCTTGTCGATATGAATGTAAATACAAATTTATCAAAAACAATCCATCCTATATGATTGAAGATCAACGGCGATTTCCATATTTTCAATTTTTTTTTATTTATTTTTTGTTATTTTTTTATTTATTTATTTATTTTTTGTCTCAACATTGCCTTGGTCAATGAAAATCTGCATTTGGAAAGTCCATTGGGTCAGTATCAAACGGTGTGTCTTAACGGTTCAAGAGCTGAGGCCATTTTTCGCTACCTGTCATATACTATGGCCTTGCCGTTGCCTCGGTCTATAAAAAGTGACATTTTGCAAATCATTTTGCTAGATCTTGCTAATATGTTCGTATGTACAAAGTTTTATCAAATTATCCCGTATGATTGAACATCTCTGGTGATTTCCATATTTTCACGTTTTTGGCCTCAGCGTTGGTTCGGTCCATGAAAAGTGATATATGACAAGCCCATTAGCTTGATCTTGTCGGTATCAATCTATTTGCGAAAAATGATCAAAGTATTCCTAACGGTTTAAGACATGCCTATTTTCGCTTCTGATCGTGGACGGAAGGACGCACGCACAAACAAGTCGATTACACTTCGAAAGACGACCTTAGTTGGTGGGTCGACTTTTATGCGGGTTGAGCACTATTTCTGACGATTATAGCTTCATTGTCGTCTTCGCTAACTGCCAATGAACAAATTCACAAACAGTCCACGGACATTTCAGTTACTGTCCACGGACAGACGGACAAGGTCGATTATAGGACACTCTTTCAGCCTGTCGACTTTTCTGCGGGTCGTTCAATTACTATTCGCCAGTTACTGCGGGATCGAAATGCGATCTCTATTTGCAGTGATTTATGGTAGTTCTTCATTGTCACCATCCCAATCATTATTATCAACAACAACAACAACAACAACAACAACAATAACAATATAAACACAGCCACATAAACGTACCTAGCAAACACACACACACACACACACACACACACACACACACACACACACACACACACAAACAACACCACCACCACCATCATCATCACTACCACAACGATCATCATCATCACTAACAACAACAGCATCAACAGCCACAACTACTTATATCACAGTAAAATAAACAAGCACCAAGCAAACGCACAATATCGCAACGTCATTTCGACGTCGTCGCGACGTCATGACGTCGCGGCGACGTCGAAATGACTGTTCGGACTCTGATGTGTTTACAGGGTATTAACAAGTTCGCTCAGTATCTCTTACAGCCGCGTACATGCTGCACTTGGACTTTAATACTTATCATATTACAATCTATATATAAGCCTAGATAGCGCCTCGTAGCAATCATAAACCGTTCTGCCATCCTCCAGTGATGGACATGGACTATACCGTGATATTAATTTTATCCCTGGTGGCAGGGATTCTTGGAGGTCAGTGGATTCTATTTATTTATTTATTTATTAATAATGTGTAAATGCATTTTACTTATTTTTTACTGTTTTGGTCTAGTCTACTTGCTTTGTTGGTTCTCTTACGCTATTTTTTTTTAAAATTAAATAGAAATGAACAAAGAGATTCAGTAATACTATTTTAATAGTTTTTGAGTTCATATAAAAAGAATATTATAATCTGTGTCATTTTCTAATCTATATCTGAAAAATAATATTAATGCAATTTTCTTTCTTTCTGTTTTCTTTCTTTATTTCTTTTTTCTCTTTCCTTCTTCCTTTATTTGTTTAGTTCTGTCTGTCTTTCTTGCCTTCTTTCTCTTGTGTGTCATTCTCAAAATATTTCAAACATTTAAATAGTTTGGTTAATATATTACAGTAGTAATTTCTGGCAAAAAAAAAGAAGTATTTTACTAGGTTGCTATTTTTTTTATTTCCTGTTTTCTTCATTTATATCTTATCAGACTATTTCCCAAAAAGCAAATCTGTAATTATCAATATATGTCAGAATATGTCGCTTTTAGATTTATCTTGTATTTTCTGCTCTAGATTTTTTTTCTTGCAAAATCTTCCAAAACCTTTATTGCAACGCATCAATATAAAAAGGCCTCAAATCACATGCATATCTCCTGATCCAGGTCCGGATCCGCTTGCAGATCCGCGCTATGTAATCATAGCCTATACCATTCTCCTCATAAAAGCATCCATTAGTCATTAGTTCGGTAAGCGTCCGTCGAATGCTCTGATCAGACTGTCCAGCGGGCCCACAACATTGAAACAACGTCGTTACAACGTTGAATGAACGTTGCAACGATGTTGCTGGGCGCGAACTCGGCATACAAAAGGCGAATTTCCACATGAGTATACCCGTGGTTTTATTTTGATTGTATAACGTGCTCGGAAATCAGTCCTTGGTTTTTGAAACACAACTTCGGCCTTCACTCAAAATCAAAACAAAAGCTTGAGGTTGCGAAGAAAAGTTGAAAAGAGTATAAATATAAAACAGACTTTTGTACCAAAGTAGAGCACCGGGTTATAAGTTTATTTTTAATTCTTGCACATTTTGACAGTGATCCAAGAACGATTTCAGAGGACTTGTTAAGGAGGTGCATAATATGATAAATCTGGGATATTTTTTCTCAGTTATCCATAAAAAACACATACATGTAGTTGTGGGTACTCATTAGAAGCGGCTCACTGAGGCGTTTCTAATGGGTACCCACAACATATGCTTTATGGAGCACGAGAAAATGCCAAAATTATCACAGAATGTCCTGGATTTTAAGCATCATGACACGATATATAAGAAGACTTTACTGAGGTACGGGTGTCTATATTTTGGCTACGTGAATACACACGTACGCACGCACGCACGCACGCATGGACAGAATAATAACGAACCATATATTACTATTCCTGAATTTGAGAGAGAGAGAGAGAGAGAGAGAGAGAGAGAGAGAGAGAGAGAGAGAGAGATGCACTGCATATGATTTGTATTGTAGGAAGTAGAGACTGGATGGGATAAGAATCCCGTAAGCATATTTTCGGCCCCTACCCTCTGAAAGCTCTTAACCTTTATCATTCTCTGGGCAAGTTCAGCAGACTTTTTTTTTTCTTTTTTTTCCAGAATATATATAGGCTTTGCAATTTCGTGCAAGCTGCCACAGCATAGTTTCAACATTTCATGCAAATTTTCGCATGAAAGGAGACGAAATTTCAAAGCCTATTTTCCGAGAAGAATAAGCAAAAATGTTTCATCTGCTGAGATTTCTACCCAGCATGCTGAGCGTTAAGTAACACTAATCCAAGAAGTACACGCTTTTTTTTGCTGATTCTGACCGACATTCGAAATCAAAACTCACATGACTACCCGTGAGCTGCAGCAGGACCTGACTGCATGAGAACACTCATCACAGGCCCTGGGCATCCTGTGCAGCCCGCAACCCCGCTGCAACCCTATATAATTCATATTGCAATAAAAGCGAAATATCAAAGCTTTTATCAGAGTGTGCTGATGTGCAGGCTTGTCTTGGTCTACATATTTTTCCCATGCGATAATGTGCCTTTTTGCTTTCCAAGAACAGACCGCAGATCACCTGATCGTTGTAAACAAACAGAAAGCCATTTGCCAAGAAATACTACGAACGAAAATCTCAATCAAAGATGCACTGCATCACGTGGTTAGTTAGATACATAGCTCAGATAGGCGAAGTATCCGCATTAAAATTTCTCTTATTTTCCACAAAATATATGTTGTGGATACTCATTAGAAGCGCCTCGGCGAGGCGCTTCTAACGGGTACGACAACAAATGGTTTCATAGAGAAATAAATGAATTATCGATAGATTTTTTAAAATGCATTATCTGGAGTTATACCGTGTCTATTCAGACCGTCTTTCTAACTTTTTATGCATTAAATGCACTGAAAAAAAAAGAAAAGATAAGAAAAAGGAAAACTCTGACCAGTGTGCGGTCAGACTAGCAGCAACCATTCCACTGTGCCCTTGCACTGAAAATTTTAACAGAAACCTATATAGAACTGAACAAAAATGCTTAGATTCTTGTGAAAATGTGGGAAAGAAATGTACCTTTTTGTTCGTTGCGGTTAACTCGGGAGTGTATTTCAAGGCAGCTTAGTGCACAGCTTGAGAAAAAAAGACCAGGGCCATCAAAGGTCTGAATTAACCCATCTGATCAGGCAATTCGTTTCCTACTTACGTGAAGAATGATTTGACGAACTCAGGCTGTTCTTAACCGCGAGAGTTGATCGGGGAATTCCCTGCTCTCATAGTATCGTTATGAAACCAGTCGAACCCCGCAATGTGAGAAAACGTACCTATGACAAATTCACCCAACGAAGACTCAAAAACAGCCTGTGCATCCGCACAATCCGATCGGAGACTTCGTTGTCCGTATTGAGAAACTTTTGTTTCATTGACTATCTTAAATGCGCCCAGTGGAGATTCTGATCAGTCTGCGCGAATGCGCAGGCTGATCTGAATCTTCGCTGGGTGCACATGTCCGAAGAAACGTCTCCTGACGTTGCGGTTTATTCAATTTCGACATAGAATAATAACAAACATGTTTACCTTTGCCAAATGCTTATATAAAAAGCGAAAAGACGGATTTGGGACTTCCCCATATAAAAGTCATTAGCGAAAACGCAAACAAACAAATAAAACAAACAAACAAAACAAAAAAAAAACTTAAAAAAGAAAAAAATAGCAAAAAGTGATTGCCAAGAACGCTCCGCGCATCCTCGCAGTCTAGTCGGCGTTATTCAGGAATTAAATATTTAACTTTTGCCACTCTCTGACACTCTCTGAGAAGATTCAACAGACGACAAATGGATGATTTTGTTTCCCTTCAGAAAATAAACTTTAAATTGTCTCCTAATTTGCACGAGATAATAAAGCTAATTTTTTCGAGAAAAAAAAAAAAGAAAAAAAAAAAGAAAAAAAAAAAACAGAAAAAAAAAAAACAACAAAAAAAAAAAAAAAAAACAGAAAAATATTTGAAATGTGAATCTGCCTGCCATTATGTACTGACTTAAGGCATTTGGAGTATAAACGTAAGCCTTGTCGTAAGGGCTAACTTGAAGCTTGGTCACTGATGGTTAGGGTTAGGTTAGTTGAGGGATCATAGTTAGCATACCTTTGTCTGGAATATTTACAGGAAGTTAAAATAAGATTAAGTACGGGCAGATTCCAAAGGAGCTCCCAAAATGTATTATGTTGAATGTTTTACTCCGCGTGCGTTGGGGTTTTTTCTTGCGTCACACGAATCATTTTGTACTTATCCCTTTTGAAGCACTCTATTGACGATAACTTTTTTTTCTTATTTTTCTCAGAAAATGTTTTTTTGTGGGGCATATATAAGAAAAAAATGATAAAATGTCGTCTGCTGATTATTACCCAGCATGCTATGCGTTAATCTTAAAGGCTCCATAGTCTTCAAAATTAGACATTTTATTATCCAAGAAAGGTTTAATGTATTGATATATGGTATTAATACAATCATAAAACGTGGCACCTGACAGCCTGTAAAATTTCAGTTAGTCTTTCGTTCTTGAAATGAAATGATTTGTTTTTATTATATCTCTGAATTAATGTTGCCAACATCAATTCAGAGTTTCGATAAAAAATCATTTTATTTTTGACCTAGTTCAAAACCAAGAGACTAACTGAAATTTTACAGGCTGTCAGATGCAACATTATGATCGTATTAATACTCTATATAAATTCCCCTTTCGTGGATAAAAAAAGATGTCTACTTTTGAGGAATATGGATCAAATAGAGAAAATATGGCATTTGTTTGCAACCAGGTTGCAATAAAACAATAAAGTTTGTTTGCCTGTGTACACATTGCATAATTACGTAATCAAAGTCGAACAAAGAAATTTTTGCACTGCATCTGACATAGTTATGACTGCATACAGCGTTTATGGTTTCTGCGCAGCAGGATGCCATACCGTAAATACTGGAAACACAGACAATTGCAGATTATTTGAGCCGCAACATCATGAAATGTACCTTCATACATGTGCGCCCAGCGAAGATTCAGATCAGCCTGCGCATTCGCGCAGTCTGATCAGAATCTTCCCTGTGCTCAAGAAAAATAGCCAAGGATTCCAAGTTTCATCATGCGGACAACGAAGACTCTGATTAGACTATGCGGAAGCGCAGGCTGATAAGTCTTCGTTGCGCGCACGTTCAAGAAGATACTTTTCGGTATACGCTAATAAGTTTATTAAATTAGTTTCTCGTTCAAAAATAACTCGTAGTCAAAAGTTCGATGTTAGTATTGATACAGTTTAAAGAGACTGGAAAAGCAAAGCAAATTATAGTTTTCTTTTTCTTTTTCTTTTATTTTTCTCAGAAAATGACATAATAATAATCATAGCTCCAGGTATAGTAAGAGGAGGAATCCACATAATATTAAAAAAAAAAATCATCATTTTCGTGAATTAACTTTTCCATCCCTGGAGTTTCTTAAATGGACTCTTCCGTTCTTGAATTTGGACCAATCACTGATGCAAATAGGGGTTTTAGTCTAAAATCAAAAACAGAATGGCAAACAATGTAGATCCGGTCTCATCTGGATCTACACTGTTTGCGCGGGTATTGGTTTTGGTCTGCCGGGTTGAAAGGATTAAAAAATGAATATCATAGTTGCGTGATGGAGATGACACGGTAGACTATGAGGAGGGATGTTGAACAGTAATGTTGAAAATGACAGTAGGCTAACAACAGTATATTCATACTTATCTTTATGGCTTGTTACAATTAATGTAAGTTGTTCAGATTAAGATGGGATAAAGATAAGAATGTTGGAGTAAAGATGAGATTAGGATTAAGGACGAAACTGGTAGATTATATATTGACGGGATAGGGACACATCGCATGATTGTTAGATAATCTCTGTCGGTCTTTCTTATATCGATATGCATCAGTTTTGATTGTTGTTGGTGGTGTTGTTGTTGTCTCGCCTGTGCTTACAAGTATTAGCTTACACAAAAGAGCTTGGTCTACACTAAGCACACATTGTGTGCTGAGCGTAGACCATAGCAACAGATAAGGCGCTTTTTTTATCTGAAAAATGTTGATATCTTTCTTATTTCTCAACAAAACATATGTTGTGGTACTTATTAGAAGCGCCTCGGCGAGGCGCTTCTAATGAGTACCCACAACATATGTTTACGTTGAGAAATAAGAAAGATATTATGTGGATACCCCCTCTTATCTGTAGCTATGGACTATACCAAGCTTTTATGTGGAAACTAATACTTGTACCTGGAATCATACTCCAAATGAACGGAACCTATCGAGGTCATTAATTACAAATAAAATAATGAGGTGTCTTAGAAGATTCACAGGGAGCTTATTACGTAAAACAGGTTTTATTGCAGTGCGATTGGAAAACATCATAGGTCAAGCAAATCTGGGCAAACTAGGCCTCCTGTAGACTGGCTCCAGTCTCTTTTAACTAAATATATTAGTGTTTTAGTTCTCGTTGATACAAACCAACAAAAAAAACTAAACCAAAGTCAATATTAATGTGAATATGCTAAGATTATGAAGCACTAGGACCAGTTTCATAATGCTAGCTTATCAATTTTATCTTTATGTCAATATGAAAGGGAATTACATCTTTATGTCAATATGAAAAGGGAATTACGAAAAGTAATAAATTTAGACACGATTGACTTGAGCCAGTTTAGGCCATCTGTAGACAATAGTGAAAAGGTAGGCTTCTTTTCGCACACACGCTGGCGCGCGACCGAGAATAAAGAAAAAATCCAGTATTGCCACAAGTTTATATCTTGAATGTAGAAAACAAACGACAGGAAAACAACATAATCTGCATATTTATTTAAATATCACTGTGTCAGTCGCGCGTTTGTTCCTGTCGTTGATGTATGAGAAAGAGTTCAAACGCCTACGATTAAATCGTTTGCATCAAATGTTAGAATTCAAATTCTCTATTTGAAGAGAGCACAATATGTTGTACTGGCCAAAAAATGATGGATGGTTGAAATACATACAAAATTTCGATTATACTATTTTTTAGGGTTTTTTTACTCATGTGCGTGCGTGCGTGCGTGCGTATGTGTGTGTTTGAGAGAGAGAGAGAGAGAGAGAGAGAGAGAGAGAGAGAGAGAGAGAGATAGAGAGAGAGAGAGAGAGAGAGAGAGAGAGAGAGGGTTAGGTCCCTGATTATAACATTATCTTTCGGATAGAAACCTCTAAACGTTATAGAATTTGACCTAACTGCTGGCAGAATCAGTTTGCGGAGCAGGTAGCATCTTTGCATAACAGCAATTATTTGCTTGGTCAGCTGATTATCGCTAATACGATTAAGATAGTTACCAAGAATGTAATACTGTATTTGACCTAATAAACTGGGTAAAATTAACTCCTTACCGTATTCAATTCCATCTTACTAAATGCTGATACATCTAAAACTTACTGGACGAGTAGCAAACAGTGTGGAACCAGATCAGACACCGGAACGTGTTCAAACATGCCAGTGGCTTAGCCAGAACGTCATTATTTTTATACAGACCCGGGGAGAATCTAGACAACATCCTCCCTTCTAAAATGGGGGCTACTCCAGAGAGAGCAATTTTTTTTTCATCAAAACATACCTATATAATTTTGACCCCCTTAAACCCCACTTTTATATAGTAAAACTGGGGTTTACGGGGGTATGCATTATTTTTCTTATTTCTGCTCAAAAACATAGATTGTGGGTACTCGTTAGAACCGCCTCATTTCTGCTCAAAAACATAGATTGTGGGTACTCGTTAGAACTGCCTCATCGAGGCGGTTCTAACGAGTACCCACAATCTATGTTTTTGAGCAGAAATATGAAAAATGTCAGAGTTTTTTTATTTAAAATTTTTCAGTTTTTGGAGGTGAAAATTTCAATATATTTGAATAGGCGTGTTTTCGTAATGTTAAGAGCAGCCTCTTTGACAAAGGAGGAAACTATAATTTATGTTAAGTGATCGCTCTTTATTGCAAATAGTTTTCATTACGCAGAGGTGTCATATGTCTCATGAGCGCTACGTATACATGCGACAAGACACAAGTTTCATGTATGGAATAAACAAGAGACCTTTTACTAGTTATCGACTCAATGGTTATGTTATAATGCATGCATAGATTGGAAATCTTCTGCAAATTGCTAAGCTTGTACGAATTTAACAAGCTTTAGATAGTACACGTTGAGATAGCAATGCATATTAATGTACGTATCTTGTATCTGATAAATCTTTCAGGTGGGCATCATGTCGATTTACACAAATAAGCAACCACTCATGCTTTCTAACCGCCCTTTAGAGACAGCAGATTGTTAAATATTGGAACAATGAGTTTATTTGTTAGGGTTGGTCCCATCTTATAACAAGTGTAAACTTTCAAAAAAAGCTTGGTCTACGCTTCACTCACAGTAAATGTTAAAGCTGATTTTAATATGGAATAGTGTTGGGTTCTTTACATGCGAATCTTGGCTAAATCGGTCAAATTCCAAAATGCAAAAGATTGAATTTGGGAGGTCTAAATAACATCTCGTCCCGTTGGCTGCACGAATGAAAAGTTCTCGCATCTTCAGATCTATGCAACGCAAGTCTGACATATAATAAGTTCCAACATTTTAATTCTACACAACATTATCAAGTGTGCACATACACCCCTTTGGGTGTAAGGTTTATGGCGCATTGTATACATTGCGTATATGCGCACAGTGGTGCTGACAGGAAAGATAAGCTTTTTACTTTTTGCACGTTAATATTTGTGTTTATATGTTGATGTTGATAAGAATGTAAGTATTTTTTCCTTTTTGTACGCTGTGTTTATCGCGCAATGTTTGCATTTCACATATATCCAAACACTCGCAGTGGGCTAGATAACATGGGCCCGAAAAAGGCATAGGCTAATCTGTTTTCCAACTATATATATTTCAGCTCATGTAACTTTTGTTTGTAAATTTTACATTTTCATTTCCTTTTTTAAATTTTTATATATCTCTATATAAATATAAATTAGAAAAAAACTGAAGAAGGCGAAAGCCGAAAGGCCTCAGTTAAACAAATCATTTGCACTTTTAATGATTAACTCTTAATATGTAGTTTAACACTTCAGCATCCTGTCTGGATCCAGTGCTACCAAAAAGTTTTTTTTGATAGATGTTATGCTCCTACACACACACACACACACACACACACACACACACACACACACACACACACACATATATATATATATATATATATATATATATATATATATATATATATATATATATATATATATATATATATATAAACAAAAAATTGGAGCGGCAACGTGAGACTTATCTTCTGACATGTGCGTTCAACTAAGACTCATACTGAGGAAAAAACATTGGAGCCGGAATGTGAAAAAAACGTGACATATGAAAAAAAAAAATTAGAGCGGCAACGTGAAGAAAATGTACCTTCTGACATGTGCGCCGAACAAACTCAAATCAGCCTGTGCATCCGTGCAGTCTGATCAGTCTTTGTTGTCCGCAGGAAGAAACTGCACCCTTGGCTATCCAAAATGCACTCAGTGAGAATGCGAAGGCTGATCTGAATCTTTATCTGTACACACGTCCGAAGATACGTTTTCTGACGTTGTGGCTCATAGATACTGAAAACAGTTGGGCCCAGTTGTTCAAAGCGTCGTTATCTTAACGAGCTCGTTAAGGGTCATTTCGTTAACTGTTTTAGCGGATTTAATAGACAATATTCTGATATTTTTTTGCTGAAAAAATGTGAGTGCGTTACTGGAAAAGCTACTCACATTTTTCGGCAAAAATTGCAGCATATTTGCGTATCACTCGATGTAAATTTTAACGAATCGTTAACTAACGACGTCGTTAGCTTTGAACAACTGGGCCCTGCCCAGTATAAACGGATCCGCTCTTAAATTTTCGCATACGAACACACAGGGCATATGTTCACAATCATTTCTTATATAATCAAGGCGTACCTAAACTTAAGGTTTGACATTTAAACATATGAAATGAAGCATTTAAAATCAGCTAAAATAAATAGTTTGGTGTAAGTCCAATAAATGCTATCGAATTGCATTTATGTGATTCATCGTTGAAAACCAACTTTTGTGTAAAAACGCAAAATTTGCTCTGTAAATCTTATTCCTTAAATTTAAGGTCAGCCTTAAGTGTTAACTTAAGAAATGGTTGTAAAACTGGACCCATGCTTATCAAGAGCTGCACTCTTGTATCTCAATGTGCACGCCGCTTTTCTCCCTTTTAAATTATTTTACATTCAGACAATATAAACTTGATCCATTTATGACAAATGGACACTTCTACCTTAACTTTTTATTCCACAGACCATTTCCAATAAAATGGGTGTCTGGGTAGTTTTTATTGTTACCATAGGTCTAGATAAGGGAGGGAATCTGGTGAATATTTTTCTTATTTCTCCACGAAAACATATATTGTGGGTACTCGTTAGAAGCGCCTCGCTTCTCATAAGTACCCATAACATATGTTTTCGTGGAGAAATAAGAAAAATATCAATACTTTTGGCTTGAAAAAAAGCGCCTTAACTAGTGCTATGGTTACCATGTTTTGTAGAAATTCCTGTATTTAATGGAAACAGTGTAGATCCTGATGAGACGCCGAAGAGTCAGACGCCGCGTTCTGCGGCGTCTGATCTGGCGTGACTGTTTGTCAATGTCCCTTTTAAGGGACGCCAGGCATAAATCGTTTAAGTATGTACCTGCCTTTTTAAACTGACTTATATATAATCTATAACATGATTATTTTCTTTCTCCAGGCCCAGCTGGCCTGCGGCGCCAGGAATCAACAGCTACAACGTGCTCACAACAATGTACAGGTAAGAATACTGCTGGAATCCTTTGGTACTATTTTAATGGTATTCGATTTTAAGTTTATTAATCTTTGATTTTTACCAATCTCTTACCAAAACCGAAAAAGGGGGATATTGTAAATGGAGTTTTTGATTTGTGGTGTTGACACTTTCAATTCAAACTGATCATTTATGGTCAAAACTCATACGGCAAACAAAGAACACCGTAAAATCTATGCCGCAGCGACACCGGAATGACATTACGATATGTGTTTCTGACGTCGCCACGACATCGGAGCGACGTTCTTAAAATGTTATGATTCCAGCTCATTAGGATTCAACAGGATAAAAATGGCATGTATCTTCGGGGTATTCGGCCAGTGTAACCCATTTATACCGAACGGACTCTTCTAGCTTCACTCTTCGGACCCGTCCTTTTCCAATATTAGGGGTGTCTGGTTAATTTTTATTATACCGTGTTTTATAGAAATTCCTGTATTTATTGCAAGCAATGTAGACCCTGATCAGACGCCGCGTTCAGCGGCGTCTGATCTGGGTCTACACTGTTTACTTATATCCCTTTTATGGGACGCTAGGTTTAATATATGCATATACAATAGTGGAACCTAAAACATGCAGAAAAGTGGACACCTTCGATCTAAGGTGGTGTTTTATCAGGCACCACTGTTATTAGGAGACTTACACTTGGAAGATTCACCGCATTTTGACAAGGGAGACAACTTTTATGACAGTTTACTTTCCTGTACACAAATCCCCTTCTGAAAGGGTCTGCTCTAATAAAAGGAAAGAATTTGACCCTAAGGGAAGACGACTGGAAGAAGGGCAAAATCTTTCCTTTCAGAGTATACCCCTTTTAAGAAGGGAACAAAACAATTTCGACAGAGTTATCTTCCTTAAAAATGTATCATTTTCCCTGAGAGGAATTTTGTGTACTTTGAAGTATGCATGTATGCCAATGATATACAAGGTTCAAAAACAATTTTAAATTGAACACACTGAAATTATCATATACGTAGTTAGGAATGTACGTGAAAATTAATTTGATGCGCACCGCTTGAAAAAGACCCTCGTGCCATATGCGGGAAACGAAGGGCCAGATCAGCCTGCGTATTCACGCAGTCTGATCGAGGCCTTCGTAGTTATAGAATTATTGAATACAATTTTTAGGTTGAATAGAGATCTGAATCTGATCATGGTCCATTTGCTGAAGCTCATCTGGGCCTTCGCTGTTCACGTATGGCATTAGAGCAAGTTTCATTTATAATAAACATATTGCAATATCTGACCAGTGACATCTTACTCTATCTACACACCTTCCGATTTGTTTGTGTTAATCTGATTAAAATATCTTATCCTATCTGTGTTATCATAATGACATCTTATTCAATTCAAATAAATATCAGTTGAAAGGCCAAACTTATGATTAATTAATAATGAAGTGATAAAAAGATGAGGTCACTAGCTGATCGTTGTTTTACACTGATCGAGCCCCATTCCCGTGCAATATCTAAGGCCAGTCCAGCATTTTGGTCAGTTACAGCACAGCGCGAAACATATTCCACCGTCATGTCCTGTTCCGTTCTGCTCTGTCACACACATCACTCGCACAATTTGTCCTCATAAATGACTGAACCAAGCCATCAGAAAATTACGTTTGTGGCATATGGAGAGAGAAGGTCCAGATCAGACTCAGCATTCGCGCAGTCTGAGCCGGGACTTCGCTGCCCGCTTATAGAATCATATAATCTGTCATACACGTTCTCCTAACACGGACTAAAGAGGACCTTGATAAGACTGACCAGGGATAAGCAGACTGACCAGGGCATTCACTGTTCGCATATGACACAATGACTTCTTTTTCCATATTGAAGCTCATTTATTATTCTGTTACAGCGAGCAGCAAATTCAATTATGCTCCCGATACAACGTATGAGTTTAAATATGAAGTTGAAACAAAGACACAGATGTTGGGTGCATCGGAGGATCACTCGACAATAGGCATTAGTGCTACAGTCGATATAGAGATACATTCCAAGTGTGAGTTTATACTTCAGGTAAGTTTTTATTTTACACAGTATATCCTCGTTACAACGTCAACATTTTTCCCCCAAAGACGTTGCCACCAATCAAAAAGAATTTACTGTTTAAGAATCCTCAATGAGCGGTATGATATGTAAGAAAGACCTTGTTGTGTTCTTATTTCCTCATAGAGAATATGTTTTGGATATTTGTTAGAATCGCATCAAAACAATTCTAACAAATATCCAAAACATATGTTTCTTGAACTATTCATTACGATGTTCTTGCATAATTTCTGTTTAATTGTCAGCTTGAGTAAAGGTTTCGTGCCAGTCAAATTGTCATTATAACGAATTTTGTTGTTGTATCGAGTGTCGGTACAAAGGTTATCAACTACAAATGTACCCAGGCACAGCCTTTTCAACAAGAATGCATGTACGCCAAGTAACGAACGCGCAGGCTGATCAGAGTCATTGCCTCGCGCTCCATGGGAAGCCAACCATATTGCTTCCAAAACAAGGGCTAATGTCAAAGGAAAGAATTTGCCCTCTCTGGGAGAAAATCCTTTCCTTTAAGGGTAGCCCTTATTTTGGAGGCGATACTAGGCACTGAAAATATATAGACTGACTAAATGATCAATGAAAGATGGAATCATGCATTCATTCGTCCGCCAGTCAGTCAATCCGTCAGTCTGGACCGCACTGAAAAAAAAAAAGACTGACTGACTGCCTAATAAAAGATAGAATCCATTCATTCATTCGTCAGTCAGTCAGTCTGCGCAACTCTGTTTCTCTCCTTTCATCCCGATGTGGTTATTTTCATTACCTTGTGGTTTATTTTGTATATCTGCATCCGTTGACAGCTTAACTTTCCAGAAGTTGAGTAAATGAAAGCCTCTCTACGATCAAGTCAAATCAAAACAACAATTTTCCTGAAACTTTTACTTAATTCTCAGTTTGAAAAGCAGTCATACGAAAGAATGCACTAGGACTATGAAGAAAATAGGTGCTTTTTCGACACAGACTTATATCTGTGTCATTTACTGCACCTGCAATCGAAACAACACGCGTAGTCTGTCGAGTAGACTGTATCTTGATCCGATATTCGATTGATACTAGTATTCGGACTAGCCTGTCAAGAGAGTTTATTATCTGTGTATGTATTCTGCATCGACCCTTTGCAGAAAAAGTCAAAGAATTAAACTGTGATAGTATGAGATAAAAAAAAAAGGATAGAAATTACATTAGCAAAGAGGTTAAACTCAGATAAAGACTGTGATATGGATAAGGACATGCAGTGCGAATCTGACCTTATCCCTGACCTAAATGGCTGGGAGGACAGGAATATGAAGCCATTTCCAATGAAAAATTGCCAAGGAAATGAAGAAGAACTAAAAACTAGTAATAAGGGTATATCTGTACAATTTGTTCACCACCTAGTTAGGTTTAGGGTGATCCCTTACTTTCAATGTATACAATGGGAAAAGCAAAACATGACCATTTTAGGTGGCAGACTGGTTTGATGTTTGCTCCGTTATAAGTAGTTCTCTATAGTAGAAGTTAGAATAAAGTGGAAAGGTTGCATGTGTCTGGTCAGTCTGTTGGAATGGATAATATATAGGGAGGGGAATAGAAAACTAGGCTGTTTACTGTTTTCTAGAATAGTATCAAACTAGGTCACAGTAACCTACTTTTTCAAAAAATGACTCCTCAATCTTCCTGTTTTGGAGGTCAGACTTGTATCTTGACTTCTATAAGTGCCATCTTTCCTCACAAAGATGCTTCAAATGAGTACCCACAATGTATGTTTTTGTGGAAAAATAAGAATGATACCATCTACAGAGCTATGATACTGGAGATTCCCACTATTAATCTAATTTTCATTTCATGTTTCAGTTGCGGGAAGTATCAATATTTGGATATGATTCCCGGAAGTACACAGATCAAGATGTGAATAAAGAATTTGCACAGACATTAGAAAGATATCCACTCAGGTTTTCATTCCAAGATGGTGTTGTTGAGTCAGTGTGTCCAGATCAAGATGATGTTACCTGGGCAATTAATATTAAAAAGGGCATTCTGTCGTCATTCCAAAATAGCATGGATAACTTTGAAACTGAATATACAGGAAAAGAGGTAGGATAAACACCAATGCTTTAGTTCAGACACTTTTTCCGCCAAAAAGTATGGATGCTTTACCTTATTTACACTAAGTATTTGGACAGAAAGTCCTGCCCAGTGGGCACACAACATTGAAACAGCATTGATTCAACAGTTTCATGTTGTGTGCCTGCTGAGCTGAGTAAATAATGTAGACCAAAGTCAGATGCTGCAGAACACATTGATCTGATCACCTACATTTGAACACTTAAGGTAAATACAATTATATGTGTTTTAAAATTCTAATGCTTCAAAGAGAATTTATCTTAACCCATAGCACCAACCACAATATCAGCAGTCAACATTTTGAAACAGTTTTTTTTTTTCAGAGAATATAAGGCTTGGTATTTTATATTCAAACGAATCAAGACAATTTGCATGGAATTTCAAACAGCCTATTTTCTGGCAAAAATAAGAAAAGTATTTCAAATATTGTCAGCTGATTTTTTTACCCAGCATGCAAAGTGTTGAAGTATGAAAAAAACTTGCCTGAGAAAAATCAAGTGATAATTGCAGAGAATATTTGTCTTTTTACACAGTATTTCATATAACAGATAAGTCTATCATAAGAAAGGTAATCCACCTTGTAAACTGTGTGTTCTTTGTCTAATTTGTAGTTTATTGAACCCTTTTATCTTCATATATATACCATATGCAAAATTAAATGCATTATTATACATGTGTACCTATGATATATTTATATATTACATGCATAACCAAGAAATACCATGATTTCTACCAGACATAAAATTGGTATTTTCCTTGTTTTCTAAGAAGAAATATTTCCTCTTAGCCAAGGAAATAAATCTCTTTAACCGGAACTACTTTTTTTTTTGTAACATATGAACAGCCTAGATTTTGACCCTGCTGTCAACATCATTTAGGATAAAAACAAAAGCTTCCTAAATATATTATTTATTACTACGCCGACCCATAATAGAAATGACAGCGTAAACAAACTGGCAGACTAGACTTGCCACAAAAGCCTCTTAAATGGTGTACTCTATTGCGGCGAAATGCATGTAATATACAGTTTATTCATTTCTCCTATTTTAAATATGGGATCTATAAACCTCGGGAGGTAAACAAAATCTGATAAAGAAACTCGTGCTTCACACTCGTTTCTTTATCAGATTTTTTTTTACCTCCCTCAGTTTATAAATCCCATATTTAAAATAGGAGAATGAATAAACTCTATATGTATACTACACAGGAGCATGTATTGCATGAAGTAGAAATAAAGTATCTTTATCACACAACTTGAAAACATTTTTTGTCTTTTTAAATTTCTAAGCTACCATAATTATACAAATGTTCTCAGCTTCACAATTTATAAATGTTTATTGTTTTTAATCTTTTGTCAATACAAATAATGAAAGTTTGATGACCAGCACTCACGTTGATCATTATGTATTCTAAGCTGCTGTATTAACCCAAAGTATTCAGACAGACAGGCCTCTGCAAACAGTGCAGACCCAAATCATATACCACACAACAGGATCTGTACTGTTTGCCATTCACCCAGCAATATCATTTGATGCCTCAATAGGTAGTCAAGTGGACTTGTTCGAACTTTCAGGCAAGTATTGTAAAGAGTTAAAATATATAGAATAAATATGGTAATGATCATACAGTATCAAACTGACTGATGGTAAAATGTGTATTCTATAATGTGCTGTTTGTAGAATTAAGTGCCATATTTACCATAAATATTTGGACAGACATGGCGATGCAAACACTGAATCAAACTGCTAAAATAGTTTGATCATGGTCTGCACCATTTGCTGTTCAGGCAGCACTTTTAACCTTTGTCATGCTGAATAAATTAAGATGCCACACCCACTTCTAATTGTCAGCCAATCAGATTAATTGATCCAGGTTGTTGATACAAATACACATACTGAATGATAAACAGTGCACACCCAGGTCAGTTGGCTTCTGAAGAAGTCAGCTGATCTGGATCTACACAGTTTGCAAAAGCAGGGCATATCTGGGCTTAGCAGGACAAGGTATAAGTCACATCCCCAAGTAGTCAAATATTTTGAACATGAGTTCAAATTTTAGGAGGAGTATTGTAAGGACTTAGCAGTTAAGGTGAATGTATATATTTGGAAGATTTTCTGCTATTTTTGACAAGGGAGATAAGTTTTCTGGCTTCCTGTTGACTTTTCTGCACACCAAGCCCCTTATGAAAAGGGGTCTACCCTGTATGGAAAGAATTTGCTTCCAGTGGGAGCAAATTCATTCCTTTTAGAATAGATTCCTTTACAGAAGGGAGACAAACCAATTTTTAAAGTTGTCTCCCTTGAAAGTATCTGTATCCTTTAATTTGGTTTAAAAGTGTATATTTAACCCATTGTAGTCAGGATTCCAGTAAAATGGTAATTGGCAAACAGTGCAGACCCAGACACACAGAACATGGCATCTGACCAGGGTCTCCACTATTTGCAAATAGTTTAGTCATTTTTCTCTAGGAATACAATGTATCTAAATTTCATAAGTCTTACATACCTAAAATTGGACTCTTCCAATATATAGTGTAGGAGAGTCTATTCAGTATAAAATGGGTTAAGGATAGTGACTATACACAGATTATGAGAGTATTTATGCTATTGTTTATGTTTCAGCGAGATGTGTCAGGAATGTGCGACACTTCATACACAGTTGCCCAGCAGGGATGGTTGTCTCTCACTATTAAGAAATCAAAGGATATGTCGTCGTGCACTGATCGTCATGGTTATGAGACTGCCATACAGACAACGCCATTCAGAATCTCATCTGTAAGTGTTTCAATGATGATTGTCACGTGTTTCAGGTCAAGAGTCTTAAGTGTTTTAAACCAAGTTGAATGAGCTATGTCATGAAACAAGGCACTGTTTGCCAAATGTAAACAAGCCTGCTCATATCCATGAAGTCTAATTTACTTAAGGCTCTAGATAAGAGGATATCCAGAGAAGAAGTGTTATTATTTGTCAACAAAAGCATATTGTGAATACTCATTAGAAGCACCTCAACAAGGCCATTCTAATGAGTACCACCAACATACATTTTTGCACAAATAAGAAAAATATCAACATTCTTTGGTTGGAAATATAATTTATAATGGTTGTGTCATGCTTTGGTTGTGAAAACTCTCATTTTGATATTCGTTTATACTGTAGTACCTCAAGATAAGGTGTTCTTTTTTTCATCCAAAACCTATTTGCTTGTATAGTTTTTTTTATTTGTCCATGTAAACATATTTGGTGGACACTCTTTAGAAATGAGCCTGTGAGACATTTCTGATGAGTACCCACAACATAAGTTTTTGGAAAATAAATAAGAAATATATGTACCTAGATAACACTCTTATGGCTATAAGTATTCGAACTGTGAAATCTATGCATAGGCATAGCCCCTTTGTGACTTTGTTGCCCGGCTACGTTAGAAATTTTGACATGACTTAACTGTGCAATAGACAATAAAGGCCCTATTCTTATTTCTGTGAAAATGTATGTTGTTGTCACTCATTGCACTGGGGCATGTGTCATGAGCACTTACCAGAATAAACTCAAAGAGATGATTCTGATAAGTAATCACAACATGCATTTGTGCAAAGGTATCTCTGAATTCTTGTTGCCAACATAAATTCAGAGATACGATAAAAAATCATTTCATTTTTGATCCAATTCAAAAACAAGAGACTAACTGAAATTTTTTCAGGCTGTCAGATGCTACATTTTATGATTGTATTAATACTATATATCAATTTCTTAGATCTTTCTTGGATAAAAATGTCTATTTTTGAGGAATATTGAGCCTTTAATGAGCACCCACAAGATGTATTTATGTAGCGAAATAAGAAGAAAAGAAGAAAACTTTCTGTCAATCTGATTGAAATAAATAAGGCTGGCTAATCAGAGCTAAAAAGATAATCAATTATCAGTCATGCAATTGTGAACGATAGTCGATTAGTAACCATGGAAGATTTTTGTCATATTTTACCTGCATGTCTGAGCATGACTCTTACCATATGTTATCCATATGGATTTGATCAGCCAGGCCTGAGCAAACAGTGTAGACCCAGATGAGATGCGGCAGATGTGGCATCTCATCAGGGTCTACACAGTTTGCAACTCTTCCAGCTTCTTTAGACACAACATTGGGTAGTAAATTGTACTTGTTCAAATTTTAGATAAAGTATGGTAAGTGGTTGAGGTGTCTGAATACTAAGGGTAAATACTGTAAAGTAACAGACAGAGAAAACAAATGATTGATTATTAGCAAATCTGTAACGATAATCATTTTTGTGGAATTTATCAATCAATTAATCGATTATCCGATTAATTGTGCCAGCCTTAGAAATAAATCTAGATATATGGATTGAGCTGCAATGTGAGAAAGTGGATCTCTGGACATGTGCACCAGTGAAGAGTAAGATCAGCCTGTGCATCTGCATATTATGATCAGTCTTCACTGCATATGCCTGTTCAAATATCTTGAAAATTTCACCACAAAAACTGAAAGTTTTCAGATAAAAATTCAGATGTTTTTCATATTTCTGCTCAAAACATAGATTGTGGGTACTTGTTAGAACTGCCTCACTGAGGCAGTTCTAACGGTACCCGCATTCTTTGTTTTTGAGCAGAAATAAGAAAAATAATGTACACCCCTGTAAACCCCAGTTTTACTATTTAAGTTGGGTTTAAGGGGGTCAAAATTATATACAAATGTAGGTATGTTTAGTGATACTCTTTAGATAAAGGAACCAATGCTTCTTCAGACAGACAACAAAGACTCCGATCAGATTGCATCATTGTGCAGGCTGATCTGAGTCTTTCATAGGACTAGTTAAGGAGGAGTAGTTGATGATTATTCTGGGATATTTTTTTCTTATTTCTCCACAAAAACATTTATTGTGGGTACTTATTAGAAAACCCTCAGCCAAGTGATTCTAATGAGTACCCACACAATATGATTTTATGGAGGACTGGAGACAATTTTTGCCAAAACTCCTCCTTAACAAGTCCTCTGGTCTTTGCTGGGTGCACATGTCCAAAGCTACATTATCTGATGTTAGGCTTAGGTATGGCATATGTAGGGTTTTCTGCTGACACGTCTCATTAACCTGCAGGGTTTGAAGTCACTACCAATTCTCAAGAGCACACACACATGTGACCAGGAAGTGACAACAAAAGGGGTCTTAACAAGCTCCCTTTGCCATGAAATTCACACCTTTAGACCTTTCTCGAAGGAACAGAGTGGTGCGACAACAGAAACTACACAAAAACTCAGTTTTGTGCAGGAAAAACAGACCCTGAAATTTGTTCGAGGTAAGCACCAATATCAAATAATTTGGCTGAGGTGGACCATACTTTTCCTACTTTTTTTTCTTTTTTTGATTTGGTAACTCCCTACTGTCCCTGCTTTTCAGCCTAAAAGGGCTTCAAGTGATTTACAAAAATCATGTTTTTTTTTTCTAAATCACTTAGTATTTTCTTCAAGCAAAATATTTTGCTTGAAGCAGTCCACAAAATATGATCACTGCTTAAGGGGATTGGTACATTTTCTGTGAATTTCAACTAGGGAGACAATTGTGACTTTTTGTTTGCCTTACTTCACACCTATTCCCTTCTGGAAAGAGGTCTGCTCTTAAGGGGAGCAAACACTTTCCTTTCAGAATAAGTTGCTGATAAGGGGAGCAAATTATTTTTTTGAGAGTAGATCCCTTTTTGGAACAGAAGAAAATAGTTTTGACAGAGTTTCCTCCCTTGAAAGTATCTGATCTCCTTTCCTAATGTTGAATGTGACATTTGACTGATATACATGTAGTTGTATTGTGTCATTGAGTGATTTAATCCCAGTTTTTATTTGTTTTGTTTTTTATTTTATTTTTTTTTTGTATGTGCAAATTATAATGATACCTGCATTTCCCATTTTTGAAAAAAAAAGCCCTATTTTTCATTGGCAGAGGGCACTTGAAAGCCTGCAAGTCGGCAGCATCAAGCAAAATAGATTTATTCATGACTATATGAAATGTACAAGGAGTAAATTCTCTCCTCTACAAGTAGCTCTCCAAAGAAAATAAAGGCAAATAGTTAACATGAGAGTTATTTCCACTGGAGCTGTACCCTTTCCCCTCAGCTTATAATCTTATAGGTACATCATCCTTCACTTTCTTGCTATTTTAAACAAAGAGCAATTTTGAATATTTGTATCACCTGAAAATATATTGAGCACTGAATATAGTTGTTACTCTAGGCAGACAGAGTTTTCTGGTAAATCAAGTGAAAGAGAACAAACATGTAGAACCTATTTAAAGTACACCCACATATGAGAAGAAATAAATAGAGGATATTCAAATGTTTGGAGTGAATATGACTTTTATTTCATCGAGTGAAGTGAAAAAATGTACATTTCATGAGTGCCGAAGGCACGAATGAAATATACATTTTTTCACTTTACGAGATGAAATAAAAGTCATATTCACGACAAACATTTGAATTTTCTTTTTATTATATACATCACTTTCGATACGAGATGCAAATCTTGCATTTGCAAGGGAAAGTCTGACACGCAGTTTTGTCCCTTGGCGCCATGACGTTCATGTTTTGTTTTGTTTGGTGACGTTAGATATGACGTCAGAAACGCGCATTGGCGTGTAAAAATAAAATAAAAAGAAAATTTACTCTTTTTCAGTGAATACCATAAAAATTTTCATCTCGTGTAATGAAAACATTAATGTAAATAAGAAAAAAGTAGATCCAGATCTTATATTTTTCACTGCTTAGAGGAGTGAAAATATAAGTTTTATATTTTCACTAGTGAAAATATAAAACTTATATTTCACTAGTGAAAATATGCATTTTATTTCATTAATAATTCTCTATATTTCATTACTTTGTATATAATAAAATCTGTAAGTGCAGTGTGTATTTGATGATGTTTTAAATATTTCAGTCGAAAGACATTATACACACAATATCAGAACTTGATTTTTTTTTATTTCTTTTATGAAAATATTTGGTTTAAACATATTTTATTGTAGCATAACTATCATTACAACATGATGCAAGTCATTATACAAATTGGGATTAGAACGAAAGCACAAGTACTTAAAATGAAAATATTTGATTATTTAATATCCATAGGTTTCACTGTAATTAGATGAAGATTTTATGATTTTCTGAACTTTTGTAGAATTTTGTAGAATTTTAAGTTAAAGAGGATCACCCAAAAAAAGATCAAAGGTCGTCTTTAACATTATGTTCTTTTATAAAAATATTTGATTCTTTGCAGACATTTTTTTTTTGTAATTATTTGTTACAGTTTAATGAAGAAAAAAAAAAGATTATATAATATTTAAAGTTTTCTATACTGTGGATCAAATGGCTAGGCACTTCCTGTCTGTAAAAGTTGTCTGTCTTTGTAATAGAATGGTGATAAAATTGTTCAGGTGCATTAATTCTCCATAAGGTGTTTGAATATTTAGGGTAATTCTGGTAAGCTATTGTTTACAGCTTCCACTGGTGAGCCACAAGATCTAACCTTTGAGCAGGCGCAAGGTGAAAGTTCAGGTGATCTCAATGCAAAACAGGTTTTAGACTTCCTGCGTGAAATGTGTCATACAACGAAAGATGACATACGACCTGAGACACCAAGAGAATTCTCCAGTCTTGTGTTTATGATGAAAAAGATGGACTTTAATGGGCTAAGAAGAGTGTATAACCAGGCTCAACCAAAGAACAGATTATGTCCAAGAAATGCTGAAAGAATTAGGTATGTAAAGGAGATACTTTGTGAAAGTGTTTGTAATTAGTAAAAAGTGTTAATTTTTGTCTCCATTTGTATTATGGTTTTATACAGATGTCAGTCCTGTCTTTCATAATGCAGTTGTTTACCAGGGCCCAGTTGTTCAAAGAGTAGTTAGCTTAACGAGCTCGTTAAGGGTCAAAATGTTAACTGTTCTAGTAAGTACAATATCTAACTCACAGGTATTTTTGCTGAAAAAATGTGAGTAGCTTAGCAAATGCAAAAGCTACTCATATTTTTTCAGCAAAAATATTAGCACATATGCCATACTTTTTACGATACGTTAACTAACGACATCGTTAGTTTTGAACAACTGTGCCCTGGAATACATGAAGTACTTCTTAGATGCTTTAAGATATATCAGATATATGAAAAGGTCAGTTAGGGATACCTTGGCTCAGGGTCATGTCTGGAAGGGGCTGAAAAGTCAAAATTAGAATGGCAAAACATGACAGTTTTACAGTTAAGTTTTTTTTTAATAATTGGATCTCAACAACTGTTCCTAATATACATCTTATATTAAGAAGAAGGGCAACATCTCTGGCTATGGAGGGATTCCCCAATATCATTGGGCAGAAAAAGTAAATGTTAAAAATGAGTCAAATTATTATATTTCAACAACAACACCTCATAAACTATTTCCACCCCCAACCCTTCACTTCCACCCCCAACCCCTCCCTCCCTCTTCATCAGATTTGATACATTTTTGATACATTCTACATCAGATATAGTGTTGTGCTGATTAATCAAAATAATCGAAAACTAATCGGATGAGCCCACTATTGGCAACTATAGATAATTTTTTTCACTATCGATTATTTGAAATTCTATTTTTAGAAACATGGGCCAAAGGTCACATAATGTGACCTACAAATTAAGAATATTATGAAAGACTTGTTGACTAGAAACATGGCTGCCTTGAAACAACCTGTATCTTAAATTACCCTAGTTATGCTATTATATGATGTTGCATTTTAAGTTATATAGAAACATAAAGCGCATATGCTATAATGATTTATTATTTGATGCCAGTTATGGGATATCCGATTGTATAATCGATAATCAATCGGTTTTACTTTCCCGATAATCGATTGTGATCTAATCAGATATGATATATATGTGTAGGAGGTTTGTTCTGGATGCTATCCCAATGGTTGGAACAGGTGCTTCTGTTAAGATGATGAAGACTTTGATCTCTAATGATGATGTGAAGGGGACAGAAGCTGACATGTGGCTGGCATCACTTGCCTTTGTACACCATCCTACCAAAGACATGCTCAAGGAAATCAAGGTAATTTTATATTGACATAGCTTGCGATAAGAGGGATAATTTTTTCTTTTTCCTCCATGAAATGTTGTGGGTACTCATTTGAAGTGGCTTGATGAGGCACTTGTAATGAGTACCACAACATATTTTTTGTGGACATAGGCCTAGATAAGAGTGGGTATCAGGTTAATATTTTTCTTATTTCTCCACGAAAACATATGTTGTGGGTACTCATTAGAAGTGCCTCAGCGAGGCGCTTCTAATGAGTACCCACAACATATGTTTTCATGGAGAAATAAGAAAAATATTGATACTTTTGGATTGAAAAAAAAAAAACGCCTTAACTAGAGCTATGGTGGAGAAATAAAGAAGAATATCAGTACCTTTTTGGTGGAATAAATGCCTTTTATGGAGCTGTGGTTCATTAAGCAGAGACTTAATGAGAAGTAGACTCATGTGACAGAGTTAAAAAAAAAAAAAAAAAAAAAAAGCAACACTAATCACTAAGCCGGTTTTGACAGGCTTCATTAAACCTACCACTCTCTCTGTAAAAGCTGGTAATCTGGTACAATGGTACAATGACAATCTCCCCTTCAAAATAAGATTCACATGTGAAAATCATGCAGGTGTAGAATAAAGGTTAACATTTGCAGCCCTGAATAATTCAGATAAACTGTAAATCATGCAAATGAGAATGAAGACTAGCCTTTTTAGGTATGAATAACTCAGATGAACTGCAAATCATGCAGAATAAGAATAAAAGTAAGCCTTTTAGCCCAGTATAACTGGGATCATCTGATTATTGTGCAGAAGAAGAACGAATGTTAACATTTTTAGCCCTGAATATTAACCCTTGCCCTTGTCATGCTGAATAAAGATGCCATGCCTACATGTACTTCTAAATTTCAGCCAATCAGATTACTTAATCCAGGTTGTTGATACAACTTCACATAATTAATGGCAAACAATGCAGGTCCAGATCAGTTGGCTTCTGAAGAAGCCAACTGATCTGGATCTGCACTGTTTGCCAAGGCAGGACATATCCGAGTTCAGCAGGTCCAGGGTTAAACTCAGATGGACTGAAACCAGATGTCATCTGCCTCAAAAATGGGGTGTTAGACAAAAATCCAAAACAAAATGACAAAGAATGTAGTATATATCTGGGCCCCGTTGTTCAAAGAGTTGTTAGCTTAACGAGCTCGTTAAGGGTAATTTTGTTAACTGTTTTAGCAGATAAAATATACAATATACTGATAATTTTTGCTGAAAAAATGTGAGTAGCTTTTGCACTGCAAAAGCTACTCACATTTTTTCAGCAAAAAATTTCAGCATATTTGCGTATCAGGCAATGTAAATTTTAACAAATCGTTAACTAACGATGTCGTTAGCTTTGAACAACTGGGCCCTGATCCTTTTTTGCCCCTGAAGAAGAATTACAAACTTCAAAAGATCTAGGATTTCTATCTTTTGCTCTTAGACTGACCTCATCAATGTGATTCTAATGAGTACACGCAACATACCATTACCATAATAACCCTAAGTATTGGGACAGATAGGCCTTTGCAAATGGTGTAGACCCAGATCAGATGCCATGGTATGCAGTGTCTGATCAGGGTCTACACTGTTTGCCATACACACAGTAATATTTTAGACACATCAAGAGGTAACACAATGGATTATTTCAAATTTTATGACAAGTATGGTAAATGGATTAGGTGTCCCAGTACTTAGGGTAAATATGGTATTGTATATAAGATCAAAAAGGTTTTCCTAAATTATCACCATTTGTTTCCTGACCTAGCGCCATGATTATTCCTCAACCAACCCATGTCTCAAACAAATTTTCATGGTCCCAAAGATGTTGGAGCCATTGAGGTTCGACTGTATATTATCATTCTGCTGAATCCATTATGCTCAAAAGATTTTTGACAAGTGTATGTCCCTCTCTCTATGTGTAGCCGTTTGCTAATTGTTTTCAGCAGCATGCTAAATTGAATTTAAATGTTAGCAGATACTGTTTCTAAAATATGTTCATGATAAGCAAACCAGGAGTTAACCCTTAAAGTGACATTCAAAATTGCAACAAGCAACATCCCAGTATACTGTATTGACCCTAAATATTGAGACACCTTAACTCATTCCGAAAAGTCCATACCTGTGGATGTCTCTAAAACCTGCTGAACTGAGTGCTAAACAGTGTAGACCCTGATCAGATGTTGCATTCATTGGCAGCTGATCTGGGTCAACACAGTTTGCTCAGACTTGTCTATCCCAATACTTCCGTTATTAAGGTATATACAATTTCATTTCTTCAGGAAAATAAGGCTTGACACTTCACATGAATGGTCTGCCTGATAAGGCTTGACATTTCATGCAAAAAACATTCATAAAAAAATGTCAAGCCTTACTCTTCCCCCCCCCGCCCCCCCCCCCCCCCCCCCCACACACACACACACACACACACACACACCACACACACACACACAAAAAAGAAAAAAAAAGATTTTTGTTCGCTTCTGTTCTGACTGCGCAGTAAGGGTTAACATTTTGGTTACAGTAAAAGTCTAACAGTATATAGTAATGTTGTATTAGAAGTTAAAATTCTGTAATCATGACTCTTACTGTAATTGAGGAAGTATTTATGTCAAAATGTCAAGTTGCTGAAGTTGTGTACTTTAACTGGCAGTGTTCCTCTAGGTGAAGTGAGCTGAAGTGACCTGCCGATAAATTAACAATTAACCCTTTAGGGGAATTGATACACTTGGAAGATTTTCTGCAAAATTCGACCAAGGGAGACAAGTTCAATTTGTGTGACTTTCTACATTACATTCAAAGTCTGTACTTTAACCCTTGTCCTGCTGAACCTGGATATACCCTGCCTTTGCAAACAGTGTAGATCCAGATCAGTTGGCTTCTGAAGAAGCCAACTGATCTGGATCTACACTGTTTGCCATTCAGTATATGAATTCATATCAACAATCTGTATCAAGCAATCTGATTGGCTGAAAATTTGAATAGGGTGTGGCTTCTTAATTTATTCAGCAGGACAAGGGTTAATTAAGGTTCAAAATTACATTTGTTTCATACAGGATAAAGGTTTAACACTTAATATACAACATTATATATGTATATATAAACTCAGCAGACAACAAAATTATAATGCAAAATTCTTAACGCTTAGCATGCTGGGTAAAAACTTCTAATCAGTAATTGATAAATTGATTATATTGAGGTGGAATGCCAGCTCCTATTTTCTGGGAAAAATAAAAAAAAATTTCAAAATGTTGTCTGCTGAAATTTTTACCCAGTATGCTAAGCATTAAGTATTTTGCACAACAGGCACATTTCTTTACTGTGGACTTTGTTCCATTCTTACCACATTACACCGCTCCAATTTATAAAAGCTCTGTGGCATATGAGGTCACCCTCTAGGGTCATTTGCCAGCCACAAAGCCCAGATATCTGTGTAACGGCATGATCTTTCAGGTCATTGCTGATCAGGGTCTTTGTATAGTACCCTGATCAGACTGATGGATTGTGCTGGCTGATCTGGGCTTTCCTTGCCCATGAATACTCCCAAAGCCCTTTTCCATGGTGTGGCTCATTATAAGATGTTCAGAGAATGAAAAGGGCCCTTATACTATATGGTAAAGGTCATGCTCAGCCTGCACAGCTGAGCAGTCTCTTCAGGCTGTACATGTATTTTACAGTATCCATTGATCCTGTAAATGAACAATGAAAGCCTTGATCAGGCTGAACACAATTACACAGACTACCTTGGGCCTTCATTGCCTAAATATGGTTTAAGAGCCCTTGTTATGTATTGTGCATAATGATTATAAATCTAGATCATCCATTGTAAGGAATTTGATCACTAGCTCATTTTTTTTTTTCTATAGGTCTACACTGTATTTCAGAAAAAAATTGTGAAGACCCTCCATATATGTATCTTATGTGTTTACCTTTAAAACATCAATCACTTTTGCAACAGACAACATAATAAGATGTGCAAAGACAACATTCTGATTTTTTTTAAATTATTTATTAGAGGAAATAAGGCTTGACATAAATTGTCATGCCTTTTTTCCTCTAAATAAATAGACTTCCAAATGCTACAGTTTACTTGGCACTTTAAGGGTCAGCTGATTGCCAAAGGTTCCTTTTATCTCATTAGTACAGATTTGTTTATCTCAATTATTTTAAGTGGGTTCGCGGTATCAGTTTAATAGCTGGGCTCAGGATAACCAGTGCATTCACATCAAAATATTTTTTCACCCCCCTGTGAATATACGTTAAGGAATCTCATTGGAACGATTATGTGATTATTCTGATTAAAATCCTGAACATATATTTGTCTGTTTTTGTTTTCTTTTTTAACAAAATGAGAAAATCATGAACACTTCTTAATATTACAAATCCCAGTAGCTTGGAGCTCAGAATCATGTCAATTACCTTTTACATGTAACATTCTGTTGGTAATAAGCAATAGCAGAAGACAACAAATATTTGTTTTTCTTTATATTGCATAATAATGGGGCTTTTTATTTCATTCTGATTGTCTCCAAAATCAGAGACAATTTGAGCCCAGATTTTAAGACAAAAAAAAAAAAATAAATAAATAAAAAATAAAAAAATAAAACAAAGAAAAAAAACAAACAAACAAATGAAATAAATAAATAAATAAATAAATGAAATGTTTTCTAATGATATTTAACCCTTTTTCTGCTGAATAAATTAAGATGCCATGCCCACATCTAATTTTCAGCCAATCAGATTGCTTAATCCAGGTTTTTGATACAAGTTCGCATATTAAATCAAACAGTGCAGATCTAGATCAGTTGGAAGCCAACTGATCTGGATCTACACTGTTTGCAAAAAGCAGGGTATATCCAGGTTCAGCAGGACAAGGGTTCAGCGGGTTATAGATTAAGGTACATGACCTTATTTACACCATATTGTAAAATAAATAATACCAAGTTAAAAGGCACAATAATAAATGTCAGGAGAAAAAAATTTGGGAGTAAAAGTTTTACATATTTCTCTAATTTCTGAAACAAAATGTATGCAATGGGTGCTTATAAGCACATCTTAATGGCAATTCTTATTGAAGTCTGAACAGAGTCTTGGCAGGACACTGATGGTAGCTTAAGATCCAAAGAGTCTTCAGGCAAAGGCATACAGGCCACTCTGAGTCTTTGCTGGGCACCCATGCAGTCTTGTAGGAAATGCAGTGTTCTAGCGCTAATAAAAACTTAATCGTCAAAATATGCCTCTTATCCGAATCTTTTGTAATCTGTTACATTTGTGGACAACAATTTGATATATCACATCTGTGGTAATTGTGTGCTCCATAGGAAGTTGTTTGCATTAAATATCAAAGCCTCTTTTCTAGGTAGAAATAAGAAAAATATTTTGAAATGTTGTCTGGTGAAATTTTTTCCCAACATGCTGAGCATTAAAGAGTAATCCCCCAATTTCAAGGTAGTAAATATTTCCATGGCGAAGTTAATTCCCATGAAAGTGTATCCATTTCCCCACCCTAAATTTTGAACATGTTGATCTGAGTTACATATGTGCTGGCAGAGGGGCAAAAAGAATAGCCCTTGATCTGTCTAATTCAGGATCTTTATTATACATGAAAGTCAACATTAGTTTTCTCAGTTTTAGCTCACCTGAGCACGTGGTGCTCAGGATGAGCTACGAGGGTCCTGCAAAAAGTTTTGTGACTGGGTTCGGATTACTTCAGTGCTACATTTTATCAAACATATTTTTATTACAAACCTCCAAAGTATTCCCCCATTACTGAAACACATTTTTGTAACCTTTTTACCCAGTCCCGAAAAGCAGATAAATAGTCTTCTTTTGGTATCTGTTGGAGACACTGATAAATAGCGCTGCCAAGAGAACTTCTAGACGTACTGGTATACTTATTTCCAGAAAGCATTTTCTTAAGCCTTGGAAATAAAAAAAAGTCACAGGGACTCAGGTCAGGTGAATAAGGTGGATGGTTTAAAACTTTCATCTTTTCAGAAGCCAAAAACGACTTAACAGCCTCGCACTTATGAGAGGAGGCGTTGTCATGTAAAAGGCGGACTCCTGACCATCCTTTGCTTGGTCGTTTCTTATTGTGAAACTCTTTCACTTTCTTCAGTACAGAATTCTTGTAGAATCGGCCAGTGACTGTATGACTAGATGGACAAGGCACTTGAAGGACTGGCCCACTTGAATTAAAGAAAATTGCGTACAACATCTTTTTCGAACTTATGGTTCTCTTGACAGTACATGGGTGTTTTTGATCTTTTCGCTTCCATTGCTTATTATCAGCCCTTCTTTGTGGCTCAAACATGTGCACCCAGGTTTCATCACCTGTTAGCAAGTTAGAAATAACCCGACTATTACAGCCTTTGTATGTTTCCAAAAGTTCCCAGGCACATTTAAGGCGTTGTGTCTTTTGCTCCTCAGTGAGCAAATGAGGTACCCACCTAGCACAAACCTTTCTCAGGTCCAAACGCTTTTTCAGAATTGTTTGCACACTGCCTTCTGATATGCCAGTACAACTAGCTATATCTTTGACAGACAATCGCGCATCCTGTTCGACCACAATCTTTACAGCAGCATGTTAGCCTTGGTAACAGAGGTTTTAGGCCTTCCAGGACGGGTATCATTTTCAACAGAAAATTTCCCAGCTTTAAAAGCTTTAACCCACCTAAAAACTGTGCGCATTGAAGTGGTCTGAGGTCCATATATACCACACAATTCATTAAATATCTGCTTTGAATCTATATTAAGCCTAATGCGGCATTTAATATAGCTACGAATTTCAGTCTTCTGGTCCATGTTCCAGTGTAAAGAAGTAAATTGGTCAGTGTATATGAATGCATCTATTTCAATTTGAAATAACTCGGTCTGTTGGAAAGCAATTTGCACGAAATAAACGGGTATCGTTAGCTATTCAACACACCATTCAAGTGCAGTGAAGCATTTTAAATATACCTGGGATAAAACCAAGGAAGCCTATTAGTGACAGAACTTTTTGCACGACCCTCATATTGTGGTCAGTCAATGTCTGTTGTGTAGCATCAACAATTGCTTTAAAAGCCTTTTCCTCCTACACCCTTGGGCCAATTGACTGAAAACTTAGTAAGAAGCATTGGGGTGACTTGTAGATCAAAAAGTAGCTAAAATCATTCTGATTGGGAATCCAAGATGGCTGCCATGGCCACCATCTTGAAAGTCAGTTTTTCGCTTCTTTTCCTGAACCAAAAGGCCAGTTGACTTGAAACTTGTTAGGAAGCATCAAGGTAACTTATAGAGCAAAATTAGCTAAAATTGTTCCGATCAGAAATCAGAGATGGCCGCCATGGCCATCATCTTGAAAATCTATTTTTCACTTCTTCTCCTGAACCGAAAGGCCAACTGATTTGAAACTTGATAGGAAGCATCAGGGTAACTTATAGATTAAAATAGCTAAAATCATTCCAATCTGAAAGCCAAGATGGCTGTCATATTTTTTGCTTCTCTTGAACCAAAAGATCAGTTGACTTGAAACTTTGTAGGAAGCGTCGTGGTGACTTTTAGATCAGAAATAGCTAAAATTGTTTCGATAAGAAATCCAAGATGGCTGCCATCTTGAAAAATTTATCTTGTGCTTCTTCTTCTGAACCAAAAGGCCAACGGACTTGAAACTTAGTAGGAAGCATTGGGGTGACATGTAGATCAAAAATAGCTAAAAACATTCTGATAAGAAATCCAAGATGGCGGCCATGGTAGGAGATTCAACTCTGGAACTGAAAAGCCAATTAATTGAAACTTGATATGGAGCATCGGGGTGACTTGTAGATCAAAAATAGATAAAATAGTTATGATTGGAAATCTGTGATGGCCGCTATGCAAATCTATTTTTCACTTCTACTCCTGAACCCAAAGACCAACTGACTTGATAGGATGCAGCTGGGTGACTTGTAGATCAAGTATAGCTAAAATCTTTCCAATCAGAAATCTAAGATGGCAGCTGTTCTTTGCTTTTTCTCCTGAATGAAAAGGCAATTGACTAGAAAACTTGGTAGAAAGCATTAGGCTGACTTGTAGATCAGAATAGCTAAATTGTTTTGATCGGCAGTACAAGCTGGCCGCCACAGTTGCCATCTTGAAAATCTATTTTGAACTTCTTTTCTTGAACAGAAAGGCCCATTGATTCGAAACTGGATAGGAAATATTGGGGTGATGTGTAGATCAAAAATAGCTAAAATCATTCTGATTGCAAATCCAAGATGGTTGCCCTAGTAAAAATTTTGAAGATCAGATTAAAAAAAAAAGAAATGAGGTACTACTTGCCATATACGGCATTACTACTCCATTTTATAGGACCATCATGTCACTCTTGAACATAAAATTTATACAAAAATTTTAAAGCAGTGAACTTGGGGGAAACTTCAATAGTAAGTATGCAAATCTATTTGCTCAGGTGAGCGATATAGGACCGTCATGGTCCTCTTGTTCTTATTTCTTCACAGAAAATAAGTTTTGAAATTTCATACAAATTGTCTTCAAAGGAGACAGTTTGAATGAAATGTCAGAGCTTATTTTACTGTGAACAATAAAAAATGTGGTCTGAGTTTTAATTATCACTCATAGCCAGTGTGTTAAATGTATGAAAAGATAGCTGCCATTTCTGCCTTGGTCAGTTCAGAAAGTTCAAAGGTCATGGAGGTGAAAATTTAAATTTGTTCACAGTATCACTTATATTCATAGCTCAAAATAAGGTACTTTTTAAACAAAAACAAAGTTTTGGTATTTTTCTTTCTTTTTTTTTTCTCCATAAAAACATATGTTGTGAGTACTCATTAGAAGCACCTCAGTAAAGCATTTCTAATGAGTACCACAACATTTGTTTTCATGGAGAAATAAGAAAAATATTACGTAATCATTACTCTTATCTGGAGGTATGTGTATTAACCCTTTCACCCCTAGCTTTCTGAAGTGGACTCTTCCATCTTAAATTTGGATATGTCCATTGTTACAAATAGAGATGTAAATCATAAATCTGAATGAAGACCAGAATGGAAAACAGTGTGAATCCAGATGAGATGGCTCATAATGAGCCATTTCATCTGGATCTACACTGTTTGCAAAATGATCTGTCTTGATCTATAGGGTCAAAAGGGTTAATAAAACTGTTTTCTTTCAGGAACTTCTTGGCCTGTCATCATTGTCATCAAAAGTACTTCTTCCACTCTCCAGCATGGTTCATGCTTATTGCCGTGTTAATCCCGAGTGCTCAGAAGTGGCAGAGGTCCAGGCCATTATAAGTGAATTAGAAAGGAATATCCAAGGTGGCTGTAAGGTTAATCAGCAGAATTTTAGACAGGTAAGTACATGTTATCTCAAGATTTTAACCATTTTACCCTTGAGTTTCTGAAGTGGACTCTTCCATCCTTGAATTTGGACACATCCAGGGGTTTAAGTCAAAATCAAATTAGAGTAGCAAACAGTGTAGATCCTGATAAGATGGCTCATTATCATCTGGATCTATACTGTTTACACTGGTATCTCTTTCAGTCTGCAGGGCTGAAGGTTTTCTCTTTTTTTTTTTTGAAGGAACACAAAGCAGTTATACTTATAATTGTGGTAAAATCAGATTAAAAAAAGTGAAATAAAAACAAATGCAAATACTTAGAAACATGACATAAGAAAAAAATAGGAACAACCCCCCCCCCCCCCCCCCAAAAAAAAAAACATAAGCTTACAGTATTTTTATTGTTATTAATTACATGTAGAAATTAATTAGTACACCTGTATTGCATTTTTTTTCAATCGTTTGACCTTTTGAAGATATAGGGGCACATTCCTGATACAAAAATGATAATGTGCAACAGAGTGGTGTGATTTTTTTTTCCTAATCAGAAATGATGTTATCTTTTGCCACTAAGCTACTGGGTCAGTATTACTTTTTAACCTTGAACACTAATGAGATAATCAGTGATAATGAAAGAAAATGATTTCAAATAACATAGTTCTGAATAAGGGACATATTCAGAAGGTGGTACTTAAGTATTGAAATTACAGTTCTGAGACAGTTCCATTAATTGAAATTTCTTCTAGCATAGCTCCAGATAAGAAGGGGCATCAGAATAATATTTTTTTCATATTTCTCTATGAAAATATATGTTGTTGGTACTCATTAGAAGGGCCTCAGTAAGGCACTTCTAATAAGTGCCCACAACATATGTTTTCATGCAGAAGTAACAAAAAGGATCATACATTTACTAGAAAATATTTCCATTTTGCATATGTGATACTAACATGGCTTTCAAGTACATATCACTCTTGTGGAGTGCAAAAGGTGTGATAGTGGGTCAAGTGGGTGGTAAGGCTTTTTTTGCATGGGCAAAAAACCCATATCACCAGGTCACATGGGTCATACAGCTTTTTTGCATGGGCAAAAAACCCATTTCACCACATTCGGAGCACTCGGTGGTCTTGCCTTTTACTCCACATACGATATCAAATAGGCAAACTTGTTAGAAAGAAAAGTGTATGATAAATAGATTATGATATGGCAATTTTCATATCATACCCCATATCAGCCCTCGACCCATATGATAAATAGATTATGGTATGGCAATTTTCATATCATACCCCATATCAGCCCTCGACCCATATGATAAATAGATTATGGTATGGCAATTTTCATATCATACCCCATATCAGCCCTCGACCCATATGATAAATAGATTATGGTATGGCAATTTTCATATCATACCCCATATCAGCCCTCGACCCATATCAACCCTCTGGCCTTTTGCCCGAGGGCTGATATGAGTCGAGGGTTGATATGGGGTATGATATGAAAATTGCCATATAATAATCTCTATATATCAATACTTTTTTTTATTGAAAAAAGTGTCTTATATGGAGCAATGTCTGAGGCAATTCTATTGAGTACTGTAAGATAATGTTACTGGTTCAAAACTTGTCATAAAGTATTACTACAAATATTACTACCCGTACCATATCCTGAGTATTGGGACACCTTATCTACTTACCATACTTGTCCTAAAATTTGAAATAGTCCATTCTACTACCTGTTTATGTGTCTAAAATATTGTTGGATGTATGGCAAACAGTGTAGACCCTGATCAGACAGCACATTCTGTGGTGTCTGATCTGGGTCTACACTGTTTGCAAAGGTCTATTTGTCCCAATATTTAGGGTAACCTCATTTGGGACATTGTTTCAAGTGTGTCATTGATTGATTATCTTAACAGTTATATGATAAAATTTTGCATGACAAGTAAAATTTTCAGCAGACAACATTTTGAAATATTTTTCTTATTTTTTCCCAGAAAATAAGATTTTACATTTTTAGCAAATTGTTAACAAAGGTAAGCAATTTGCATAAAATGTCAGACCCTATTTTCTGAAGAAAAAAACGACAAATCTTTTGTCTTCTGCTGAATTTGCCTGCAGAGTGCTTAAGATTAAAGCGCTTTGATGGTACATCTCAGCAACATTTTGTCACAACTACCCAGAGGCAGTTCATGAGAAAATCTGCATCTGGTTAGGGCCTTTAACCTTTACCACTCTCTGGGCTAATTTAGCAGATGACAAATTGATGATTTTTTCTTATTTTTCCCAGAAAACAGGATTTGACATTTCATGCAAATTGTCTCCATTGGAGACAGTTAGCATGGAATGTCAGCTCCTGTTTTTCTAGGAAAAATAAGAAAAATATTTCAATATGTTGTCTGCTGAAAATTTTACCCAGAGTGCTAAGCATTAATGTTCACACATACATTCAAAGCTCCAGTATATATTATATATAGTAAATATTTTTCTTTTTTCTGCAAAAAAAGGTATGTTGTGGATACTCATTAGAAGTGCCTCACTGGGGTGCTTCTAATGAGTAACCACAACAATGTTTTATGCAGAAATAAGAAAACATGTCCGTACTTCTTGGTTAAAAAAAAAAAACAAAAAAAAAACAACAACAACACCTTGCCAGCCTGGGTGGCTCAGTTGGATGCATGTCCAGCTGGTGATCAGGAAGTTGTGGGTTCAACCCCCACTGGGTTGGCAACATTTTGTCCTGGAGATTGATCATGAAATACTTTCTACGGACATTCTCTCCCTTCCGCTAATTCAGGAAGGGCATTTGTCAGTTTCTGCCGTAGGAATATGCACAATACTAGTTAACCATTTAGAGGACTAAGTCTGCCCAGTAAAAGTGAAGTTAGGTAAACTGACCACGCTCAACATAACCCCATTGGGTTGACTGTGCCATAAACTCAACACAAACAAACAAAAACAACACCTAATCTGGGGCTGTGGGGTTGGCCTACAGAATCAGCTATTGCATTTTGAGAGAAAAGGGAAAAATAGATTTATCTGGGTATTCCCCTTATTTTGAGCTATGTTAATTCTATTTACATATATATTTGCCTAAAATATTTTCAGATCATGATGACCCTGCGTGCCCTGGGTAACACTGGTCATGCCGAGGAAGCTGTATCATCCCTGTATAATTGTATTGGTAAGAAGGATAACCCAATGGACATAAAAGTTGCTGCAGTCCAGGCTTTCAGAAGACTGTCCTGTGGAGCTGATGTAAGTTAGATTTCAGGAAAATTTGTGAATACAGTCAAACTTATTTAAAGGTCACCTGTATTGAGCAATCACCTGTATTTAATGGCCAGTTTTTCAGGTCCCATTAAAGGAAAATAAGTGTACTAAGCAAGCACCTGTCTTAAGTAAGCACTTTTTGGCTTTCCCAGAGGTGCTTGCTTTGCACAGATTTGACTGTATATAGGTGACACCATGGTTAAAGTAAAGTGTCTTAGGGACATATGTGAACAAGAAATGTCCAGATAAGCCCATCTGATTAGGCCTTAATCTGAGGTAATCAAATATTCAGTAAACAGACAAAGAAAACCCTTTTAGGGCTTTCGGTGTCTATTTACCGAGTCTTTGAATACTGCGAATAACATTCACTCAACTAAAGTCTTTATCAGGCTGTGGTTTCATAGGCTATTCTGGATGTTTACTTTTGCCCCAAAGTCACATCGGTAGTCTGATCAGGTCTACATGGGTCACTACAATTTTGTAGGTCCATATATTTTGTTAGGAACCAGCTGTCATAAAGGTTGTTTCCTATTTAGAGGGACTCAAGTAATCCATTTTTTTTCTAATTTCTCCATGAAAACATATGTTTGTGACTATTCATTAGTGCCCCATGAGGCAGTTCTAATATGTATCCTGATCTATGAGTGAGTGTTTTCATGGAGAAATAAGAAAAAAAACAGTTTAACCATCACCACTCTCTGGGCATATTTAGCAGGTGACATATTGATAATATTTTTTTTTGTTTTTTTTTTTCCAGAAAGTAGGCATTGCAGCATAGATTTTCATGGAGACATAAAAAATATCACTATTTTAGTAGTTATCTGGAGCTGTGCAATCTGATGTGTATCTTCTCTATTCATCAATATATTTCTACACAGTCACTGATTCTGTAGGCAGGCAAAAGAGGCCCTGAGACATTTGGGCCTTTCTAACAGTGTGTAACATATGTGTGAAGGGTCCTTTTTGCATAATGCATCGCTGATATGATGCGCAACTCACAAAAAAAAGGGCCCGTATGCAATTTGTGGACAAGACATGCTCAAATCGGCCTGCGCTAATGCGAAGGCTGTTCTGGGCCTTGGTTGTCCCCATACAGGATAAATAGATATTGTAGTATATGTCGACAAACAGAGAATACCCAGGTGAGAATGCATGGATGCGCACACTCATCTCGACCTTCGTTATTCACATACGGCACAAGGGCCTTATTCTCATGTTGTGTATCGTGTGTTTTCACTTTTTATCCACAGAGAAATGACATGATGTTGGTTTACCGCAATCCAGACGAAGATTCTGAGTTGCGTATTGCTGCCTACCTGGCTGTGATGCAATGTCCTACCCAGTATGTGATAAATCAAGTCAAGGAGACACTTGCTTCTGAAGAAATAAATCAGGTATACCTATGATATAGTTTAATATTATACAGGGCCCAGTGGTTCAAAGTGTCGTTAGCTTAACAAGCTCGTTAAAGGTCATTTCGTTAACTGTTTTAGCGGATTCAATACACAATATTCTGATATTTTTTGCTGAAAAAAATGTGAGTAGCTTTTGCACTGCAAAAGCTACTCACATTTTTTCAGCAAAAAATTTCAGCATATTTGCGTATCACTTGATGTAAATTTTAACGATTCGTTAACTAACGACATCGTTAGTTTTGAACAACTGGGCCCAGAGGAATTGTCAAGGAGAAGCATTTGATGATAATATTCTTAGATGATTTTCTCCAAATCTCAATCAATAGATGCTAAAAGGAATGCCCCATGGTACTCGTATGTTTTTTTTGAGAAATAAGAGACTAAGAAAAATACGTATTCCTCGATTTAGCATAAAATATTTTTCTGTAAGAGGACTAAAATTACATTTGATAACTGTATGTTTCTGTAAGAGGACTAGAGTTACACTTGGTAACTGTATTTTTCTGTAGGAGGACTAGAGTTACACTTGGTGACTGTATTTTTCTGTAAGAGGACTAGAGTTACACTTGGTAACATTTCTGCCATTTTTTGACAAGGGAGACAACTTTTGACTTCTTGTTTGCTTTCCCACAATTTAAATCAAACCCCTTCTGAAAAGGGATCTACTCTAAAAGGAAAGAATTTGCTCTGGAAAAATCATAAAAGGTGTAGGATTAGAAATGTTTCTCTGAACATGTGCACCCAGCAAACTCATTACTATTGTAGCTAAGGTATTTTCAAATACATTGATATTTTTGCTGCAAAAATGTGAGTGGCTTTTGCAATGCAAAAGCTACTCACATTTTTTCAGCAAAAAATATCAATGTCTTTGCCATATTTCAAGATCGAAATTTTAAGGTCACGTTTTCTAACAACTTTGATAAGTTTTGAACAACTGGGACCAGATTTGCCTGCACATCCGCACAGTCTGATCAGTCATCACTGGGCACTCTGTGGCTGGCCAAGGATCCAAATCTTAGGGCAGACACTGTAGACTCTGATCTGACAGAGTGGATGGGCAGATTGATCCAAGTCTTTGCTAGGGTTCACTTGTCTGAAGATACATTTTCACATATTGCAGCTCATTAGAATAAGGCCAAATAAAGAAAATAAGTGTGTCTTGGGTAACCCTACCCTACCTAATTTTCTTGGTGAAACCTAGCAATTTTTTTCCCTTTTTACTCGGATAAAATATTTATGCTAAATATTCGGACAAATAGGTCTGGGCAAACAGTATAGACCAAGATCAAACTGTCTTACAGGAGCAGTTTGATCGGGGTCTTTGTGTTGGGGTTTAACAACACATCAACCCTTGCTGGTCATTTTGTGTCATCTCCCAGAGAAAGGGAGAAGAGAGATAGAAGAGATAGTAGAAGAGATAAAAGAGAGGGAGAGAGGAGAAAGAAAAATGAATGAAAGTGAAGAAACAGAAGAAATAAAACCATTCCCCCTCTACCATTACCTGCTGCAAGGATAGCAGGCCTTGCCCAACTGTAAGCCAGTATCAGTTGGACTCCCTGTTGACGTAAGATACACAACACCTTTGCTTCACCCAACTACCCCCTTGATCAGAGTCTACACTGTTTGCCATTCTGTCAGTACTTTTAGACATATATAAGGATAGCCAAACAGACAGTAAAATTTTGTATGAAGTATGTGGAAGTCCAAATATATTTGATAATTATGGTATAATTCTACCTATAAAAATGTAAGAGAAAAAGAATCCCTACCAATCCTACCTGTTTTTTTTCTAACATATTACCCTAAACAAATGTATTTTTTTTTTTTTTTTTTATTTGGCCTAAGTGAATAAACAAAGCAAAAGACCTGCCCACCTAAGTGCAGTTGGAATCAGGGTCGTCATTGAGCCTTCACTACCAACATATGTCTGGACGCATTTTTATCATAGTATATATCTTAGCTTCAGATAAGAGAATTTGAATAAATTTCCCTAATTTCTCTATGAAAACAGATGTTGTGGTACTCATTAGAAGTGCCTCTGTGAGGCACTTCTAATGAATACCCAACACATATGTTTTCATGGAGAAATAAGAAAAATACCAATACTTTTCAGTTGGGAAAAAAATGCCTTATCTAGAGCTATATATTGTTAACAATTCATTTCGATGGTCATATTACAGGTCGGTTCATTTGTCTGGACACACCTCACCAATCTGATGGAGAGCTCTGATCCAGCCAACCGCTATGTCCAGCAGATTCTCAATGATGCTACACTGGCCAAGGACTTTGACCTTGACAAGAGGAAATTCTCACGGAACTATGAAGGCTCATTCTACCTTGAGAAACTTAACACTGGAGCAAAGGTATGTATTACCAGGGAACTTACCTTGGCTTTACCTCTGTCAAACAGCCAGTTGCATTTTGCAGTCATAGCATAGGTTTTGAAAAAAATTAAAGGGGTTGGATACTCTTGGTAGTTTATTTTTGCCATTTCCTCCAAAGGAGTCAACTTTTGTGACTTCTGTTTGCTTACCACATCCCTTCTGAAAAGTGGGCTATGGTAAAATGTCATAAAATTTCGAAACTTTATTCCATGCATTTGTTTTGCCTAAATTATGCTTTTTTTTCTTTTTTGCGTTTGTTTCTTAAGATACTTAGTTGAATGGCAAACAGTGTAGACCCTGATCAGACTGCTCCTTCAGGAGCAGTCTGATCTGGGTCTGCGCTGTTTGCATATGCCATTTTGTCAGAGACTTTGGTGTACAAAATTTTAGAACATTAAAAAATTTTACCATACTCTAAAAGGAGGAGCAAGTCTTGCCTTTTGGATTAGACCACTTTTCAGAAGGGAGGTAAAACACTTTTGAAAAAGTTGCCTCCCTTGAATGTGTATCCATTCCCTTTTCACTTGAGACTTTGAAGAAAAAAAAAAAGATAGAAGTTTGGACTCTAAATGCAGTAATCTGTGGCTTTTGAAAAAATAATTTCTTTAGTTGCAAATTTTGGAGTGATGTAAGAGAACAAGGAGTTGTGTTATTATACCTATTAGTGGTGTTATAATATTTGCATTTTCAGAGCTACTGTAAAGCATGTAAATCAATTGCTGTGAAATTGCTGAATTTAGCTGGGCTAAGTAAATAAATAAAATGAAAATTTATACACATGAATACCTCCAAAGTCATAAAAGAGCAGTGTTTGGATATCTTAACTCCTTATCTCTTTACCATACTTGTCCTAACATTTGAACAAGTACATTTTGCTACCATTTGATGTGTTTTAAAATGCTGCTAGAGTGGCAAACAGTGTAGACCCTGTTCAGATGCTGCTTTCTGCAGCATCAGAGCTGGGTCTACACTGTTTGCTCGGGTCTCTCTGTCCCAATACTTAAGGTTATTATGGTACTTCTTAACCCTTGTCCTGCTGAATAAATTGATGCCACGCCCACTTCTAATTTTCAGCCAATCAGATTACTTGATCCAGATTGTTGCTGTAAATTCACACACTTAATGGCAAACAGTGCAGATCCAGATCAGTTGGCTTCTTCAGAAGCCAGCTGATCTGGATCTACACTGTTTGCAAAGGCAGGGCATATCAGGGTTCAGCAGGACAAGGGTTAATAACTTTAATGTACAAAATGAAGAGTCACCTGACATAAAAAATGTCTTGTGATCTTAGAAAAAACAACAAAAAAACTTCCCTGTTATCTATGACCAACTTATAAACAGTTACTCATCTAAATTACATTTAATAATGACTTCTTTTTTCTGCATAACTCCAGATAAGGCACTTTTTTCAACAGTGTAGACTCAGATCAAACTCAGCTGAATGCATTGGGGTCTTTCCTGTTTCCAACTCATATGGCAGCTTTTGAACACATGAGGGCCCAGTTCTTCAAAACTTAAAGTTGTTAACTAATGCGATGTTAAAATTTCTGTCTTGAAATATGGCAAATATATTGATATTTTTTGCTGAAAAAATGCATTGCAAAAGCTACTCACATTTTTACAGCAAAAATATCAATGTATTTGAAAATATCTTAGGTACAACAGTTAACAAGTTTGTCATTAACAAGCTTGTTAAGCTAACAATGCTTTGAACAACTGGGCCAAGGTAGTAAAATGGAATTGTTCAAAATTTAGAATAACAGTGGTAGGGGTTAAGATGTCTTAGTACTTAGAGTCAATATAAATGTGGCAAAATTAAAACGAATACATATTTGTTACATTGTCCACCTTCAGATCATGGTATGTGTGTTTGATCTTCAGCCAGATCATACCTTAGGTATTCTAAAACTGTTACTAGCTGCTCCATTGTTTGCAACTCAGCATTAGGAAGAAGAGCTATGACTGGTCACACCAATGTCAATATAATATGACTGGTGGTAGTATCTAAGTGTGTCTAGGACATGATACTGCAGTGTGACAGCACTAAAATAGGGTACAGTTCCACTGTCACATCTAGATACCATCACAACATGACCGAAAAACTCTTGACAGTGGCATTTAACATTGAACAGACTTAGTATGCCGGGTAAAAATTTCAGCAGAAGACACTTTAAAATATATTTTTTTATTTTTCCCAGAAAATAGGCTTTGACATTTCATGCAAATTGTCTCTTTAGGAGACAATTTGCATGAAATGTCAGAGCCTCTTTTGAGGAAAATAAGAAAAAAATATTCTCAATTTGTCATCTGCTGAATTAGCCAGGTGAGTGGTAATGGTTAAACCAGTCCTCTTGTAATGGTTTACAATTTTATTTTCCAGATTGACAGTAATTTTGTCTGGTCCAGCAGATCATTCATTCCTCGTTCTGCCACACTGAACCTCACCATGGATCTGTTTGGTGAATCCATGAATTTGTTTGAACTGGGTGGTCGTGTAGAGGGACTTGAGTATCTCTTGGAGACATACTTTGGACCTTCAGGATATTTCAAGAACTCTGAAAAGTCCTCTGACAGTTTCTCACCATCAGATCCTACACCAGCCAAGCTGAGTTCTAACAAACTGGATGGAATTTATAATCAGGTATGGTAAATGTCCTAAAATTTCATACACCTAAGTTCCCAACAAAATGGCACATCAAACAGTGCAGACCCAGGTCAGACTGCTCCTTTAGATCTACACTGTTTGCCATTCCACTGATATTCTAAGAAAGAACTGTATAAAAAGTAAAATTTAGGCCAAAAAGATATGAAATGGTTGGAAATTTTAGGACATTAACCATAATTTACAGAGTAAACAGAGGCAAGTTGTGTTTAATGATGGCAATTTGTTTGCCTCTTTGTGATACAGTCAGTGCTAACACTCTGAAGTGGGTTTTGTTGACACTTCTACATATTGCAAGACACCCATCTGTCCAAATATATATTTAGGAAATAGGAAGCATTATTTTTCATGGAAAAATTCCATAATGAAGCCTATCAGTACAAAGTCTTTACCTTTTTATATATCTTACAAAGCACTCATTCAAAGAAGTAATTGAATGATAGCTTTGCTTTATACATTGTTGTCAGAAGGGAAATTTTTGTCAACTTAGCATAAAAAAAAAAGTAAGTAGGAATAGTAAGTAGTGAATAGTGTGCCATCACAAATCCGGACTTTTTTTTTAACGGACCATGGAATTCCCCATCCATTACCCAGGGTTTTGGGTAAAAACTGATGTGATGTTATGTAACTAGCACTTAGAGAAGATGTACAGCTAATTTGGTTGAAATCTGTCCAGCAGTGTAAGACAAGATACCGTCATTGGCAGGTAACAAAAAAAAAATATCCAGATCAGATTGTGCAGCTTCACTGACTGATCTGTATCTGTACTGTTCACATACTCTTAAGGACATTTTACCATAGCGCGGTGCTCACTATAATTGGACAATTCACTTTTTTTTTGTTACACCAGCTTTTGTGCCACATAGGTAATCAGTTTTCCATCTGCCCTTTATTCAGTCACTCCACACTTGTATATCCTGAGTGAATAAGTGACATTAAAACTTCATCCGTGTATTTTTACCACCACTCCACTTGACCACAAAACTAGATCACTTTGACCTACTTTTGCAAAAATTATCCCTTGCCATTCTGAATAAATTCAGATTCCACAGCAGCTTCTAATTTTCAGCCAATCAGATTACTTGATCCAGGTTGTAGATACAAATTCACGTACTGGTACTTAATGACAGATAGTGCAGATCCAGATCAGTTGGCTTCTTCAGGAGCCAACTGATCTGGATCTACACTGTTTGCAAGGGCAGGGCATATCTGAATTCAGCAAGATCAAGGTTAAGATGCAGTTGCAATTTCAAAAGCCAGCCATATATCCCATCTTTCCATAGGCTCAGTCACATCAAAGTTCATCAGTGCATGTATCCCACCACTCCATGTGTCATCCTAGAAAACTACTGTGCTTTTGACATCTTTCAGACAGTCGTTTTGTTTGCTTGGTGCTTTACACAGAAAAGTAATTTTGCAAACTTTTATCATGATTTTATTGCAAAACCATTTGTCGTAACTACTTATGCACAGAAAGTTTTATTCTAGTCATTGGTTTATAAAAAATCAAACATTTTCATTTTTTATACCCCGCCACACGATAGTAGCGTGGTATTATGGTATCACGTTGGCTGTCCGTGTGTCAGTCCATCTGTCCGTCCGTCTTTTGTACATGCCCATATGACATTCCAGGGTAAGCGCTTCTGTAGAATTTCACATTATGAGGTTAAGTTCTGTTTATTCCGTCATTGTGGGGTTAAATTAATATTGTGGGGTTAAAAACATTGGTGTTGTGGGGTTAAAAAGATCAAAGAAAGATCAAAGGAATAATCTTATAACGTCAGTCTCGAATGTCCGCCCGTCCGTATTTTCATTTCCGGATGATAGCTTGAGTAAATGTCAATGGATTTTCACCAAACTTGATGTGTGCATTGATATTGTGGAGATCTGGTTTGTGATTGTAAATGGGCAGATTTCGTCAATTTTTGACAAAGTTACCTGCCCACCCACCACATTTTCATTTCTGGATGATAACTTTAGTAAATATCAATGGCTTTACACCAAACTTTGTGTGTGCATTGATATTGTAGAGATCTGCTTTGGGATTGCTGATGTGCGAAATTTGTCAATTTTTGACAGAGTTATCTGCCTGCGACACATCCGTATTTTCATTTCTGGATGATAATTTAAGTAAATATTAATGGATTTTCACCAAACGGTATGTGCAGTGATATTGTTGACATCTGCTTTGGAATTGCTAATGGGCAAATTTCGTCTATTTTGAACAGAGTTATCTGCGCATTTTACTTCCAGGATAATAACTTGAGTAAATCTCAGTGGATTTTCACCAAATTTAATATGTGCATTGATATTGTAGAGACCTGCTTTTGAATTGCTCTTTGCCAAATTTCATCAATTTTTGACAGAGTTATCTATCCATGACATGATAATGGCGGGGTGTTATCATTTCACATTTTATTCCCGAAGTAAAATGAAAGCAAATTATGCAGAAAGCTGTAGAGTAGGTAATTTGGAGGCAGATTTTCAACAAGTATATTGTTGTGAAATATCAATAATTCAAATTCAGAAAAGAAAAGTAAAAAATATTTTCTTAGAGAAAATTCCAAAAAAAAGTCACTTTACTATAGAAATTGCATAGGTCAGACCAATTATTGGCCGTAAATTTAATTTTAGGGTACAACCTTGAGAACAAAACATAGAAACAGAAAAGGTAAATGGTTTCTGATAAGATATGGTCAATCAGAACAAAACATTTTCATTTAAAATAAAAAGCCAAGCAAAAAACGTTTTCCCAAGGGATGTCGAAAGAACAGTAAGTCACTGTTACTTACTTTTACAAGTGATTTGTTGTTGAAAATTTTTGTTTTAAATTTATAGGCAAAAACTGCCAAAGATGAACTGCGTGGAGCTATGTATATGAGAATGTTTGGAAATGAACTGACCTACAGCATGTTTGGAGCAAACAATGGTATTGAAAAGGACATGTCAGGGTCGGACATGTTTAACTTCCTCCAAAAATTACAACGCAACGAGCAGCAGGATTTCACCTTCACAAAGAGTTTCATGTTTCTTGACAGCACCTATACAGTTCCAACAATAGCTGGTCTTCCTCTAAATCTCACTGTCAATGGAACAGCCACGGTGGCTTTAAATGCAGGAGGACATATGAACTTCAAGAAACCAGGAGAAAGTATTGTGATAGAGGGAAACTTTGAACCAAGGTTAGTTTTGCATCAGTAGCATGTAAAATGCTGAAATATTGCAAATATTAGGACATGGCAACTGATCTCTCCCTTCAGACATCAAAAGATGTTTAACCCTTGTCATGCTGAATAAATTAAGCTGCCACTCCCACTTATAATTCTCAGCCAGTCAGATTCCTTGATCCTGATCGTTGATATAAATTCAGATACTAAATGGCAAACAGTGCTGATTCAGATCAGTTGGCAAACTGATCTGAATCTGCACTGTTTGCAAAGGCAGGGTATATCCAGGCTCAGCAGGACTAGGATTTTGCAAAATATCAGTACCGTTTGGTGGTGCTATGCACAGATTCATGGTTGGCTGAACGAGTTTTTGCTAAACGACACCTCATCCCTTGTGTGTCATTTTATAGTGTATTCCATTTCCAGAGGAAGGGAGAAATAGGCAGAAGACCTAGTGAATGAGAGGAAAAAGAGAAACATAGGAGGCTGAGACATCATATGATGTGCAGCACACGAAAAGGGCCCTTATGCAGTTTTTGGACACCATAGGCCCTGTGCTGTCTAATCTGGGCTTTTTCTGTTCATATACTACAGTATCGACTGATTCTTTAAGAAGATAACAAAGGCCCAGATCAGCCTGCACTTATGTGCAGGCTGATCAGGGCCTGTGTTGTCCACAAATTGCATAGGGCCCTTTTCATGTGTTGCACATCATATGTTGTGGGTATTCATTTGAAGAACTTTGCCTCTGCATGTTGTTATTGAGAAATGTTTATCTGAATACTCCTTATCTGGGGCTACGAATTCTTTGTTCACATTTTTTTTTTTTTTAGCTCAGACATGTCTATCAGAACATTTAGAATAAATATGACAATTTTAAAAGTCACATTATATTTAAAAGTACCAACTTTAGTCACATTTCTACGAAAGACCGGTAGTGTCATTTCAACTACATTAATTCAAGGTTTCAACTTCACGAATTCACGATTTCAGCTTCACGAATTCATGAATTCAACTTCACGAATTCATGATTTCAACATAACGAATTCAACTTCAAGAATTCAACTTCACGAATTCACGAATTCAACTTCACGAATTCAACTTCACGAATTCAACTTCAGGAATTCACGAATTCAGCTTCACGAATGCACGAATTCAACTTCACGAATTCCACTTCACGAATTCAACTTCACGAATTCACGAATTCAACTTCACGAATTCACGAATTCAACTTCACGAATTCAACTTCACAAATTCACGAATTCAACTTCACGAATTCACGGATTCCACTTCACGAATTCAACTTCAGGAATTCAACAGTTGAATTCGTGAAGTTGAATTCATGAAGTTGAAATCGTGAATTCGTGAAGCTGAAATCGTGAATTCCTGAAGTTGAAACCTTGAATTAATGTAGTTGAAATGTCACTACCGGTCTTTCGTACATTTCATTCTTGTACCCTCTGCATTCTAAAATGAATGAAAAAATGGCACCCTCTGTATTTCATTACTTTCTGTTATTTCAGTGGTGCAATAGAAATTGAGTCGATGATGAGTGTGGATGCCTTTGTGACTAAGGGAGGGTTAAAGATGTTATCAACACTACACAGCAGCACTGGAGCAAGAGGAAAGATTGAGATCACCAACAGAAATGTGCTAGACATGTCCTTTGATTTCACCAAAGAAAAGAGTGAAATTTTAAATGTCAAGTAAGTACCTTCGGTTAATGTCCTAAAATTTCAAATGCTTTATTCCATACTCTTTCCAGACCACAGGATCACTCTCTTTCACCTCAGGTGGATTATTCCAGATCAAAGGATCACATTAGGCACTTGCATCTAGTGTGGTCTGGAGATCTGGGCCCAGTTGTTCAAAGCTAACAATGTCGTTAGTTAACAATTCGTTAAAATTTACATGGAGTGATACGCAAATATGCTGAAATTTTTTGCTGAAAAAATGTGAGTAGCTTTTGCAGTGCAAAAGCTACTCACATTTTTTCAGCAAAAAATATCAGAATATTGTGTATTGAATCCGCTAAAACAGTTAACGAAATGACCCTTAACGAGCTCGTTAAGCTAACGACGCTTTGAACAACCTTTCCCTGGAACATCCAGGCAAGATATAAAATGTCAAATGGGCCGCGCCATGTGAAAAAATGCCTTCAAACATGCACAAAATGTGCGGATTCACATCATCCTGTACATGCGCAAAGTCTCATCCAGGCATTTGCACTCCATTGAAACATTCTATAGTATCAAATGATTCTGTTTGCAGGCAGTGAAGGCCCTGATCAGACTGCACAGATGCACTGCCTGATCTAGGCATTCACTGTCCACATATGTCCAAAGACATGTTTTGGCATGGCATGGTCCATTTCGTGTAGTAATAATGTGTTTATTATATACCTTGAAAATAAACCATTTGAGCCTGTTTCACAGCAGAAGCGGTAGACATTCTATACCATTTTTTATTATTCCAAAAAAAAAAAAAAAAAAAAAAGAAAAGAAAATAATAGAATGACATCTAGTGAAATTTTGAATGCACTGGTGCTTTCAGGGTTAAGTAATTTTATGTTGTCTGTTTATTTATGTCAGTCTGTCGGTAATGGCTGCTTAAAACAGTTACAGAAGTGGGATTGCTAGGGATATATTGTTTCCACTTCATGACATCAGCATCAGCAAGCCTTGTTTGAGAATGAGTGATATGGAATTGGAAAAGTCAAGACCTTAAACATATCAGACTCAGATCAGATTATATTATAAGCAGTCTAAATGTGTGAAAGATTTTTCACAGATAGAAGTATTATAAAATTGGGTGGAATTAGATAATATTATTCCACAGTATATTTGTATTCCATTCCATGTGTGTGTGTGTATGTATGTTATACAGTAGAGCTGTTGACAGTGTGCTGTGTGTATGTGTGCGTGCATATGTGTGTGTGTGTGTGTGTGTGTGTGTGTGTGTGTGTGTGTGTGTGTGTGTGTGTGTGTGTGTGTGTGTGTGTGTGTGTGTGAGTATGTGTGTGTGTGTTTGTGTATGTATGTGTGTTTGTTTGTGTTGAGGTTTTACGGTCCAGTCAACCCAATGGGGTCATGTCGAGCACGGTCAGTTTACCTAACCACATGTTTACTGGGCAGGCTTAGTCCTCTAAGCGGTTAACCAGTATTGTGCACATTCTTTCACCAGAAACTGACAACTGCCCTTCTTGAATCAGCAAAAGGGAGAGAATGACCGTAGAAAATATTTCATGATCAATCTCCACGAAAGAATGTTGTGTGTGTATGTGTGTGTGTTAAGGTTTGACATCCAAGTGCTCAAATTATTACATGTCTCAACAACCATACATGTACTTATAAACCTTTCATTCCTGGAATAACATTCTGATGAAAGATCAGCTCTTTTTTTGGATGACCCGTCATTCAACATTAGAAATGAGAAAAATACAAACTTCAATGGCTCAAACATCTTTGGAACCATGGAAATTTGTTCTAGACATGGGTAGTTCGAGCCACTAAGGGTTAATCATAGCACCAGGAAAGTAGGCAAATGATTTAGGGATGCCTTATCAACTTTCTGTAAACTAGTGGTATGTTGAGTGTAGTTGTTAGAATTGCCATGATGTGTAAGTACACACATAATACATGTTCATGATAAAATAAGAAAATTTCCCTAAAATATCCTTAGATATTTGTTTTCTTGAGCTTACGCAAAAAATTCCTAGGGACTCAAAAATGAGTTTAAATCAGCCACAGTAAATGAGCCATTGGTGTTCGAGTCATTGAAGTTTTACTGTACATGTATCTGTACTTTTCTGTTGAAAAAAAAAAAAACATGATAAAAACATGCCTATTCAAATATACTGAAAATTTTACCACCAGAAGATGAAAATTTTCAGATAAAAAATTCTAATATTTTTCATATTTCTGCTTAAAACAGAAGATTGTGGTACTCATTAGAACTGTCTCAACAAGGCAGTTCTAATGAGTACCCACAATCTATGTTTTCAGCAGAAATAAGAAAAATAATGTATACCCCTGTAAACCCCAGTTTTACTATAAAAAAGTGGGGTTTAAGGGGGTCAAAATTATATAGGTATGTTTTCGTGATGTACTGTACATGTATCTGTAATTTTCTGTTGAAAAAACGGTGCCTTACCTGGAGCTACGTTCATGATATGGCTAACATGATCTTGTTATTTTAGAAACTCATTCTTCATGGTATATCGTGACTTTGAGAAGGAACAAAAAATGCTCATAGAGAACAGACATGAGGCAACCGTGTGTAGTGGTGACAAACTGCTGAAAGTTACAGGTCTAGAGTTCTGTGCTGAAGCTTACTATCCAGATTCTGGTGATGTTAAGGGTGCTCCCAGTTTCCCATTGACAGGTCCAGCTGGTGTCAGTGTGTTCATGTATAAGAGGGATATTCCTAATGGATACAAGATGGAAGCAAAAACAATAAAGGTAATCTTGAGACCGTCATGATGAAATCTGTTTGTGGGCATATGCAGTCTGCATAGCACCAAATAAGATGTTTGCATAGCTTAAAAAAGTGTTGATTAGCTGTAAATAGGCTCATAAGTGAGCTTATAGTATAAGTATGTATCCTTCATCCATCATCTGTACAACATCAACATTTTCAGATGACTTCTCCTCTGAACCTGTGAAGCAGATTCTTAACATATTTCACATATAGCATCTATTGGCAGGGGGAATGAATAATCATGTTTTTTCTTCAATTGGATAAAAACTCTGGTTGCTGTGGTAACTTATAGATGCCATTGACTCATAATGGGAAAAATGAAAATTGTCATTTTTTGCTGTCTCACTGCAGATATATTGATAAAAATTTTACAGAAATGTTCCTTGAGTACTCCTCTGCTTTACACATAAGTTTTGTCCAAACAGCTGAATTTGATTTATTGCCATGACAATCGAAACATTAAATTTGCGAAAAAAATGTTTAAAAATCTTCTCCTCAGATTTTTATACACGGCACATATTATGTTACGGGGTCTGGCATCACTCTGTCCATCAATCTGTCTGTCCGTCCATCTGACCATCCATAAACTTTTTTGTTTCCCACTAACTCCTCCTACAGTTTACATTTGATCAAGCTAAAACTTGTGTTATAGTTAGACCATGATGTGGAGCAGGGCCTATTGTTTTTGGGCAACAACAGAGTTATGTCCCTTTCAAAATTTCTGTAAACTTTTTGTTTTTGGTTAACTCCTCCTATAGTTTACATCCGATCAAGCTGAAACTTGATTTGTAATTAGACCATGATGTGAAGCAGTGCATATTATTTCAAGGTTACAGTCCACCAAATATTAGCAGAGTTATGCCCCTTTGAAAATTTATGTAAATTTTTCGTTCCAGCTAATTCCTCCTACAGTTTACATCCAATCAAGCTGAAACTTGATATATAGTTAGACCATGATGTGGAGTAGTGCATATTATTTCGAAGTTACAGTCCACCAAACATTAGCAGAGTTAAGCCCCTTTGAAAATTTCTGTAAAGTTCTCGTTTCCGGCTAATGCCTCCTACAGTTTACATTTGATCAAGCTGAAACTTGATTTATAGTTAGACCATGATGTGGAGCAGCCCATATTATTTCAAGGTTACAGTCCACCAAATATTAGCAGAGTTATGTCCCTTTCAAAATTTCTGTAAGTTTTTCATTTCAGTCTTAACTCCTCCTACAGTTTAAATCCAATCAAGCTGAAACTTTGTAAACATTTACACGATGATGTGGAACAGGGCATATTATTTCAAGGTTACAGTACACCAAATATTGGTAGAGTTATGCCCCTTTGAAAATTTTGGTAAACTTTTTGTTTCCTGCTAAGTCCTCCTACAGTTTACATCAGGTCAAGCTGAAAATTGATTTATTGCAATTTATTGACCATGATGTGGAGCAGAGCATATTGTTTCGGGGTTACAGTGCACCAAATATTAGCAGAGTTATGTCCCTTCAAAAATTTCTGTAAACTTTTCATTTCCGGCTTACTAATCTTACAGTTTACATCTAATCAAGCTGAAACTTTGTAAATAGTTACACCATGATGTGGAGCAGTGCATATTGTTTCGAGGTTACATTTCACCAGATATTAGCAGAATTATGCCCCTTTGAATTTTTTCTTTTTTTTTTTTTTTTTGTTTCCAATTAACTCCACTTACAGTTTACTTCTGGAGCACTGAATTATACAGGAGTCAGTATATGTGCTACATCTTATTACTTGCCATGGGCGTATAATGCTTGCAGAGTGTTTGTTTTATTAATTGCCATTGCTTGTGTGCTTTTGTTGCTATGGCAACTTAAAGTTTCCATAGGCTTATTATGGAAAAAGTGGAAGTAGGCCTTTTTTACTATCTCACTTCAGATATTTTGACAAGAGTTTTACAGAAATGTTCCTTGAGTAGTCTACTACTAAACATATGAATTCTGTCCAAGTGACAGACTTTGATTGGTTGCCCATTGGGTGGACTGGGCTGAAAATTTCAACACAAACTGATATTTTACTTATTTTTTTTACAAAAATGCTCTTAGATTTTATTAGATTTATTCCAGTAAGATAATTGAATTGAGACACTAAGAAATAGATGTAGAAAAAGAAAAAAAAAAAAAGCACCTGGTTACTCTTCATAACAGGATTGCTGCACTTACTCATGTCACATATATTTTCATTTTAGACACCAAAGCAGACCTTGTTCCGGTTCTTGATTGATACTCCTGGGTCTGAGACAGACAGAGCTATTGGTTTAGATGTTGATATTAAACATAAAGACAGGACTCTCATGATCAACCTTCTGTCACCCTGGAAGAAAGTTGTTGTTAAAGGTACTGATATAAACCCTTAAAGGACTAAACACAAATGCAGTAAACAGCATTTTGATTTTATTTAATTATACCGTCTGCAATGTGTGTGGGGTGGGGGTAGGTTTGGGTATACCTTTTTCACATCTGTACATTCATCCTTTGTGCTTTGGTTATCACTTTGAGGGGAGCATCTAATAAGCACTGCTTACTGACACTTCTTTTTATTTTTTCAGAGAAAATATGACAACATTTCCTGTGGATTGCCTGCCGAGTAGACAATTCACATGAAATATCAAGCCATATTTGCTCTGAAAAATGATAAAAAAAGATCAGAATGTCACTTTCTACAATTTGCATAGTGCTTTAAGGGTTAATTGTAAAGTTTGCTGATGCACAAGGCATGACTTTCATGATCAGCCATCTGTCACCCTGGATGAAGGTTGCCATCAAAGGTACTAATATTAACCCTTAACCCATTTATGCCATGTGGCCTCTTCTATGTCAAATCTGGATAGGTCCTATTCCAATAGAAGGGGTGTCTGGTTTCTTTTTATTATTACCATGTTTTTTTGAAATTCCTGTATTTAATGCAAACAGAGTAGACCCTGATCAGATGCCACATTCTGCAGCAACTGATCTGGGTCTACACTGTTTGCCAAAGTCACTTTTATGGGACACTGGGCATAAATTGGTTCAAGCCCTAATCACAACTGCAGCAAACATTTTGAATTTTTTAAATATTTGGGAGAAAGTACAGCTTGACATTTCATATGAATCATCTGCTAGGCACATGATTCACATGAAATGTCAAGTCTTCTTGTCTCTTTAAAATAATGTAAAAAATTTAGAATGTCGTCTACGACAATTTTGCTTAGTGCTTTAAGGGTTAATTGTAAAGTTTTAGACTCCTGTTACTCATATTATATACATTTTTGCAAATGTTCTTGTGACTTATAGATCAAAAATAGCTAAATCATTCTGATTGGAAAGCAAAGATGGCCGCAATGGTGGCCATCTTGAAAACCTAATTTTGCTTCTTTGCCTTAACCAAAAGGCCATTTGACTTGAAACTTGATAGGAACTGTCAGGGTGACTTATAGATCAAAAATAGCTAAAATCATTTCGATCAGAAATCCAAGATGGCTACAGGGGTGGTCGGTTGGTGCTAAGGTAGCCTGTATCTTACGTCACCAGGGCGTCCAACTGATATTGGCTTATGGTTGGGCAAGGCCTGCTATCCTTGTAGCAGGTAAGGGTAGAGGGGGAATGTTTTTTTATTTCTTCTGTTTCTTCACTTTCATTCCTGTTCCTCTTTCTTCCCTGTCTCAGCCTTTCATCTCTTCTACTGTCTCTTCTATCTCTTTTCTCTCTTTCTCTGGGAGACGACACAAAATGACCTACAAGGGTTGATGTGTCGTTAGACCCCAACACAATCAAAAACCAAGATGGCCGCCATGGCTGCTATCTTGGAAATCTATTTTGCGTTTCTACTTCAGAATTGAAAAGCCAATTGACCAGAAACTTGTTAGAAAGCACAAGGGTTGTAGATCTAAATAGCTAAAATCGGTCCGATTGGAAATCCAAGATGGCTGTCATGGCCCCTATCTTAGAAATCTATCTTGTGCTTCTTCTCCTGAACAGAAAGGCCAGTTTACTCAAAACTTGGTAGGAAGTATCTGGGTGACTTGTAGATCAAAAATAGCTAAATTTGTACTGATCAGAAATCTAATATGGTTGCCAGAGTCACCATCTTGAAAATCTATTTTGAACTTCTTTGGAACAGAAAGGCCAACTGACTTGAAAGTTGATAAGAAGTATCAGGGTGACTTGTAGATCAAAAATAGCCAAAACCATTCTGACTAGAAATCCAGGATGGTTACCCTAGCAGCCATGTTGAGAATCTATTTTGAACATTTTTATCCTGAACCAAAAGGCCAGTTGGAAGTATTGAAGTGACTTGTAGATCAAAAGTAGCTAAAATCATTCTGATTGAAAAATGGCCGCCATCTTGAAAACCTATATTGAACTTCTTCTCTTGAACCGAAAGGCCAATTGACTTGAAACTTGTCTGGAAATCAGGTGAGTGATACAGGGCCATCTTGGCCCTCTTGTTTGTCATTTTGTTTTGATTTTTGACTGAGACCCCTATTTGGAATAATAATTCTGTCCAAATTCAAAGATGAAAGAGTCCACTTGAGAAGCTCAGGGATGAAAGGGTTAATTCACATGAATGTCTCTTGCAGGTGAACTTCTTGACTCTCCAAGCTTAAAAGGCTTGACTGGTACCATCAATGTAGATGAATCAAGAGAATATAAACTTGATGCCCGAATCCAGGTGGACGAGACAAAGGACCGGATGACCTATACGCCTATTATCAACATAGAGATTCCTGACTGGAAGAATGTGCAACTCAATGGTGTATTGAACTACCACAGAATGAAAATGTTTGACATTGACCTGTCAGTACAAGGGGCTACTGATGAGCCAGTCATCTTCCAAAGTAGGTTTAAAGGGAATTGATACACATTTTGGGGAGACAACTCTGTCAGTATTTTTTGCCTCCCTTCTTGCAAGGGGTGTACTCTAAAAGGAAAGAATTTGCTCCCAAATGTCCATCCATCCATTTTTTTCGTTTCTAGACGATAACTAGTAAATATCAATGGCTTTTCACCAAACTTCGTTTATGCATTGATATTATTTGGGATTGTTTTGGGCAAATTTCATCAATTTTTGACAGTTATCTGCCCACCCACAGCAATATTTTCATTTCTGGATGATAACTTGAGTAAATATCAATAGATATTCACCAAATTTGGTATGTGCATTGATATTGTGGAAGTCTGATTTGGGATTGCTAATGGGCAAATTTTGCCAGTTTGACAGAGTTATTTGCCCACCACAGGATAATGGCAGGGTGTTATCATTTCACCTTTTTGTTTGCATGGAGTGCACCATCTGATAATCTAGCGTAGGTGTGAGCCAGTGGAGGGCATATACAGAAGCAGTTTTGAAGATCAAGTACAATCTACACATCTAGGCAGTCAGTCTGATGCACATTTCTTTTGTTTGTCAATACACAGAATCCTCATTATAAGGATATCCCTAAATCATAGCTCCAGATAAGGCGTCTTTTTCAACAGAAAAGTGTTAATAGTTTTTTTCTTATTTCTCCACAAAAACATATGTTGTGGGTACTCATTAGAAGTGCCTCGATGAGACACTTCTGATGAGTACCCACAATATATTTTTTCATGGCTACCCCTTCTTATGTGGAGCTATGATAAATAATGCTATTTCGGATATAATGCTATCGAACTATGGCTCCCAAATATGGTATTCACCCTTATTACCGCACTGTGGGCTTAATTTTTTTTCAAAAATCACTGGTAAAAATTTGTAGCAAAATATCCTTCTAATACGGGTACACTTTAAATAAAGATCAGCGGAGAACTTCATGAGGGGCATATACTTGCAATATTTTTTTTTCCTGACTTTCTTTATAAAAGCATTTGTTGTTGGTACTCATTTGAATTGCCTCAACTTGTCGAGGCAATTTAAATAAGTACCAACAACATATGTTTTTATAAAGAAGTAGATAAAAGTAGAATGGCTGTAATCTAAAGACTACTAAATTGCTTGACTGTGCGCTTATAGGAATATGTGCAGTACTTAGGTCAAATACCATACTTATTTCCCTAAGAGGTCTATGAAATAATTCATAATTCCAGATAGGATGATAACTGAAATGAAAATTTAGGATCAGTTTTTTGCCCTTTTTGCACCAAAAGTATATCTTGCAGGTAACAACTCGAATAGTTTCACAAAGGATATTCCAGTGAGTACTGGCATTGTATGTTTTAAAGCCTTGCTCAGGTAATTCCAAGAACAAGATTAACCTGAGCAAATTAATGTAGTCTCAGATTAAAGCTAAACAGTTTATGATACAGTACCAGACAGTCAAATCAGATCTTTTTTTTTTTTTAAATTTCATTTTACCGTATTTATTTTGAGTATTGGAACTCCTTAACTCCTTACCATTCTGGTCCAAAAATATGAAAAAGTCTGGATGAGTGGCAAACAATGTAGACCCTGATCAGATGCCACATTCAGCACTGTTTGCTTGCTCAGTCCTGTCTATCTCAGTACTTAGGGTTATTACCATAGCTGGGCTCTATAGCACAGTGGACAGCACCTCTGACTGCAGACAAAAGGGTCACAAGTTTGAACTCCAGCTCGGTCATATAACTTAGTGGAGATCATGAAATAATTTCTACAGTCATTCTCTCCGTTTGGCTGATTCAAGAAGGGCAGTTTGTCAGTTACTGGTGAGAGTCGGTGCTATGGTCCTGGTTGATAGCTTAGAGGACTAAGCCTGCCTAGGAAAAGTGTGTGTAGATTAACTGACAGGCTTGACATAACCTTGACAGTGTTGACAGCCATAAATCTCAAACTCAACTCAGCTCGAATCAGATTTTAGGGTAGATATGGGTAGGAGGTGTTGTGTCTGAATATAATTTATGATTATAGTAATTCTGTCCTTTCTTTTCAGCATCATTGATGAACACAAACAATCAGGTTGGAATGAAAATGAAATTCAACTACGAAAAAGGTGAAGGTTATGTGTTTGAAGCATTCACGGCAAAGAAAATTGAGAAGAGAAAGAAGACAAGCCGGGAAACCTACAGCCCAAGAGTCTATCTTAGAACACCTGAAAAAGAGTTTGTGGAGTTTACAGGAAACGTAGAACATGTGGAAGGAAAGGCTATCAGAGTTAATATGAAATTGGATAAAATTACTAAACAGCCTTTTACAGCAACAGGTATGTGTTTATTATTACACTACAACCTCTTTATAACACAGTTTGTTATTACACGGTTTTGGATATAACACAGTTCAAAGATAGATCCCAAAAATGTATAGATTATATTGAAAAATGACCATAAATGGTCATTTTTCAATATAATCTATACATTTTTGTTTGGATATAACACTGTTGTTTAACTAACACTGTTTATGCTATGGACCCTAACAATAGTGTTATAAAGAGGTTGTGGTGTACTTAATTCAAGATGTGTGAAAACTGTGATGATAATTCAGAACAATTTTTGTTATTTTACTGCAAAGAATATTTTGCAGATACTTTTTAGAATTGCCTCATTATACCTCCTACCCCACACACAAACTGTGTATGGGTGTTTACTGTTTTCACATTGTCTTTCCATTCATCTGTCCATCTGTCTGTCTGTCTGTCTGACATTTTGCTCTCTGCTTCATACCATTACCTTACTGTGGTATCTAATAAGCCAGGCTTATTTCACTTTTTTTCATTGTAGTCAGTACCAACAAGATATGAGCCTCTCTAAATAGACACTGACAAATCGACCAGCATAAACCAAGATCAGCTAGTGCAGTCTAATCCATCTACACTGGTTGGTAATATTATGCATGGACTTGAAAGAATCTGTCAGCAAACTGCATAGACCCTGATCAGACTGTATGGATGTGGAAGCTAATCTGGGTCTGTGCTGGTCGCATGTCACAAAGTTAATTTTTGTTTGGAGGGGCTGAAATGTTTTGATGCAAAAATAATTAAGAGGAATTGCTACAACTTCTGGGAAAGTAATTCTGTCAAAATTATTTTGTTCCCCTTCTGAGAAGAGGTCTACTCTTATAAAGGGAAGAATTTGCTCCAATTTGCTCCCCATGGGAGCGAATTCTTTCCTTTTAGAGTAGACTCCTTTTCAAAAGGCGCTTCTTGTGCAGGACAGCCAAACAGGAAGTCACAAAAGTTGTCTCCCTTTTAAAAGTGGTGGACAATCTGCCAAGTGTATCAAGTTCCCGTAAGTAAAAGATATAAACAGTGAACCTTCGTTACAAGGACAGCATTTGTTCCCAAAGATGTTGCCATTAAAATGAATCTGTTGTTGTACAGAATTCTTAATGAGCAGATTGATATGTAAGAAAGGTCTTGTTTTGTTCTTATTTCCTCATTATACCCCCTACATAAGAAGTATGTGTGGGTATATAGTTTTCGCTTTTCAGTTCGTCCGTTCCTTTGTACGTACGTTCATTCTTTCTATCGTCTTTCCGTCACAGGGTCAAAGTTTTTGCTTTAAAGTTTATAAGACCTCATATTTTGAAGACCCTTTGATGGATTTCATTCATATTTGGCATGATGGTAGATATAGGTCTAAGGTTTTCATCAGCACCATCCCCATCCCGGGGGTGACCTTGGGGTCAAGGTCACGGACTTAGAATTTTCATAAAAAAGTCAGGGTCAAAGTTTTTGCGTTAAAGTTTATATGACCTCATATTTTGAAGACCCTTTGATGGATTTCATTCATATTTGGCATGATGGTAGATATAGGTCTAAAGTTTTATCAGCACCATCCCCACCCCGAGGGTGACCTTGGGGTTAAGGTCATGGACTTAGAATTTTCATAAAAAAGTCAAAGTTTTTTGTGTTTAAGTTTATATAGCTATATCATCAAGATCCTTTAGGAATTTCATTTATATTTGACATGTTGCTAGATATCGGCCTAGAGTCTTACTCCACATGATCCCCACCCAAGGTGTGACCGAGGTCAAGGTCACGAACTTAGAATTTTCATATAAAAGTAAAAATTTTTGCGTTTAAGTTTATATAGCCATATCATCAACACCTTTTGTTAAATTTCAGTATTCTCTAATTGAAAGGTTGAGCGGATATAGCTATCAGCAAGGAATCTGTTTGTCTGTCCGTCCATCCATTGAAGCATTATTCGTTCATACTTTATTTTTGTCTTAGGGTCAAAGTTTTTACGTTAACGTTTATAAAACCTCATATTTTGAAGACCCTTAGATGGATTTCATTCATATTTGGCATGTTGGTAGATATAGGTCTTAAGTTTTTATTGGCACCATCCCCACCCCGGGGGTGACCTTTGGGTCAAGGTCACAGACTTCGAATTTTCATAAAAATGTCAAAATTTTTGTGTTTAAGTTTATATAGCTGTATCATCAAGACCCTTGCAGAATTTCATTTATATTTGACATGTTGCTATATATCGGCCTAGAGTCTTACTCTGCATGATCCCCACTTAGGGTGTGACCAAGGTCAAGGTCACGAACTTAGAAGTTTCATTTAAAAGTAAAAGTTTTTGTGTTTAAGTTTATGTAGCCATATCATCAAGACCTTTTGTTAAATTTTATTATCCCCTAATTGAAAGGTTGAGCGGATATGGCTATCAGCAAGGAATCTGTTTGTCTGTCCGTCCATCCGTTGAAGCATTATTCGTTCATACTTTATTTTTGTTGTCTTAGGGTCAAAGTTTTTAGGTTAAAGTTTATAAGACCTTATATTATGAAGAGCCTTTGATGGATTTCATTCATGTTTGGCCTGATAGTAGATATAGGGCTTAAGTTTTTATCAGCACCAACCCTATCCCGGGGAATAACCTTGGGGTCAAGCTCACGGACTTAGAATTTTCATAAATAAGTCATAATTTTTGTGTTTATGTTTATATAGCTATACCATCAAGACCCTTTGAGGAATTTCATTTATATTTTACATGCTGATAGATATAGGTCTAGAGTTTTACTCAGCATCATCCTTATCCTTGGGTATGACCTTGAGGTCAAGGTCACAGACTTAGAAGTTTCATATAAAAGTAAAAAAAATTGCATCTAAGTTTATATAGCTATATAATGAAGACCATTTTGTTGGTTTCATTAATATTAAGCATGATGGTATATATAGGTCTGTTTTTCTTGGCACCATCCCAAAGCTAGGGCATGGCTTTTAATAAACGTCAAAAAGATCGCCTTTGGAAACAAAGAACACACTACAGATAAGAAAATGGGAGTCTCGGTTTTATTGAGACTCTTCATAAGCAGTAATGAAGTTTGCAACACTGCTTATGCCCTCTAGCACATACATGAGCAGAACTCCATTTTCAAAGATTCCACAATGGGCCTAATGATCCCAAAGGAAATGAAATATAATCTGCACTATGGTAAAGTACGGGGAGAAGTTCTACAGCCGTCACACGGCACTAATACCAGCTGCAGTGTAGTAAAATAAATGTCAAAAAGATTGCCTTTGGAAACAAAGAACACACTACAGATAAGAAAAAATGGGAGTCTCGGTTAAGTCAAGGTCACATACAAATGTCATTTTTGCTTGTATTATAAAGACTGATTGATTTCACTGGTATATGGTGATAGTTTTAGGGCTAAAGTTTTATTTAGCTCAATCCCTGCACCTGTGCCTGACCTTTGAGGTCAAGGGCTTCATATTATGTGTGATTGAATTTTTTCAATGTTATAACATATAGCATACAACTGCCATCTCCATAGTCAAAGCTACATACTTTGTGCTCTTTAAAAAATGGCGGTAGCGCTGGTCGGGAGTATACGTGCCCCACTGGGCACTTTGTCTAGTTAAACATATGTTTTGGATATTTGTTCAAATTGCCTCACTGAGGCAATTCTAACAAATATACAAAACATGTTTCTTTTAAGTATTAGATACAATATTCTTGCAAAATTTGTGACTAATTGTTACCTCTAAAGTGAAGTGTGACAGTCAAATTGTCATTATAATGAATTTTATCGTTGTATCAAGTTTTGGTATGAAGAGGGTTGTCTATACCTTCTGATCTTCTTTTTATGCCCAATTTCCCTGCTCCTGAGTGGCAGAATTTTTGTATCAATCATTATTCTCTGTTCCCTGTGTTACTATTTGAAAATAGGAAACCATTTGTATGACATGTCAAAGACTATTTATTGGGGTAAAAAAAAAGAAAAAAAATATTACAAAATGTCGTTTACTGAAATGTTCAACCAGGGCTCAGTTGTTCAAAGCTATTGACGTCGTTAGTTAACGATTCGTTAGAATTTAAATCGAGTGATACACAAATATGCTGAAATTTTTTGCAGAAAAAATGTGAGTAGCTTTTGCAGTGCAAAAGCTACTCACATTTTTTCAGCAAAAAATATCAGAATATTGTATATAGAATCCGCTGAAACAGTTAACAAAATGATCCTTAACGAGTTCGTTAAGCTAACGACGCTTTGAACAACTGGGCCCAGCATGCTAAACATTAAGGATAAATGCTGTACTTTGCATATGAAATATATTCCAGCTGACATGACCCAAGTAAAGTACAACAAGAAAGGGAGAACTAAATATACTTCTCGAGTCAATGTACAAGGGCCGAGGACTACTGTAAAAGTGATGTTTACAATGGACTCACGAGCATGGAAGACAATCCTGTCAAAGTGCCGTATTGATTACAACTTTGGCAAAGGAAACAAAGACACCTTAGTTTCCAATCAAAGGATTAAGTTCATGAACCAGAAAACAAGACGGAGTACCAAACTTACCATGTGAGTATCACTCAGTATTTAAAGCTCGAGATAAAATGGGTACCCAGATAAATACAGTAAATATCCAGTATATTGCGATCCTCGGGGTCCAAAGTCTGCTATCACGATATAAACAAAGCGCAATATAAGTCCAGACATGTACCATGCATGTATAACGGCATGCATAACACTCGCTTGGTTTGTCGCTGTGGTAGTTTGCTGAGACATGACTGATAAATGGCTTTCGGTCATGCTGTCAGCCATATTTCCTAATTAAAATTGGATTAGAATAGCTCAATGGCATAATTTACAATGGTGCGCTATGTCTAACAAGTAATTTCAATCGAAACCAGCTGATAAACCACGTTTGAAAACAAGAAATCATCTGGTTGACAATTTAGGATGCTATTTTGGATACTCTGGTTCCCTGGATTGGCAAAGGGAAGTTACTCAAACTGCTTCAGTTGTGCTAAGATAATTTGAGTTGCTTCCCTTTACTTATTATTGTGTTGTGGATGCAAAAAAAAACTGTCGTTTGTCAAAGTTAATTTCTTTTTATTTTAGTTTTATTGTTATTTTTTTTTTTTTGACGCAGTTGTTTTCTTTTGAAATATTTATTGCTACAGAAGTGTAAAATAAGCAGACAAAGCTCTGTGTATGTGGGACAGAAACATCGTAAGACTACTGTGGTGTAAAATTTGCTGGTGTTGAAAAGGAGGTGGACCGATTTCACCTGTTGAGTAAAATTAGTTTGTGGGCATCATTGACTGATTCAGCATTGAGTAGATCTATGTACTCAATGATGATAATGATTATGACAATAACGGTGATATAATTTATTGTTTGCCAATTATAATCAACATGTGCGCTGATTGACACTAAGCAGATTGTTTGTCATAATACCTGACATGACTTAGCGTCGGATTAGGCGCGAAAATTCAATTACCAGAGGCGGAACGTGTGTGTTTTTTTTTCTGTCAGAAGTTAAATAAAACAAACATTTTATGTTTTTAAATTTTTTTGCTTATGGAAAATTTGGGAGCCATGGCCAATTCGCGATAAACTGGATTTTTTGAAATAACGGACCGCGATATATTGGATCTTTACTGTATCTTTCTTATTTCTCCAAGCAAATATGTTGTGGTACTTATTAGAAATGTCTTACTGAGGCACTTCTAACGAGTACCCATTACATATGTTTTCATGAAGAAATAAGAAATAGATCAAACATGCTTGAAACAAGTGCCATAACTCTGGCTCGGTATGTCTACACTGTTTGCTGAGATCTGTCTGTCCAAGTATTGATCTTAGTTATACCATGGTTCCTGTGCATGTCCAATTCTATTAAGTGTGAGCCAGCGCAGTATCACTCATACATGGGCAGAACCATGGTATAACTGATTTATCACGTTTGCTTGCATGCAGACCAACCAGATCACGAGATATTTCATTTTTAATGTTAGGTATTTTGGCTACTATGTAATAAGGATATATATTCAGAGGAGTTGTTAAGCAGGAGTATTTAGTGATAATTCTGGGGTAATTTTTATATTTCTCCATCAAAACATATGCTGTGGGTATTTATTAGAAGCGCCTCAGTGAGGCGCTTCTAATGAGTACCCACAACGTATGTTTTTTTTTGAGAAATAAAGAAAAATTATCCCAAAATTATCATCAAAATACTCCTCCTTAAACTCTTCTGATACTGTACTGGATATCTGCCTAGCTCCAGATAAAGTGTGTATCCAGATAAATATTTGTCTGGGCCCAGTTGTTCAAAGCGTCGTTAGCTTAACAAGCTCGTTAAGGGTCATTTCGTTAACTGTTTTAGCGGATTCAATACACAATATTCTGATATTTTTTGCTTAAAAAATGTGAGTAGCTTTTGCACTGCAAAAGCTACTCACATTTTTTCAGCAAAAAATTTCAGCATATTTGCATATCACTTGATGTAAATTTTAACATAGTTAACTAACGACATCGTTAGTTTTGAACAACTGGGCCCTGATTTCTCCACAAAAATATACATTATGGGTTCTCTTCAGAAGCACCTCAATGAGGCACTTCTAATGATTACCCGGAGGGTGGTTGGGGTGAAGAAGGTGTCGTGTTTCTTACGTTATCTGGGCGTACAACTGAGCTCGGCTTACAGTTGGGCAAGGCCTGCTATCCTTGTAGCAGGTAAGGGTAAAGGGGGAATGTTTTTATTTCTTCTGTTTCTTCACTTTCATTCCTGTTTCTCTTTATTCCCTGTCCCGCTCTTTCATCTCCTCAGCTATCTCTTCTATCTCTTTTCTCCCTTTCTTTGAGAGACGACACAAAATGACCCACAAGGGTTGACGTGTCGTTAAGCCCCAACTCAATAAAAAAAAAGACAGGATTACCCATAGCATATGTCATAGGTCTTGATAAAATGCTTTTTCCAGTCCAAAAGTATTGATAGTTTTCTTATTTCTCCATGAAAACATATGTTGTGAGTACTCATTAGAAGCACCTTGCCAAGGCGCTTCCAATGTGTTCCCACAACATGTGTTTTCTTGGAGAAATAAGAAAAATATTGACCAGATACCTACTCTTATTTAGACCTATGATAGGTGGCTCAGTTGGATGCGCCGTCCGACTGGAGACCAGGAGGTCGCGGGTTCAACCCCCGGCGAAGTTGGCAACATTCTTTCGTGGAGATTGATTGTGAAATATTTTCTACGGTCATTCTCTCCCTTCCGCTGATTCAAGAAGGGAAGTTGTCAGTTTCTGGGGAAAGAATGTGCACAATACTGGTTAACGGCTTAGAGGACTAAGCCTGCCCAGTAAACATGTGGTTAGGTAAACTGACCCCGCTGGACATGACCCCATTGGGTTGACTGGGCCGTAAAACCTCAACACAAACAAATGTTTTGGAGAAATAAGACACTGTCAGTACTTTTCAGTTGAAAAAAAAAATCAATTTATCAGGAGCTATGTTATGTTAGATAATTCTCACACTTCTTATCTGGTCCCGAGGTTATAAACTTTTTTCATGCTCAACTCAGCTGAGCATGAAATTTTCTCTGCTAATAAATATGAAAATGCCAACAATAGTTGGCATTTTCATATTTATTAGCAGAGAAATGTTCATGCTCAGATGTATTTAGCAAGAAAGAATTTGCAATTGTTAGTAATTTGAGATTTATTAGCAGGACAAATTTCATGTTCAGCTGAGTTGAGCATGAAAAATGTTTTATAACCTCGGGACCTGGTTCTTCTTTTGAGTTTCAGTCAGATTTTCTTTTGTTTTATTTTTATTTGTAGAATTTCACAATATTTGATACATATTTTTATGAGAATATCCTTCATGCACATTACATTTAAAGAAAGAATTTTTTTCTAAATTTGTTATATTATTCCACCTATTTAGGACCACAAACTCACTAAGAAACAATAATTTGGATTCCAACTTCAACCTCAACTTTGTACAGAAGAAGTTTACTACAAACTTGGATGCCAACCTTAAATATGGCAGAAATCTGAAAGACAAACATACAAAGAATAGACTGGACCTTTCTCTTGATGCTGTTCACAAGCTAGGTTCCAGTCGGAAACAAGTGAACTATTCTGTCGATTTCAAATTCCCAGCAAAGGTAACAAAACTTTCATTTTACATATCTGAAGCTATTTTTAGTGTTTCCTGTGAGAAATTCAATTTATAATTCCTTGAAGGAAATGTTTTCTCTTAGAGCAAGGAAACATTTTCTTTTGAATGCTATTATACCATGCAACCAGTGTAGATGATAACCTTGCAAAATTTATTGCTTTCATTTCATTACGAAAACACACCTATTCAAATATATTGAAAATTTTACCACCAAAAAATGAAAACTTTCAGATGAAAATTTCTTGTAGTTTTCATATTTCTGCTCAAAACATAGATTGTGGGTACCCGTTAGAACTGCCTTGATGAGGCGGTTCTAATGAGTACCCACAATCTATGTTTTTAGCAGAAATAAGAAAAATAATGTGTACCCTGTAAACCCCAGTTTTACTATATAAAAGTGGGGTTTAAGGGGGTCAAAATTATATAGGTATGTTCTCGTGATGTGAAAACGTCAAGTGTTCTCTTAGAGCAAGGAAATGTTTTCTTTCGAATGCTGTTATACCATGCGGCCAGTGTAGATGACAAACATTATGAAAACATGCCTATTTCAAATATACAGAAAATTTCACCTCCAAAAACTGAAAATTTTCAGATAAAAACTATGATATTTTTCATGTTTCTGCTCAAAACATAGATTGTGGGTACTCGTTAGAACCCCCTCGCTGAGGCGGTTCTAACGAGTACCCACAATCTATGTGTTTGAGCAGAAATAAGAAAAATAATGTATACCCCTGTAAATCCCAGTTTTACTATATAAAAGTAGTGTTTTAGGGGTCAAAATTATATAGGCATGTTTTTGTGATGCCTTGCAAAACTTATTGATTTCATTTGAAAATGTCAAGAGAATATGACAGAATCTGAAAAAAAAAAAAAAAAATCATTTTTATGATATGTAATATACAGTGAAATATACCATGAGTTTAAAATGCAGGAAATATTTCTCTCAAGACTTGCAGATCTTATAAACAAACTCATATTAATGCACTGGTTATCAATTTGCAAATTTCTCACGAAATATTTCCTGTATTTAAAACCTCAGGGTACACTAACTTCTATATCGTAATCAGTTTGCTTTTGTTATGTACCGGTATACTTGTTTTCTGCAACAGGAGACAATATCAACCCTTAAAGTGCTAATCACAGCAGCAGCAGAAGAGGACATTTTGAGTTATTTGAATTTTTTGGAGAAAGTAAGGTGTGACTTTTCATGTGAATCATCTGCCTGCCTAGCAGATGATTCACATGAAATGCCAAGTATTAGTTTTCTGAAAAATAATTATAAAATTTAGAATGTCACCTGCTACAATTTTGCTTAGTGCTTTAAGGGTTAACCATCAATACTTGGATATCTTCAATGTACTCTTCCACCAAAAATTGAAACCAAAATGGCAAAGAGTATGGTGACACAATAAAACAGAAGGCAAACCAAACAGTGTGGAACCTGTTTGATAGGCCCTTTTTTTGACCTGTAAAGTTGAAAAAGATAATGCAACCTTTACCCTTAATGTTCCAACATCTTAACACCTAACTATATATGTACTTATCCTAGATTTCGAACAAGTCCATTTGGTCTCCAAATGATGTGTTTAACCCATTTATGCCGAGTGGATTCTTCTACTTTAACTCTTTAGACAGGTTCATTTCCTATATAAGGGGTCTCTGGTTAGTTATTAGTGGTGTCATGTTTTGTAGAAAGATCTGAACTTAATGCAAACAGTGTAAACCCTGATCAGATGCCACATTCTGCTGCATCTGATCTTGGTTTACACTGTTTGCCAATGTCCCATTTATGGGACGCTAGGCATAAATAGGTTAAAAAGAGGAAGTTAGATAGTAAACAGTATAGGTCCTGATCAGCCACTGCTTCCTGTGGCTTCAGTCTGTAGTTTGTTCAGGGGCTGAATGTTTAGAGTAAATACAATATATGTTTTTTAGGAACTTACAAATTACTAAGGCTGGCACAATTAATTGGATAATCAATTAATTGGATAGCTAAGGCTGCAAAGTTTCTCTTGCAGACAACGAAGACTCTGATCAGACTGCATGGATATTGAAGCACATGTCAGAAAGTACATTTTCTCACATTTCGAATAGTCCCTTATCTAGAACTTTTTTTTTTCTAGGATGTGACTGTGATGATAGAAGGAGGACATATGCATGATGCTAAGACACTGTTCAATGATGTCAAAATCAGATACCACCCAGAAAGAGTTGTTTCTATGGGATTACGTCTTCATAACAAGAGCAAACAAAGCCTACCAAACTATGCTGGTCAGATTTTTGTAAGTCTGCCAAAAGGCCGAGAACTGTCTTTCTCAGGAGCTTTTGGAAAAGAAAGTCCAAACAAATACATCAGCAATGTAGAGTTTGAACTGATTAAAGGTCAGAGATTAAGAATCGACACAATGCTTAAAATTGCCACAGATCGTATGTATGAGGCTATGGTTCAGGTCCACAGAGAAAATAACCCATTGATAAAAGCGGAGGCGGGATTCACTCGTGAGGAACTAGGTTTCTCAAGTTTTGCATCATATAAGCGAGGAGAGGATGTTTACAGTGTAGCAGTCTCAACAGCCATGGAGTTGATGAAATACTACAGATACAGTGTGGATGTGACTGTACCGTCCCGCCATGTAACAGCTGTGGCTCAGTCGTCAGTACACAGAGATGCGAGAAGCTATCTCATTGATGTCAAGTGGGATGCTGATAGAAATATTGACAGTCGGTTCCTTATAAATACAACAGTGACATTTGAGAGTGTGGATAATTTTGGAATTGATGGTATGTTGCATTACCCATCACAAACTATTGGTTTGGATATGAAGCACTCAGCAGGAGACAGATACCTCACTCACTTAAAACTCACCTGGAGCCCAGATAATGTCATTGATGCAAGTATGACCTTTAGGAATGATCAGACTGAATTGATAGATCGTAGGATTGAGTTATCAGTATCATTCTTAAGTCCTTTTGAAAACTTTAGAGAGCTGGGTCTGGATATTTCTCACATCAAAGATAAGTCACGTTACCAGACAAAAGGGAGTGTAACTTGGGACAAGAACAAGAAAATACTGGCTACAACAACATCTAAAGTACCTTTTGATATCAATAGCATGGATATGGTTGGCATGATTAAAACACCATTCACTGATTATGAGAACATGAATGCTGTACTGAAGCACAGGCTTTCCAGTGATGATCTTCAGTCATCTTTGTTGGTACAGTGGGGACGGCATCGCCTTTCCCTTAATACAGATGGCCAATTAGAGATTACTGATTTCAAGAGGACATTTAATGGAAATATGGACCTAAGAACACCATTTGATCAGATGAGGATCCTGATTGTGAAAGCTCAGCATACAGATGACAGAAGCAAATACAATACAAAGTTTTCTCTTGAATCATCAACACAGCAAAGTCAGAAACAGTTGGATGAGTACAGTATTGACATAGATATGGACATTAAAGATGGCCATCTAGAAACAAGTAACAAGGGAAATATCCATGTCGTAATACCTAATGACACCATAGCAACAACTTGGGAAGTGGAACTGAAACATGGAAGGTTTCATGCCATGTTAGACATACTACCACAGAGAGGAAACAGGTTTAAGATTCAGTTTGATGAAGCCCACCAGTCGCGCCCTGTCAGAATGTTTAGTTCCAGCTTTGAATTAATTATTCCTGCAGAGTCTATCAAGAACCTCTTTGTTAATTTCAACCATGAAGATAGAGTTGGTTACTTAAAGACAACTGGACTGATTACTAAGGATAACCTGGAATTGTTCTCATCAGCTGTTGACTACACACGGCAGTATGGATCAGTTGAATTTAATACTCACATTTCTAATCTTTACACAGAAGATGTTATTTTGAAACTGTCTTCCTCTCACAGTATTATGCCATACAGAGGACACGCTGAAATACAGTGGGCACCATATCAGGTGATTACTGTAGATAGCAACTTCTATTATAATGAGTTTGGAGTTATTGACTCATCAGTGGAATTTTCTTCACCATTTAATAGACTCAAAAGCATCACACTAAAATCTTCAAGAGAGCGCCGAGGTCAGAACTGGGTCACATCTACTGAATTAGAATTTGCTCCTAGACAGATTATCAAATTAGGCACAACTTACAGATTTGACCATGTTAAATACACAACTGTGTCGCTGAAGACACCTTTCCCACAATTCCCTGGCCTTGATGCTTCTATTAAGCTGGATGGTAGTATTTTTAATCTTCATGGTGATGCTTCATTTACTATGGTACCATATATCAGTACCATCTCAACAAATTTCAACTGGGCTTACTATAAAGGTACCAGCTTATCTGGATATTTTAACCTCAAAACACCATTCCAAAGTTATCCATACATGAAGGCCAAAGTCAGCAGTAACGTACTAGGCATGTCAAGAGTTTCAAACTTAGAGGTGGAATATCTTCCAACCGAGGTAATTAAAATCACATCAGATTATAGATTCACTTCTATTGAGACACTTGAAGGAACAATAACCATTGCAAGTCCATTTACTGAAGATGACCTTGTAGCAGGATTTACCCATGTTGGAAACCGTCAACAGTTCCGCACCAATGCTAAAATTACATGTAAGTGCATCCGACGCCCAGTTTTTACAGAAATGACATTCTCCATAAGAGATGGAATAACTTCAACATTTGTGATGGATAGTCCATTCAGAGGCTATGAAACTGTAAAATGGAACTTCCAGCACAAGGGTAGGATTGATGATTTCCATACTAATATTGAATATGAAACAAATGGTAAGAAGATTGCAATTGACAACATGTTCACAATGGCAAAGTCTATTAAGGGACACTTTACACTTACTACTCCATTCCAAAACATGTCAAAAGTTCACACTTCATTCTCCCATGAAGGTAAATTCCCCAATACCGAAACACATGCAGAAGCTATATTTATTGATGAAGAGATCCAAGCAGATTTAGACATCACCCATGATTCAAAATCAACAGGAGCAGACTTCAAGTTCACTTCACCATTCCCACGCTTTGAAGTAGTCAAAGCTGGTGTCCATAAGTCAGGTTCTCTCAGTGACTTCACAGCAGATGTAGAACTTGTTTATGACCAGACATGGCAGGCATCAGTGAAACACAAGTTTGATGGGCAAGACATTGTTACATCTGGTGATTTGAAAGTACCCTATCTTGAAGAAGGTGCTAGTTTTAATTTTAGTCGCTCTGGAAAACCACTTGACTTTGTAATGATCACTGAATATACTGTAGGTCCATTTTATCAATCTAAGAGTAATACTATGCTTAAAGTTGAGCTACCAAATATTGCCTATGAGTCGAAAACAACAACCAAGACAGATGAAGTAGAACACAGCAGTGGTATGTCATTCTACCATAATCAGAAGATTGATGAAAAATTAGAAGATATTGACATAACAACAAAACTCACAGGAAACTATAACAAAAAAATATTGAATGTTGATTTTGGTTTCCGTTGGTTGATTGATAATTATAATAGTGTCAATGGCATCACCACCACACAGAAGCTGTATACAATTATTGAGATTCCATATCCTGATCTTCAGTACAATAGATTTAGTTATGATGCTTTCACAAAAAGATTATCTGAGAATGTTATGGAAACAGATGCCAGCTTTGAACTAGAGTCGCCATTAATTGAAACAGTCACAATAAAAGATAAAGTCAGCGTTGATGGAACTACTGTCAAGAGAGAGAAAAGAACAACTTATGGTGACAAAGCCTTTACTGAACTGTTTATGTACACGGCCGGGTCAAACAGCTACAAAGTCACTACACCTTTTGAAGGTTATGAGGATTTCGGCTATGAAGTTAACTATAATGTAGACAAGTTTGAGAAAGGTCTTTCTTTCAAAGGTGATATAACTATTTCAGCCTCTCCATTAGAAGAACCAATCAAGTTTGATGTAACAGGGGATATTAACTCTCTCACTGATATGGAATCAATTGCACATTTCACCAGCCCATTTAAAGGGTTCACCTCCATGCGTGCTGAAATGAGAAATAGACAGTATGGTCCAGACATGAAGCCTTACCTGAAGGTATCATGGACAGAGGACACCCAGAAATTTATAGAAATTGATAGCACATATAATCTCAATATGTATAATTCTGCTGGAACCTTTACAACAGGAGTGACAATACAAACAACCTTTGAAGAACTTAGAGATCTTGTTGCTAAAGTTGATGGTAACCTGTATTCATCACCAATGAGAGCCAAAGGTGTAATATTAGTACAATACAATGGGAAAACATATGCAGATATTGAATCAGAATTCAGTGCTCTTGATAAATTCTCTGGAGTAATTGATATCCGTGCTCCACGTCCTATGGAGTTCAGTTTCAGAGGTATCAATGAGGGTGAAAGTGTTGAAGGTGATCTCATCATTAACTGGAATAAGAAAGAACAGAAGAGCCTTGTGCGACTCGAATTTGGATTGGCAGACACTGGTGATGAGAATACAGAAAAGAAAGATTTCCATGTGAGACTGACAAATCCCAGCAGAATTGTTGGATATAACAGTAAATACACGAGAACCAGTGAAAAGGTTACAAGTTCTGCAAAAGTATCATGGGATGAAGCAAACAAACAAGAAGCTTCATATGAATCTGAGTTAAGTGTGAAACCTGTTCGCATGGGGAAAGTCTATGATTATTCTGTGAAAGTTATGGTACCAACCAGGACTGTAGAAGGCACAGCCTCCTACACTGATGGGAAGAGTCAGAAAGTTGGAAATGTTAACCTGTTGTGGGATGTTGATAATGACCGTGGAAAAGAGGTGGGCGTGAAATTCACAGTTGCTCCCTATGATGTACAGAAAGTGGTCCAGGTGGAATTCAATGTTCCTAGCTTGAACAAGGTATGTTGTTTAATTTATTTACCCATATGTAATAACTTATGTATTAGCAAACTGTATTGTGACACATTAAATTCTTACTGTACTTGTCCTAAACATTTTAACAAATCCATTTTACTGCCTGTTAATGTGTCTAAAAACTCCTTGATGAGTGGTAGACCGTGTATACTGTATACCCTGATCAGGTACTGTGTTCTTGAGCATTTGATCTATGTCTACACATTTTTTCAGTCTGAAATTCAGGGTGACTACAGTAAAACTTTGAATAAACATGAATTAGCAAATTCTGTTGAATTAGCAATTGCTTCTAACCCTTAACCCATTGTAGACTGAATAGACTCTCCCACACTATATGTTAGAAGAGTCCAATTTCAATTTTAGGTATGCCCGGCTAGGAGATTTACATATTCCTAAAGAAAAATGGCTAAACTATTTGCAAACAGTGGAGATCCTGATCAGACGCCACATTTTGTGGCATCTGAACTGGGTCTGCACTGTTTGCCAATTACCCTTTTACGGGTCTCCTGACTACAATGGTCTAAAGCACTTTGAAGTGATATTGTAGCAGATGAAATTCTAATTTTTTTGTTTTTCAGAGAAATGACATTTTATGTGAATTGTCAGCTAGGCAGACAATTTATATATTGTCTACTAGGCAGACAATTCACATGTAATGTCAAGCCTTATTTTCTCTGAATAGACTGCAGCTGGTTACATTTGGCATGAAGTGGATTTTTTATTTTCTCATGATGATGTGGTACAAATGAGCAGTTTCATGAGAAAAAAAGTCCTTGGTCCATATGCAGACAACAAATGTGAAGATTAGTCTGCACATCTGTGCAATCTGGGCCTTTGCTATCTATCTGTGCAATCTGGGCCTTTGCTGTCTATCCAACAGGGTCCAGTTGTTAAAAGCATCGTTAGCTTAACAAGTTCATTAGTGGTCAAAATGTTAACTGTTCTAGTAAGTACAAAACCAACTTCACAGGTATTTCTTGAAAAAATGAGAGTGCTCACATTTTTTCAGCAAAAATATCAGCATATATGCCAATTTAATTATCAAAGTTTTAATGATACGTTTACTAACGACATCATTGGTTTTTGAACAGCTGGGCCCAGTACATCATAATGCTTAGCATGCTGGGTAAAACTTTCAGCATAAGACATACTGAAATATTTTTTCTAATTTTTTCCTGTAAAACAGGTTTTGTTATTTCATGCAAATTGCATGAAATGTCAAATCCTGTTTTCTGATAATAATAAGAAAAATATAATCAATTTATCATCTGCTGAATTAACCCAGAGAGTTTGGTAAAGTTTAATAAAAGAAAAGGGAAAAAAAAGACACTACCATATTTACCATATGTATTTGGACAGGCCTGAGCAAATAGTGCAGACCCAGATCAGATGCCACAGAATGCAGCATCTGATCAGGGTCTGCACTGTTTGCCACTTGTCTGCAATATTACAAACACATGAATAGTTTCTGGAACAGACTTTTACAAATTTTAGAACAAGTATGGTAAGGAGTTGAGGCGTCATAATACTTAGGGTAAATTTGGTATTCAAAATTTTAACAGTGACAGTGGCGATTGACCAACAGTTCTAGATAAGAGGGATATCCAAATAAATATTTTTCATACCGTATTCACCCTAAGTATTGGGACACCTTATCTACTTACCATACTTGTTCTAAAATTTGAAATAGTCCATTCTACTACCTTGTGATATGTCAAAAATATTGCTGCACATATGGCAAACAGTGTAGACTCTGGTCAGATGCTGTAGAATACGGTATCTGATCTTGGTCTACACTGTTTTCAGAGGCCTATCTGTCCAAATACTTAGGGTTGTTACGATATTTCTTCATGAAAAACATACATTTTGAATACACATTAGAAGTGCTTCATTGAGGTGCTTCTACTAAGTACCCACAACATATGTTTTATGGAGAAATAAGAAAAATATGAATACTTCTTTTGGTTGATAAAATATCTCTTTATTTTATTGTTAGTGGTGAAATCAGTGTATATCTGGTGAAAATAAAAGTGGTATCAATCACTTGTGAATTGATATTGTATCATTTCACTAGCGACTGATACGATTTGTATTTTCACCCCTCGCTTTGGACGACTTCGGTTTTCTTCAGTGTTTCAGAAGTGGATGTTACCTCCACTTCAGATTTTTGAACACCTCTAACTTGTTTGTTTCTGAACTAAACTATCAAGTGTTGGTATGCATTTTATTAATTACAATGTAAGGAACATGCTGGTATCAAAATTATTTTGATTTGCCGAAACTTTTTGTTCTTGTTTTTCCAGTGTTTTACATGTTAAGCACTGAGCGTCGATGCCATGATGTTCATGTTATGTTTGGTGATGTTAGTTATGACGTCAGAAACGCGCATTGGTGTGTAAACAATAAAATAAGAAAATTTACTCTTTTTCAGTGAATACCATAAAAATTTTCATCTCGTGTAATGAAAACATTCAAATTTTCACTCGTGCTTCGCACTCGTGAAAATACTGATGTTTTCATTACACTCGATGACAAAATTGATGGTATTCACAGCCAAAGAGTAAATATCCTCCATATTACAAAGAGAATTTTTCTTATTGATGATGTGATACTAATGTACAGTGTTATGAGAAAAATGTTTTGATTGGTCTTCAACGATGGGTGATGCACTTGTAATGAATACCCACAACATACATTTTCATGAGAAATAAACATGTTTGACATATGCCATTGCTATTATTCAGTGGATAACGTCATGTCATTAAAATGATATGACCACAGGTTACATAACTCTTGGTTACAGGCATATAACATCATCACACTGCCTTTGATGACGTTATAACATTTCTTGAAAAACAGTTCAACTTCTGTGGCTATAAAATACAGTTTAAAAGCCATAGGATAAACAGAATCTTACATGAGTATTCATTTCATAAGAAATGTATGACTCTTTGTATTGCCAAGGATTTGAGGTTCTTCAGACTCTGATCAGACTGTGTTAATATGCAGGTGGATCAGTCTTCACCAGATGCATTATCTGAACTGCATCAAGAGTAAAAATGCCTTCGAGCATGTGTAAAATGCGCAGATTTGGGTCATAGTATCATCCGGGCTTTTGCTCTCCATTCAAACATTCTGTAATATCCAATGATTCTGTAAGCAAACAGTGAAGGCCCTGATCAGACTGTGTGAATGCATAGGTTTATCCTTGTCTTCACTGTCTGAATATTCCCAAAGACATTGTGGCTCAAATTATTTTCAGCAACTTACCATGACAACAGAGGTGACAGCTAATTATGGGAACAAACTTCTGGATGGAAAGACTGAAATCACATACTGTGAGGAGAATAAAAAGAAAATCACAGTGGAATATTCCATTGAACAATCTTCAGATGACAGCCTGAGGTTAGTTTTATATTTGAGATGGGACATGGCAAATTAGCCAGAGTTTTGGGGGAGATTTCGGTTATTAGCTCGCTTAACTCAGGATGAGCTATAGTCATCACTTTCTGTCCATCATTATAACTCCAGACAGGGCACTTATTTCAACAAAACAGTATTGATATTTTGATATTTGTTCTTATTTCTTTATGAAAACATATGTTATGGGTACTCATTAAAAGTGCCTCGGTGAGGCACTTTTAATGAGTATGCACAAAATATATGTTTACATGGAGAAATAAGAAAAAAAATTCCCCTGATACTCCCTCTTATCTTGAGCTATGATCATGTGATTGTCTGTGCGTCTATGGAGCTACTGTGCCAATTTGAATTAAATTTTGTGTGGAGCCTCCTTGAGAATAGGGAATGAAAATATGTTCAGATGGTCATAGCCATTGATCAAGATTGAGGCCAGGCCCATATATAATAAAAAAAAGAACACTTTTAAATCTTATGCAGAACCAAGAAAGCTTTGAGTCTGTATCTTATTACATGTACTTTGCATTGGAAATGAAAAATCTACCAAATTAGTTAAAATGGTGATTCTAAGTTGACAGCTGACCTTTCAGGCAAGGTCAATTTTACTTCTCTATACTGTTGAGACACTGTTGGAAAGTCAGCATCTGCACACTGATCAGAGTTGTCAGTGGGTGTGCTGTGTATTGCTCCAGATTCAAAGCTTCCCCAAATAGTCAGTAAAGACTGATCAGACTGCAGGCATGTCCGGTTGACCATATTTAACCCATACATGCCAAGTGGACTCTTCTACCATAACTGTTTGGACCAGTCTGTTTCCAAATAGTGGGTGTCTACTAGTTGTTATTCTGCATTCTGCAGCATCTGATCTGGGTCAACACAGTTTGCCGTTGTTCCTTCTATAGGATGCTAGGCATATATGGGTTAATTTCATGCTTACTCAGTAAGAATAAACTCTTGCACAAATATAAAGTAGAATTGTTCTGTATTATTGGATAGGGTGACAGAGTATTTATAATATATCTCTAGCAAGTGTCAGATATTTCATTGAATCAGCATGGGAAGGAAACTACATGTAGGTTGATTTTCTAGTATAAGGATTTAATGGATCAAGCGAAAATACCAACTTCTGATCTCGTTACTCCAAACAGATTGACTACGAGGGTCCTGCAAAAAGTTTTGTCACTGGGTTCCGATTACTTCAGTGCTACGTTTTATCAAACATATTTTTATTACAAACCTTCAAAGTAGTCCCCCTATATTGAAACACATTTTTGCAACCTTTTTACCTAGTCGCAAACAGCAGATAAATAGTCTTCTTTTGGTATCTGTTGGAGACACTGATAAATAGCGCTGCCAAGAGAACTTCTAGATGTATACTTATTTCCAGAAAGCATTTTCTTAAGCCTTGGAAAATTCAAAGAAGTCACAGGGACTCAGGTCAGGTGAATAAGGTGGATGGTTTAAAACTTTTGCCATTTCAGAAGCCAAAAAAGACTTAACAACCTCACACTTATGAGAGGAGGCATTGTCATGTAAAAGGCGGACTCCTGACCATCCTTTGCTTGGTCGTTTCCTATTGTAACAAGTTAATTGGTCAGTGTATATGACTGCATCTATTTTAGTTTGAAATAACTTGGTTAGTTGGAAAGAAGTTTGAATGAAATAAATGGGTATCATTAGCTATTGAACACACCATTCAAGTACAATGAAGCATTTTAAAATATACCTGGGATAAAACCAAGGAAGCCTATTAGTGACAGAACTTTGTGCATGACCCTCATAGGCTGGAACTCTCTCTTGCTTTTCAAGTGAGCTTAACTAGAATGGTGATCTCTAAATCCAGTTTCTTTCCAGCTACATTCGAGGGGCTGGAAGTGCAATGCACTACCAGCTTGCTTAGTGACATCAGTTGTAGTGTCTGAGGATAGTATCTCAAGATTTACCATATTTACCCTAAGTAATTATGACTAACTCCTAAAATTTGAACAAGTACAATTTACTACCACATTCTGCAGTGTCTCATCTGGATCTACACTGCTTGCTCAGGCCTGACTGTTCAAATACATATAGTAAATACAGTATAACATTGATCTAGTCTAGAGACTACAACATTTACCCTAAGTATTTGGACACATTATCTGTCTACTATACTTCTCCTATGATTTTAATAAGTCCATTTTCTGATCTGTTGCTAAATCTAAAATATCAATACTTTTTGGTTGAAAAAAAAATACTGTTGGATGAATATCAAACATTGTAGACCTTGATCAGATGCCACAAACTGTGGCATCTGATCTGGGTCCTCACAAATTGCTCAGGCTTGCTGTCTGAATATTTTGGATAAATTTGTGTCACCTTTTGTGACAGAATTTCATTCCATGTATTACATAGTTTTTATAACAGTTTCATTGTATTGTAATCTCTCTGTTGCACACCTTTGATGATATAATTTCATGTGACACATTTTTGCAGTTTGTTCAGATTCAGACATAATTTTTGTCGTGACTGTTTCAGCAAGCAGGAGCGACACAGGGATCACTTGCCGGCATCGCCATTGGCATTGGCATGGTTGTCATTGTTGTCAGCATCAACAGTGTTAAGTCTGAGCGTTTAGCTCAGTTTCTCAAACACCAAGGCTTCTAGGCTAAAGATATACACAGGTCCACTATGATACACCCTGCCCACTGCCATGGATAGTTACTGACTTTGACCTACTTTTCACAGGGCTGAACAGTGTTTAGTCTGTGCGTTTAGCTCTGTTTCTTGAACACCACCAGCAGTCGTAATATAGCTATTCTGCAAATGTCTTGTTACAATAGTTTTATTGCATGATACTTTCTTCCAAGATTTATAGGGGCAATGTAAATTTTATTTTTTAGTTTAAGCTGGAACCTGAAGCATCCCGACACCAAAACCAACATCTTGATGACATCTTCTGTGACAAACACAGTTGCCAAGGCAACAAGCGACTGGCAGCTGGAGTATCTCACATCTAAGAATGGCAAGAAGTTGATCACTGTCAGAACTGATGTAAATAAAGAGGAGCCACAGTTCAATCTTGAGGTGAGTGGACCTGGATTATAGTTCTGGATAAGAGGGGGTGTTGTGTAAATAATTTTCTTATTTCTCCACAAAAACATATGTTGTGGGTACTCATTAGAAGTGCCTTGCAGAGGAGTTTCTAATGAGTACCTACATCAGTATTTTTGGTGGCTTATCTAGAGCTATGCCTACGCTGTATGCCATTCAGCCAGTGCTGGCCTCAGTGGCTCAGTTGGATGCGTGTCCAACTGGTAGTCAGGATGTTGTGGGTTTGACCCCTTGCTGGGTCACTAACATTCTGATTGGTCATGATATATTTTCTATGGTCATTCTCTCCCTTCCACTGATTCAAGAAAGACAGTTGTCAGTTTCTGGCAGAAGAATGTGCACAATACTGGTTAATCGCTTAGAGGACTAAGCCTGCCCAATAAAAGTGTGGCTAGGCAAACTGACTGCACTGCTCAACATGACCCCATTGGGTTGACTGAGCCGTAAAACCTCAAGACAAACAAAAAAGCATTCAGCCAGCATTTTTAGCTACAGCTCCAAATTGGTCAAGGTTAGGATAAGTACAGTAAGAAGGTGGTCAAATAGTTAGGGTAACTATCGACTCAGGTTATACTGAACCTGTTAACAATTGTTTCAACCAGACAACAGTTGTTGCATTTCTTTAGTATAATTCAATACAATATATAAATATAATTTGATGCATGCATCAAAGATCTAGAACAATCCACTAGTATACACAATTCGTGTAGGATCTTTGAAGTCCGTTCAGGGTGAATCTTTCCTACCGTTTTGGCCAAATGTTAACTGAAGATCATATTATGTTATGCATAATCACAATATTTTGGGAAAAAAATCATTTGCTTTTAAGAAATTCTGAACCCTGAAACATGATTTGAGATTTCAAAGAATATCTGAATTTCTCTGTGTTAGGTAGAAAGTTCCCAGCAATTGTTATCCCTGTTCATATATATAGAATATGGTTAAGATAAAGATGTACAGACTAGGCTAAGGATTTGTTAAGGACAAGAATCTGATAATTATTCTGGGGTAATTTTCTCCAGTTCTCCATGAAAACATATGTTGTGATTACTTGTTAGAATTCTGTCTCTGAGGCAATTCTAACAAATACTGTTAACATAATATGTTGTTTTTTTTTTTATGGAGAAATAAGAATGTCAATAAAATGGGAACACAAATTATATATTAAGTGACAATTAACTCCATTGTTAAAGGGGAATGCAACCTTAAAGCATATTATGCTTTAAAGTAAAGAACTTCACAAGCAATGAATTTTGATACAAATTTGATGAAAATCAGTCAAGAATTAAGGAAGTTATGCACAATTGAATATTTTAACATTGATGAATGGGTGCCGCCATTTTGAATTTTTAATGAGGTTTCACAAAATTTGAAAATCTATTTTGAAAGGTGTTCTTTTTACAAATTTGATTTACTTTGGGGGAAATAATTGGTTGTCACTCTAACCAACCACATTTAAAACACTGTAGCAAAATATTCTTGAAGATCCATTGAAATTAGGTTTTTGTATATTTTATTGGGGCTGTGTGATGTCACAAAGCCTAAAATATGGTGGCATCCATGAAGATCATTTTTAATATATTCACACCACTGTAACTTCCTTATTTCTAGACTGATTTTGATAAAACTTGTGTCAAACTAATTGGTTTGTTTAGCACTGTACCCCAGCAAACACTAATAACTTATGTTGTGTTCTCCTTTAAAGCTGCAAATCATATGTAAACAGTGGAGATGATGTGCATTTCCATCCTCTATCTTGTAGGAATGAAAAAGTTTGCAAGCAATGGCTAACCCAAGCTGGGAAGACAGAAAAAGAACTAGCGAGTGTTATTGTTTTCTGCCAACAGATGATTGGTTGTGTGATCAATCACCACATTACTTAATTCTTATCCAATATACAGAGAATTACATAGCGTCTGTGAAATTGACTGTTGTCATAAATAATTAACAAGCTGATTTGACTGTCAGGTATTGTGTCATGAAAATGTAAACAGTGTTGGCATTGTTCAAAACACTTGAATGCTTTAGGTAATTATGATGTTTTCATCTTTCTTACAGGTTACCACCCCGACTGAGAAGGCAGGGCTTCTTGGTCACATGACTACTGAATCCCCATATATCATGGTGATGCAGGCATCCCACAATTCAAGGGTGACATGGAAGACAGAGTGGACTGTGGACACATTGGACAGGACACTATCAGCAGTCACTAGTTATAGCAAAGGTATACTGTTATAGCAATGCTTTACATTTGTGAATAAAGCTCATGATAAGGTGTGTTTTATTTCATCTGAAAAGCTATGATGTTTTTCTATTTTTTTTCCACAAAAAATATGAACAGATACTTATTGGAATAGCCTTGGGGATGCAATGTCAGTGAGGTTTTTTGTGGAGAAATCGAAAAAATATTTATTTGAATACCCAATTCTGTCATCCAGACCCCGAGGTTATAAAAAAATTTTCATGCTAAACTCAGCTGAGCATGAAATTTTCCCTGCTAATAAATATGAAAATACCAACAATAGTTGGCATTTTCATATTTATTAGCAGAGAAAAGTGACACAATTGCCTAGCAGACAATTCACATGAAATGCCAAGGTTTATCTCCTCTGAAATATAAGGAAAAAAAAAATACGAAAAACTAGACAGTCATCTGCTGCAGGTTTGGTTGCCATTTTAACCCTTAAAATGCCAAGGAAACCTGCATCTGAAAATGTCGTCCGTTTATGTCGTCTGCTCAATATTCTTGCATATTTTTCAAACCTATTTTGCATGCAGTCTGATCTTGGTCCACACTGTTTGCAAAAATGACCTTAAAAATCACAAGCAGATGACAAAGCAGACGACAATTGTTGTGATTGGCAGTTTAAGGGTTAAGCCTGCAGTGATATAAAGGTCCAGTATGATTATTTTTTTCATGTTTAACTATATTTCCAGCTAATACAAAGAAAAAAATCACCACCAAGGCTTTCTTCCCAAATGAGACCTCATTTGTGTCTGAGACAAATAGACAGATTGGAAGTGACAAGATAGAAGAAGGAATGATCAATGCTAGTCTAAACTACCGATTATTACATGGACATATGAAATGGAGACCGGAAATGCTTACAGATCTCACTGTGAGTTACTCTTTTGACCTTTGACTTGATGCAGAATTTAAATTTAATACAAATTTACTGCATTGATTTTGAATTTTCTGAGTTGAATAAATAATTCCAGCTCAATAGACTTATTTACTGCAATTTGATTGATTAAGAATAGATTCTAAAAAGTATTTATATATACATCAATAAATCCACTAGGCAGGAACTTTGGAAAGTTTTCTTTGTGAAAATTTCTACTATTTTCAGTATAAATATGCCTCAAGTTGGAATTGTTGGGAATGAATTCCATTTTTATGGACTTTATTGATGAGCCAGTGCTGGTGAATCACACACAAAATTAACAAAAGGCCTTTTTTTTGTCTTTATTCATTAACACATTGATGAAATTCATTTATATATGATGCGCAACCCACAAATAGGACCCTTATTTAAATGGCGGACAATGCAGGCCCTGATCAACTGCGCATAAGTGCAGGCTGATCTGGCACTATGTTGTCCGCTTACAGAATCAGTGGATACTGTAGTATATGTCAGCAAACAGAAATGCCCAGATTAGACTGCACAGAGGTGAACACTGATCTGCACTTATGTTGTCTGCAAATTGCATAAGGGCCCTTTTCGTGTGTTGCACATTATAATAAATTTAGATACTGTATTTGGATCCCTTAACTCACAATATTTACATGTACCTTAAAATTTGAAAGACCCCTATTGGACTGCCCAATGCTATGCCTAAATAAGTACTAACTGAAGGGCAAACAGGATGGACCCAGATCAAACTGCTTCAAAGGAGCAGTTTGATCTGGGTCTACACTGTTTGCTCTGGCCCCTCTGTCAGAATATTTATGATAAATGTGCTATAAATAGACATTTAAAACTGCTGTCCTCATTTTTCCAAGAGATGAATTGAAAGAAGTGCCAAGTGCCATGTCCTACTTTTGGGGCAAAATGAAGGAAAACAAAAAAAAACTAAAACAAAAAAAACCAAAAAAAAAACGCTGGTTTGTTTTTGCCGATTTCTCCTTTAGCATGATAAAAAAATAAAAGGTTTCCATATAAGCAGATAATTCAGATAATTATCCTTGTGAACCATTTACCCTTTAAGTGCCAGTCACAGCTGCAGCAGATGACAGTTTTAAATTTTTTTTTTTTTTTTTTTTTTTTATAGAAAATAAGTCTTGACATTTCATGTTAATTGTATGCCAAGCAGACAATTCACATGAAATGTCAAGACATTTTCCAATGGAAACAATTTGCATGAAATGTCTAAACCTGTTTTCTGGGAAAAATAAGAAAAATATTTCAGTATGTCTTCTGCTGAAAATTTTTCCCAGAGTGCTTAGTGTTAATGCAGCTATTGTTTCATTCTGTCGGGCAGGAATTTGGCTCAGATTATCTTGACGAGGTAACAGATGAACTTGGTGTCATGGTTAAGATGGTCACTCGTGAACTCGGGGATGAACTTCTTGCCAAGTACAATGCCTTCAGCAACAGCCTGTCTGAGGAGATGAAACCACTATCCGACAAGTTTGCAGAGGAGTTGAGTTCTATTCAGAAAGATGTGAAGTCAATGAGGAAGGAATTAAGAAGAATGTATAAGGAAAATGACCTTTACCTACAGATGGCAGAACACATGTATGCTGGATCTGTTAAGAACATGTTGTAAGTTATTATCCCCTCTCCTCCCTCCCCTGTCCCTCCCCCCCCCCCAATACCCCCTCCCCAACACACACCCCACATACCCCCCTTGTACTGCTAAGTGACCTTTTTTTGTTTATGACTGAAAATAAGTTGAAATAAGTTGACACAAATGTACACTGCAATAAGATCATGCATAGATCGAGCTAAAAAAATTTTTTTCAACTAAATGTATGGATATTTTTCTTATTTCTGTGCAAAAACATATGTTGTGGGTACTCATTAGAAGTGTCTCAGTGATGCATTCCACAACATATAGTTTTTGTGCAGAAGATTTGTTGTGTTGAGGTTTTACGGCCCAGTCAACCCAATGGGCTCATGCCGAGCATGGTGAGTTTACCTAACCACACGTCTACTGGGCAGGCTTAGTCCTCTAAGCGGTTAACCAGTATTGTGCCCATTCTTTCACCAGAAACGGACAACTGCCCTTCTTGAATCAGCTGAAGGAGGAGAATGACCATAGAAAATATTTCATGATCAATCTCCACGAAAGAATGTTGCTGACCTCGGCAGGGGTTGAACCCATGACCTCCTGGTCTCCAGTCGGGCACGCATCCAACTGAGTCACTGAGGCCGGCTTGTGCAGAAGAAAAATATTTACCTGAAACCCCTTCTATGTATCCCATGCAACACCCCTCTGCCTGCATGCATAAAGGTTAAAAATTACACATTTTATTTGTACAAATTGCTTGTATACTTCTGTGGAATTAGTATGAAGCACCTTGCTAATGGGTACCCACAAAATACAGTCTTACACAGAATTTTTACCTGATACCAATTTTTATCTGGAACTATGATTATGTATCCCCACAAACTGTTTATGTGGAGTGAGGGAGGGGAGGGGGGGGGGATACTGTTTTAATATCCATATGTCCATCCATCTGGCCATCGATCCATCCAGCCATCCACTACGTTTTGGATTCTGAGCAGGGGTATCTAATAAGCACTGCTTATTGACATTTCTTGTTTTAGAGCTGGTTACTCGTTGGCTATAATGGAACTGAGAAAAGCTTATACTACTATCGATGAAAAGATACAGGAGTTAAGAAACAAGATTGATACATATCCAATTCAAGAACGCTACAACAACATGATGACAACCTTTAATAACAAAGTTGATGTAAGTATCAAGTTCATGTTTTACACAATATTACACCACAACCTCTTTATAACACTATTGTTGGGGTCGATAGCATAAACCATGTTAGTTAAACAACCGTGTTATATCCAAACAAAAATGAATAGATTATATTGAAAAATGACCATTTATGGTCATTTTTCAATATAATCTATACATTTTTGGGATCCATCTTTGAACCGTGTTATATCCAAAACCATGTTATAATGAACTGTGTTATAAAGAGGTTGAAATGTATTACTTTTAATAACGGGTGAGTTTTAAACCTTAAGCACTTTCAGGGCAAATTTGGCAGATGATCTGTTGGTGATATTTTTCTTTTATTTTCTCCATTGGTCATTTTCTACTGAACTGAAACCTCAATAAAGAACAATTTATGACTAGTACTAATTTCTCTTGTCCCCTGCCTGTCCCTGCTATGAAAATTGATTATACAGTACAGTATACATAGATTACCATATTTGTACTAAGTTCAAGGACAGACAGGCCTACACAAACAGTGTAGACTCAAGTCAGATCAGAGTCGGGGTCTACACTATGTCTACCCATCCAGCAGTTAGTAGACACATAGCAAGCAGTAAAATGGATCTGTAAGGAGTTATTCTTGGACACCAGCTAAGGAAATCCTGGATTTAACCCTTGGATAGAAATTCTTATCCTACCCAGGGTAAGATGAAAATTGAGAATTCTCGCATGTTTCATATGCACTGGTTGTAATGGGCATCACGTACGCCATTGTTAAGGTTTACGTCACTGAATGTAATAACGTCATTAAACCCACAATAATGTCATCACAATATGGCGGATGTCAGCAATCTAAGTGACTGCATTATTTAAAATCTACGTTCAGAAATGAAAGGTGTGCAACAAAAATAATCTATCATGGGTTTGAGTGATAGATAGAAAAATCTGCCCCTCGTGATCACTGTCTGACTCGGCAAGCCTGGTGATGCCAGACAGTGAACCTTGGAATGGATTTTTCTATCTACCCCTCACATCAGTGATAGATCCTTATATGTTGCCCCAATATGTAAGTTAAATATGTTGTAAAAATGAGGAGCAGAAGCTGTTTTACAGCTTTAAAATCTTATTAGTGTGATATACATTTGTGTAGACCCAGATAATGTGATAATTGAGTGATAATTTATTATAATTGTTGTTACTATTGCACCAAACATACATGTATCTGTATAATCACATGGATTCACATTTAGCCTTGGTCCTGCTGAACCCTGATATGCCCTGCCTTTGCAAACTTTATATCCAGATCAGTTGGCTTCTGAAAAAGCCAACAGATCTGGATCTGCACTGTTAGTCATTAAGTATGTGAATTTTTATCAACAACCTGGATCAAGTAATCTAATTGGTTGAAAATTAGAAGTGGGTGTGACATCTTAATTTATTCAGCATGGCAAGGGTTAAAGTGACCAACCAAGGAAATCTGAGTGAGTACCATATATTATTTACCCTAAAGTTTCAAACAGAAGCGCCTTAGCAAACAGTCTAGTCAGTTTCTGGTGAAAGAATATGCACAAGTACTAGTTAACCACTTAGTGCACCAAGCCTGCTCAGGACAAAGTGTTGTTAGGTAAACTGACTAGCTCAACATGACCTTAAAAGTGTTGACTGGGCCCAACCAATCTGATCAGGGTCTGCACTGTTTGTCAATCAGCAGTTCATAGATATGTCAGTAGGTAGTAACATGAATATGTTCAAATGTTAGGACAAACATGGTAAGGAGTTGAGGTGTCTGAATACTTGGAGTAAATAATGTAACTACATGTTTTGATGATAATATAACAAAACACTGGCTCAGTTATTGCCTTTCCTGAGCTTAATTACAGTAAATAGTCACTGCTATGGTTTTTAACATTTTTATACTGGGCAGCACAATAGTGACGAGGTATTGTGGTTCACGGTGGATGTCCGTGTATCTGTCCATACGTCTGTCCATCTGTTCATCCATCAGTATTTATTTCCGGATGATAACTTGAGTAAACATCAGTGGATTTTCACCAAACTTAGTATGTGCATTGATATTGTGGAGATCTGATTTGGGATTGCTAATGGGCAAATTTCGTCAAATTTTGATGGAGTTATCTGCCCACACATGAGACATGCCCATATTTTCATTTCCAGATGATAACTTGTGTTTATGTCAAGGGATTTTAACCAAACTTGGTACATGCATTGATATTAAGAAGATCTGGTTTGGGTTGTAATGGACAAGTTTTGTCAATGTTTGACAGAGTTATCTGCCCGCGACACAATAATGGCGGGGTATTATTTAATGTTTAATGTTTTTATTTTAAATATCTTTCCAGGAGTACAAAGTTATTGTGGATGAAGAAATTGACAAGATTCTTGAGAAACTGATTGAGGCTTTGAATAAACTTGATGATCTTTACAAGGAAACTGTTGGCGAAATGTCAAAGAATTTGAAGGCTGGACTTAAAGGTATTACCATTACATAGCTCCCAATTAGGTACTTTTTGAACGAAAAAGTGTTGGTATCTTGCTTTTTTCTCCATGAAAACATGTTGTGGGTACTCATTAGAAGCACCTCAGTGAGGCACTTTTAATGAGTACCCACAACATATGTTTTTGTAGAGAAATAAGAAAAATATTGTCTTTATATGCCCTCTTGTGTGAAGCTATGCCATTAGCCATTAACTTATGCCATGCTGAATAAATTAAGATCCCACTCGCACTTCTAATTTTCAGCCAATCTGATTACTTGATCCAAATTGTTGGTACAAGTTCGAATACACAGTATAGATCCAGATCAGTTGGCTCCTTCAGAAGCCAACTGATCTGGATCTACACTGTTTGTAAAAGCAGGGCATATCCGGGTTCAACAGGACCAAGGTTTAAACAATAACCTTGTTATAAATAACATGATTAAGCTACTTTTACCTTAGCATGCTGAAGGTAACATTAATAGCTAACAAATTAACTGAGAATAAATGGATACTTTGAAAGCAAATAATGTACCAAAGAAAGCAAAAATGGCAGACATGGTTTTATAAATCTTGGTCCTGCTGAACCGGGACATGCCCTGCCTTTGCAAACAGCTTCTAAGGAAGCCAACTGATCTGGCTCTGCACTGTTTGTCATTTTATATGTGAATTTGTATTAACAACCTGGATCAAGTAATCTGATTGGTTGACAATTAGAAGCGGGTGTGACATCTTAATTTAGCCAGCATGACAAGGGTTAAGTCTGGTTATGAATAGTAATGTATTTTGTAACACTGCTAATACCTCTTTGCCCTGGCTTTTGGTAGGTTTTTGTAGGATTTAGAGTTAGCACTGAACTTTGACTTTCTCCTGTTTCTGCACAGTGATTTGCTTTCTTCTTCATCCACTTCTATTTCTCTTTTTGTCTCTCTCTTTTATCTGCTAGGTCTTCTGTCCCTTTTCTGCCTTTCTCTGGGTGACAGCACAAAATGACCCACAAGGGTTGCTGTCTTATTAATTTAACCCTTGCCATGCTGAATAATTTAAGTTGCCACACCCACTTCTAATTTTCAGCCAGTCAGATTGCTTGATCCGGATTGTTGCTATATATTTACATACTTAATGGCAAACAGTGCAGATTCAGATCAGTTGGCTTCTTCAGAAGCCAACTGATCTGGATCTACACTGATTGCAAAGGCAGGGTATATCCAAGTTCAGCATGACAAGGGTTAATAACAAGAACTCTGGATGCTGAAGGAAGAAATTGTAACAGACAAACTTCTGTAATAACACTAATATAGGACATCCGTCCATATCATAATTGTTCTCAAACAGAACTATAATGATTTAAATATAAGTTCCTGGGTTACAAAATTAGTGTCTGGGTGGCAAACAGTGTAGAACCTGACCAGACTGCTAAGAACTGTCTGATCTGGGTCTACACTATTTGCTGAAGGGATCCTGTCCCAGTACATAGAGTTATTACAGTAATGTGTGAAATGATTGTTTCTTTGTGGTAACCAGAATATAGGGTTTTACATTTTCTTCATAATAACCTCCTGAGAAGATGGTTTCAATAGACTGAAGCCCTATTTTTTCAGGGAAAGATAAGAAAAATGTCACTTTTGTGCCACTGCTTTGTTCAAATTCTTGTTAAAAGTTAATTTATTAATATCCAAAGGGCTGTGTTGTTTTGGGTATGTCTCTAGGTATGTTGTTATTTTGAAGTTAAATGTAGTGATTAATAGTTTCCCTGTTTTTGTCGCATCTGTGTTAGCATGGATAACTTAGGCATGCAAGTTTCTGTCCATTCATCTGTGTACTTACAGCCATCCTAGCAGCCTCCCTAGTGTCTCTCCTAAACAGGTGGGACATAAACATCAATGAAGTTCTTTATCAAAAAGAAACCAGAACATATCTGGAACCTTGATTCTGGTCTTAATATGTGAATGAACCTTTAAGTAATAGGTGGGCAATATCAGTGCTTTGATCAGCCTGCATATTCACAGTCAGAGCTTTTGTTACCTGGTAACAGAATCAAGGGATACTATGAAATATATTGATGAATAGAGAAGGCCCTGAACAGATTGTGCAGATGCACATGCAAATCTGGCCTTTATTGATTGCTTACAACCTTTTTGCACCTCATTTATTCAATCTCCCTTTTCTGCCTGGATGGGCAGGCCGATCTAGGCCTTTGGTTTTTGTAAGTGGCACAAGGATCCTTTTCTGCATCATATATTTAACCTTTACTACTCTGGGCTAATTCAGCAGACAACATTTTGAAATATTTTTCTTATTTTTCCCAGAAAACAGGAATTGACATTTCATGCAAATTGTCCCAGTCATCTGCTGAAAAATTTACCCAGAGTGCTTAGTGTTAATTTGTTTTTCAGAATTGTTTGATGACATGACCTTGCAGCCATTCCTGGAAGACCTGGAACAGATCTACGACAGAGTTCTGGCAGAATATCCTGAACTTTCCAGTCTTGGAGAAATCAACACTGACCTGCTCAAGCAGATTCAAGACGTAAGCACCATTCTGCTAAGCCTAAGTGGGAAGCTCTGTTTAATATTCTGCAATCTGCATGCTGGGTAAAAATTTCAGCAGACAACATTTTGAAATATTTTTCTTATTTTCCCAGAAAATAGGCTTTGATGTTTCGTGCTAATTGTCACCTAAGCATATGTTTTTTGTTTTGTTTTGGGAATAAGATATCTGTTTATCTGATATCCCCTCTTATCTAGAGCTATACTTCTGTAGACTTAAGGATATGCAGGAAAAGGTTTCCAGGTATTAGGGTAATTAAATTTGGGCTAAAAATGGGGCTCAACTATAGTCAAACTTCAATAGCTTGAACACTGGTGGCTCGTTTACCATGACTAACTCAAACTAATTTTTCAGTCCCTATGAAATTTTTCTGATAGCTCAAGAAAACAAATATTTAGGGATATTTTCTTATTTTATCATGAAATTGTATGTTGTGTGTACTCATTAGAATTGCCTCATTGAGTCAATTCTAATGAGTAAACTCAACATACCATTATTGTAAAGAAGATCAAAATGACTTCCCTAAATTATCACCGTTTGCTTCCTGACCTGGCGCCATGATTAACCATTAGTGGCTCAAACTACCCATGCCTCGAATAATTTTCCATGGTCCCAAAGATGTTCAAGCCACTGAGGTTTTACTGTAATTGGAAATCATTCATCTGTGACACAGATATCTGCAGATGTTTTAATAGTCATTACTTACCAGTAGATTATACACCCACAAACATTCTACAAGGCAGCCATAAAACCCTTGTGTGTGAATGTGCAGTTGGTCTGGGCTTTTTTCTGTTTGTTTGCTTGACATGACTGAGCTAGTTGATCTTGAAAATCACTAATCACATGTTGTTACCAGTTCCTCAAATCATAGCCTGTTTACATAGGCATTCTTCATTCAAACAAGGTCACTAGAATTGCTCTGTCTGATTGTCCCAAATTAAACCTTTCACAACCTTTTTTCCACTTATAACAGCAGGACTACAACCCACATATGTGCCCAGCAATCACTCAAATCAGCCTGCCCCATCTGTGCAGTCTGAACCCGAGATTATAAAACTTTTTTCATGCTCAATTCAGCTGAGCATGAATTTTTTCCTGCTAATAAATCTGAGATCACTAACAATTGCAAATTCTTTCTTGCTAAACATAGCTGAGCATGAAAATTTCTTTGCTAATAAATATGAAAATGCCAACTATTGTTGGCATTTTTATATTTATTAGCAGAGAAAATTTCACGCTCAGCTGAGTTGAGCATGAAAAAAGTTTTATAACCTTGAGGCCTGATCAGAGATTTTGTTGTTTGCATGAAGAAACTTTACATAGTGAGCTATTCAAAATGTGCCCAGTGAAGATTCTGATCAGACTGTGTGAATACACAGACTTTTCTGAATCTTTGCTTGGCACACATATCCAAAGGTATATTTGCTTATGTTGCGGCTCAAACGATAAATATAGACAACTCGGTTTACATGACATCATTTAGGTTCCACTAAATTATGCAATGAAACTTCTTTTTCTACACCCAGAGTGTGAGGGTTCATATCCCATGCTGTAAAGATAAAACGGCAAACTGAATTGGTGTACATTTTATTGAAAGAATTTTTACTTGTTCAAATACATGTCAGTTTCTGGCAAAAGAATGTGCACAAGTACTGGTTCACTGCTTCGAAGATAAATCCTGACCAGGAAAATTGTGGTTTGGTAAACTGACAGGCTTCACATGACCATAATAGTGTTGCCAAGGCTGTTAAAGTCCAACCCAACAAATCAACATATGTCTCTATTTACAGTTGCTGACTGCTGCCTTGGAACAGTCAAGTCTGTCTGAGAAATATAAGACAATCTACCTTCATGCAAAAGAAATCCTGACAGATCAGTTTGGAGGAGTTATTGAGAACGAGGATGTGCAACAACTGTACTCAGCACTGGTTGAGCTGTATGACCAGGTAATGTTGAATCTATCTCAAAGCTCACCTCTATGAAGGGGAATAGATATACTTGCAAGGGATGTAACTGTCAAAAATGTTTTTGCCTCCCTTCTGAAAGGGGTCTACTCTAAAAGGAAAAGATTTTCTTCCTTCGGGAGCAAATTCTATAGTTTTAGAAAAGACCTCTTTTCAGAAGGGAAAAAATAAGTGTGACATAGATGTCTCCCTTAACAGCATTAACTCCCCTTAAGCTTACAATGCTTTGAACCACTGGGTCCATGGGTAATTAGAGTTAATATTAAGAAAGTAACTTTATTATTGAATTCTTGATTGTATATTTTGCTACAATGTATTTATTTTAACCATCAGAGAGCTTTCAGGCCTGTTGTTGGAAGCTCTTTTTTTCTTGATTGATTCTTATTATACCACATGTGGGTGAAACTCTTACCTCCTTAACCCTTGTCATGCCGAATAAATTAAGATACCACACTCATTTCTAATTGTCAGCCAATCACATTACTTAAATCTGAATTGTTGATAAAATTCACATACTGAATGACAAACGGTGCAGATCCATTTCTGTTAGCTTCTTCAAAAATCTGGATCTGCAATGTTTGCAAAGGTAGGGCATATCCAGGTTCAGCTGGTCAAGGGTTTACTTATTTGTTCTAAAATTTGAACAAGTCCATATGACTACCTGTTGATGTTTCTAAACACTGTTGGATGAGTGGTACACAGTTTTAGATCCAGATCAAATACTATATACAGTCAACTCTCTTTATCTCGTGATAGTGTTTGAGATAAAAAGAGTCAACTGTACTTCACTGTCTGATCTGGGTCTACACTGATTAGGCATCATTATCTGAATACTTAGGATAAATACATTATACATGTATGTTAATGAGCTTGAGTGACATATTTAAAACACCTATTTCAGGCTGCCTGGCTATACAAGTACACAGAAATGGACACAGTGACTCTCAGAGAATTGATTGATAAAGTGGTAGAAAAAGCACGAGCAGAACTCATGAAGGAATTTGATCAACTTCCTCTGGGTCTCCTTGACCTGTACAAGTCAAAGTTCACAACATTTGACCTTGACAAAGGGGAAATTGAATTTGACCTGTACCTCCCAATTCCAATGAAGAATTTTGAGAAGATGATGAAGTTTTCCTTTGAGAATTACGTAGCAAAATTGAAGAAAATGTTTGATAAATATTTCCCAAGAAGAGACTTCAATGTTTGGGATATCATTTACAGGCTTAAACCAGTGCAGTGGGCCATGGAGAAAGATTGGGTGCCTCCAATTGATGGTATGTTAAAACCGATTCCCCTTCTTCAAAGATATTTTCTGTTTTATCAAGAATCTTTAAGAAACTATTTACACATACATGAAATTTTGAACCCCATTTTTATACCCTACCACTATGGTTTCATTTTGGTTGTCCGTGTATCTGGACGTCCATCTGTCGTACATTTGTATTTTCATTTCAGCATGATATCTTGAGTAAATATCAATGGATTTTCATCAAACGGTGTATACTTTAATATTGTGGAAATCTGGTTTCGGATTGCTAATGGGCAAATTTCATCTATTTTTGTCAGAATTATCTGCCCATCACAAGATAGTGGCAAGATATTATCGTTTCAAATTTTAACTTTTAGAAAAAGCATATTTTTCCTATTATTATTGGGAAAGACAGGCCTCGAGGTTATAAAACTGCTAATGCCCACTCAACTGAGCATGAAATTTCGCTTGGTCATAAAAATACAATCAAAACTTTTTTTCATGCTCAGCTCAGCTAAGCATGCACAGCTGAGTTGAGCATGAAAGAAGTTCTAAACATTTGTCAGTATTTTATGATTTATAAGCAAAACAAATTTCATGCTCAGCTAAGTTGAGAAAAAAGTTTGTAACCTCAGAGCCAGACCTCAGTAAACAGTATAGACCCAGATCAGATGCTACAGAATGTGTAAAAGCAGTTTATTGGAGACATCAACATGTAGTAAATTGGACTTGTCCACATTTAAGGATAAGTAAATGTATGTTATGGAGTGATCATGTCACAGTATTTATGATAAATATGGGTAAGGCCAGAATTATTTTTTATTATCTGGTTCTCAGGAAATTTCTGACTTAGACCTAGGGTAGGAGGAAGAAATAGAAATAAAATGACGATTACCTCTGTGTTAGAGAAATAAAATTAACCTGATCATTAAAATTTTTATTTTTCTACCACTTTGAATTTTTTTTGTTTCATGAAATTTTTAAAGAAATAAAAAGGTAAATGAATAAATAGGCTTTCTTATAATGGAATGAATGGTTTTTAGCAAATATTATGTTTATAAGTTGCCACTCAGGCCTTATCTTATGCATTTAAATTTTTTATTTTATAAGATTAGTTTAATAAATTCTTCACTCGAACTACTAATTTATTTCGTTTTGACAGAAAAATATATGGTGGGAGGGATAAAAAAAAATACAATCGACTGAATGCACTTTCATTTTTAGTAAGATTTTTGAAAAAGTTGGGTAGGCTCTCCCGAGAACCAGCAAATAAAAAAAAATCTAGCCTGAGAAAAAAAAAATCAAAAGAACATCTGCTTGCTTAGCATTAAGATTCCTGTTATAAAAAAAAAGTATTTAAACTTCAATTTATAAAAAAACTAAGCAATCAGTGAAGTACTTCTAATGAGTACCCACAACATCCTTTCATTGAAAAAAAAAAGCATCTTTCCTGGTGCCATGGCAGACAATGTTGAATCAGGCCCCGAAGTTATAAAACTTTTTTCATGCTCAACTCAGCTGAGCATGAAATTTTCTCTGCTAATAAATATGAAAATGCCAACAATAGATGGCATTTATATATTTATTAGCAGAGAAATTTTCATGCTCAGCTATGTTAAGCAAGAAAGAATTTGGCATTGTTAGTAATTTGAGATTTATTGGCATGAAAAAATTCATGCTCAGCTGAGTTGAGCATGAAAAAAGTTTTATAACCTCAGGGCCAGATCAAACTGCTCCTAAAAACTGAGCAGGACTTTGATTAGGGTCTGCACTTTTTAAGTACCTCTCCATGTAGTCAAATGGACATTTTAGATCTTATGTAAGGTATTTAGCATATTTGGAATATGGTGGATTTTTCTGTGAAGTTCTGCATCATCAGACAGGGAGGTTTTATCCCATTTCATTTTGATTTCATCAAGCATTAGTTTGCTTAAAAGCAGAGCCTTAGGTCTAGATAAGAGGGGATATCAGGTAAATATTTTTCTTGTTTCTCTACGAAAACATATGTTGTGGGTACTCATTAGAAGCGCCTTGCCAAGGTGCTTCTAATGAGTACCCAGTGCCTTGCCAAGGCACTTCTAATGTGTACCCACAATATATGTTTTCATGGAGAAATAAGAAAAATATTAATACTTTAGGATTGAAAAACATCTTGTTAAAAGCTGTGAGCTAACAACATTGCCAGCATATGGTTTCATAGAGATATAGGAAACATATCAACCTTTTTCAGGAGCTGTAATGTGGTAAGAATATTTTTTTTCATGACATAAATCATACATGTATTTCAACTATTTTTGTAGGCTATGCAATGGTTTATGGCAAGCAACACTATAGAACCTTTGATGGAAGCCATTTTGACCTTGCTGGTCTCTGCAGCTATATTTTAGCTCAAGATGTTGTGGACAGGAACTTTACCATTGTTCAGAAATACAGTGGCGGGCCACGCCGACTCAGTCGAGATTCACTTGTTGTAATGTTGGATGGCAAAACTTTTGAGCTTTTCCCAGATAATATGGTATGTTTGAAATTAGAAATATTTATAGCTTCAGATAAGAGAAGTATCCAGATTAGTATTTTTCTAATTTTTTTTCAACGCAACATATTATGATATGGTTACTCATTAGTAGTGCTTCAACAAGGTGCTTCTAATGAGTAACCACACCATATGTTTTTGTGGAGAAATAAAAAAAAATATCAATGCCTTACGCTTGAAAATAATTGTGTTAGCTGGGCTTTCTCTCTCTGTGTCTCTTTCTGTCTGTCTATCTGTGTGTCTGAGTTTCTCTCTGTCTCTGGCTCTGTCTCTGGCTCTGTCTCTTTTTCTCTCTCTCTCCCTCTCTCTCTCTCTCTCTCTCTCTCTCTCATGTGTATGTTGACATATTTTTGCATAGTTTTAGTTAAGTAGTCTATTTTTATACGCCCGTTTGAAAAACGGGACGTATTATGTTACTGGGTATGGCGTCCATCCGTTGGTCCGTCCGTCCATCCGTAAACGTTTTCGTTCCCGGCTAACTCCTCCTACAGTTTACATCCAATCAAGCTGAAACTTGGTATATAGTTAGACCATGATGTGGCGCAGCGCATATTGTTTCGGGGGTTACAGTCCACCAAATGTTTGCAGAGTTATGCCCCTTAGAAAATTTCTGTAAACTTTTCATTTCTGGTTAACTCCTCCTACATTTTACATCTGATCAAGCTGAAACTTCATGTATAGTTAGACCATGATGTGGAGCAGCGCATATTATTTCAAGGTTACAGTCCACCAAATATTAGCAGAGTTGTGCCCCTTTGAAAATTTCAGTTGACTTTTCGTTTCCGGCTAACTCCTCCTACAGTTTACATCCGATCAAGCTGAAACTTGATTTGTAGTTAGACCATGATGTGGAGCAGCGCATATTGTTTCAAGGTTACAGTCCACCAAATATTAGCAGAGTTATACCCCTTTGAAGATTTCTATTAATTTTTCTTATCTGGCTAAATCCTCCTACAGTTTACATCCAATCAAGCTGAAACTTCATGTACAGTTAGACCATGATGTGGTGCAGCGCATATTGTTTTGCGGTTACAGTCCACCAAATATTAGCAGAGTTATGCCCCTTTGAAAATTTCAGTAAACTTTTCGTTTCTGGCTAAATCCTCCTACAGTTTACATCCTATCGAGCTGAAATTTTATTTGTAGTTAGACCATGATGTGGAGTAGCGCATATTGTTTCAAGGTTACAGTCCACCAAATATTAGCAGAGTTAAACCCTGTTGAAACTTTCTATTAATTTCTATTAATTTTTGGTTTCCGGTTAAATCCTTCTATAGTCTACATCTGATCAAGCTAAAACTTCATAAATAGTTACTCGATGATGTGGAGCAGCACTTATGATTTCAAGGTTACAGTGCACCAAATATTTGCAGATTTATGCCCCTTTGAAAGTTTTTGTAAACTTTTCGCAGCATATAGATTTGCAAGGAAAGGTTGCTTTTATTAAATCTTTATGAATACATAATTCTTTTTTGATTTTTTTTTTTTTTTTTTTTTTTAATACTCTTCTGATTTGGCTCCCTTGAAGAACAAAAATAAAATTATTATTAAACAAGTTAAAGGTTTACAAAAAAAATTCTTGCGGCATTTTTATTTTTATTTTTTTTGTTTTTTTTTTTGGTTGTTTATTTTTGTTTTGTTATTGTTTGGTCCGATACTGAAGTATAGGAAAAACAAATCAGCCAAAGGCTTATACGAGCTTATAATATAATCATGCTTCTGTGGTGTGTCCTCCATCAGAAAGCACTTCTCCCTAGAAGCAGCAAACTTCGCCCTATTTTCCCAGGAGGGAGAAGTCACTTCTTCCTTTAATTCCTGGGCCAGCTTGGTTGCTTAGGTTACAGTTCACCAAATATCAGCAGAGATATGCCCCAATGAAATTTTTTTCATTTTTTTTTTGTAATTACACTTACAGTTTATATCCAGAGCACTGAATTATACAGGAGCCAGTTTTTGTGCTACATCTTTTTACTTGCCACGGGCGTATAATGCCCCACTTGGCAGAGCTTTTGTTATTTACTTAAGCTGGGGTATGCGATTCTGCTCCAGTCAGTCCATTTGTCTATCCATTCACCTTCAATTTTGATTTTACTATCCAACAGCTTTCATCCGCAACTTTAATATTTGTGTTAATGTTTCAAACAAAACTGTAGCTGACAAGTTTATAACTTTTTCTTATTTTTCATAGAAGATAGTCTTTGATAATTTATGTAAATCATCTGGCAAATGGTTCACGTGAAATGTCAAGTCTTATTTTTTTTGTATATATATAATATATATATAAGTGTCAGCTGCTGCAGTTGTGATTAGTGCTTTAACCCTTGTCCTGCTGAACCCAGATATACCCTGCCTTTGCAAACAGTGTAGATCCAGATCAGTTGACTTCTAAGGGGCCAACTGATCTGGATCTTCACTGTTTGCCATTCAGTATGTGAATTTGTATGAACATTTTGGATCAATTGGTCTGATTGGCTGAAACTTTAGTGGGTGTGGCATCTTAATTTATTCAGCATGGCAAGGGTTAGGGGTTAAAAAGTATTAAAGAATTGAGCTACATGTCAGTTTTGGAAGAAGTATGTTTTTCAGTTACTTGTGTTGTCTTGCATGAAAGTTTCTTTTAATAAGTGTTTAACAATTATATTTTATACAGATTCAAGTTGACGGTCAACCAAGAGACCTGCCATACACATCAGACAAGGTCAGCATCATCCGCCTTGGTAACCAAGTCGTATTGGAGAGCATGTCAGGGATTGGTATTGTGTCTGATTTCAAGAGAAACTACCACTTCATCCGCCTTAGTGGTTGGTACTTTGGTAAAGTTGCTGGTGTCCTTGGTTCCTATGACAACGAGCCTAGCAACGACCTTATGATGCCCAGTGGAGAGGTTGTCAAGGGTGTGAAGAAGTTTATGAATTCCTGGGAAGTTGGAGACAAGTGCAGATCAAAAAATATGTACACTGAAGATGAAGGGAGTGTGGTACATGGAGGGTGCTATAATACATTCGAAAGAACCAGTTCTTCACTGCGACCTTGTTTCACACAGGTGAGTGATCATCTCCATGGATACATATTTTTGGAGCTACCATATTGACCCTAAGTATTGGTATGTCTTAACTACTTACCATACTTATCCTAAAACTTGAAAGTCCATTATCCTACCTGTTGATGGAGCCTCTAAAATTGCTGATGATAGGCAAACAGTGTAAACCCAAATCAGATGTCACATTCTGTGGCATCTGATCTGGGCTACACTGTTTGCACAAGCCTGTCTGTCCCAATACTTCGGTATTACATTACTCTGCTTTCAGCATCTTTCAGAAAGTTATTTTTTGTATGGCACTTTACTCAGAAGAAGTGAATGTGTAAACTTTTCTCATGATTGAATGCAAAACTTTTTGTCGTAACTGCCTATGTACCAAATGTTTTATTCATTAGTTTAAAACAAATGCATATTTTCATTAAATGGCTGCAAATTATGTGATAATCTACAGAGATAGATTGAGGCTGTTTTTGAACAAGTCCTATCTAGAGACGTGTCAGTACATTATTGAAATATGCAGGAAGGAAGGTCTAAGCTTGAGCATTTTTGTATTCATTTCATTGCTTTTTTTTTTTTTTAATTTTTCTAGGTCGCACCTGAACCATTCCATCACAGCTGCAAAATGGAATCAGATAGTTTGTGCGATATTGCTACGCTATATGCACATTCCTGTGCCAACAGGGGAGTGACAGTACGAGTGCCTGAGTCCTGTGGTAAGAAAGCATCAAAATTTCTCTTGAGGCTGCAGTTTCTTTTTATTTTTAGGTTTACTGGAGAGTCTACCTTATGATTTTAGCCCCTGTGGAAAAATAAAATTTGCATTTCAGTTTTTATTTTATGTCCCTACCCTTTGAATTTAGGGCTGAAATATTGTATTTTTACTTGTATTTTTTTTGGAAAATTATTTTATTTCATTGACCCAAGCTTAGTCACTTTTTTATTTTTTTTTTCCTACCTCCCGACAGCAGTTTTTTTAAGAAGTCTCCCGTAAACCTAAAGATAAAAAACTCTGGCCTTACCCTATAGTACACATATACTGAAATCAGATATACACAGACTGTGCTTACCGTTTTTTTTTTTCTTGCTAATTAGCTAATAATGAGCCATAATAGGGGGACATTAGGCTTATGGAGATTTTTATGCCCCACCACCCAAAAATTTGCAGGGTATTATGTTATACCCTCTGAAATTTTGAGTGTCCGTCTGTGTCAGCGCCCGTCAGTGCCCCCACCATTCGTCTGCCCGCAACTCCTCCTACAGTTTTAGGCCAATCCTTTTCAAACTTTACAGGCACTTTTAGGATGGTCTGAAGATATGCATATTGTTTTTTCAGAATCCTGAAATTATTTTTTATTACATTTTTTTCATTTTTAACTTAGACTTTTTTCAAGCCCTAATACTACAGAAATGTATAGTGAGTATGTACCTTGTACGCAACTCCTCCTACAGTTTTAGGCTAATCCTTTTGAAACTTTACAGGCGCTTTTAGGAGGGTCTGAAGATATGCATATTGTTTTTTTCAGAATCCTGAAATTAATTTTTATTACATATTTTGCTTTTTTAACATAGACTTTTTTCGAGCCCTAATACTACAGAAGTGTATAGGGAGTATGTACCTTGTACGCGCAACTTTTCCTACATTTTCAGGCCGATCCTTTTGAAACTTTACACACACTTTTAGGATGGTCTGAAGATATGCATATTGTTTTTTTCAGAATCCTGAAATTATTTTTTATCACTTTTTATTGCATTTTTAACTTAGACTTTTTGGTGGGTTTTTTTTTGTTTTTTTTTTTGTTTTTTTTTTGTTATGAAATAACTGTTTATTGCTTCTCTTCAAGTTTAACTTAGATTGTTTTCAGCCCTTATACTACAGAAGTGCATAGGGAATATGTCCCTGTGTAGCGGGGCATGGTGCATGGCTTGCAGTTTTATTACAGATTTTATTTGACTTTATTGCATTTAGTTATAGAAAATTATTGTTTTTTTCCAACAGTCATGTAATTTTCTTTGGTTTTGCAGTGAAATGTGAAGCCCATGACAACAGCCTTTATCAGTCTGGAGAAACTCTGAAATATACTCGTGAGTCCAGTACTCAGCCACTACAGAGCTCTATGGATGTTGTGTTTGTAGTAGAGGAGCGTTATTGTAATAGAGATGTGGCCAACAAACTCAAGGACATTGTCTATGAAATGGAGAAGTCTTTAACCAGAGCAGGTGGGTACCATATTCACCATAAATATTGGAACACCTTATTTCCTTTCCAAATCTGTCCTAAACTTTTATTGAACAAGTTCATTATACTATGTGTTGATGTGTCTTAAAATCTTCTGGATAAGTAGCAGACAATGTAGACCCTGATCAGATGCCATCTTTTTTGGCATCTGATCTGGGTCTGCACTGTTTGCTGAGACCTGTCTGTCTGAATATGGTCATTCTTGCAGAAAATATGCTAAATACAATTAAATGTGATAAATCTCACAAAAACTATGAAAAATATAGGTGATTATGGCAATTGTCATAAATATACTGTAAATACAGGTAAATATGGTAATTCTCAGAAACAAATATGGGAAATACAGGTAAATATGGCAATTTTCATAAAAAAAAAGTACCATAAATATAGGTAAAACAATAATTCTCGCAAAATATATAGAAAATGCTAGTAAATACGGCATTCTCATCAAAAATATGGTAAATTACAGGTTTATACAGTAATTTTTTAAAATATGGGAAACATACTAGTAAATATGGCATTTTTCATAAAAAATCTGGTAAATACAGGTAAATTCAGATACTCTCAGAAAAAAAAAAATAAGGGGAAATACAGGTAAATATCGCAATTCTCATAAAAAATATGGTTAAGACGGGTAATCCAGTAGTTCTCACAAAAAAAATATGGGAAACACTAGTAAATTTGGCATTTCTTGTAAAAAATCTGGTAAATACAGGTGAATTCAGTAATTCTCAGAAAAAATATGGGAACTACTGGTATCTCTGGCAATTCTCATAAAAAATATGGTAAATAGTTATTTTCATAAAAAATATGGGAACTAGTGGTAAATATAGCAATTCTTATAAAAAATATGGTAAATACAGATAAATACAATAAATAACAGTACAGCGAGGCATGTTTTATGGACAAATAAGAAAAATTATCCCAGAATTATCACCAAAACAAGTCCTCTGACTTATTCCCTTTTATCATTCTATAAGAGACCATTCTTGTGTAGCAGAGGAGTTAAGGAGGAGTATTGGTGATAATTTTTCATATTTCTCCCATAGGTCTAGATAAGGGAGGGTATCCGGTAAATATTTTCTTATTTCTCCATGAAAACATATGTTGTGGGTACTCATTAGAAGTGCCTCGGCGAGGCACTTCTAATGAGTACCCACAACATATGTTTTCGTGGAGAAATAAGAAAAATATGAATACTTTTGGATTGAAAGAAATGCTTTAACTAGTGCTATGTCATTAAAACCTATGATGTGGGTACTCATTAGAAGTGCCTCTTCAAGGTGCATCTAATGAGTACCACAACATATGTTTTTATGGAGAATTTGAGAAAATTGTCCCAGAATTATCATCAAATACTTCTTCTCTGTTGCATAAATAGTAGACTACAACAATTTTGGTTTTACTAAAAATCAAAACACAATGAAAATGATCATTTCAGGGTCATCCAACAACCGTTACAGCTTGATTGGTTTTGCTGGTGATAGTGTAACCTCTCACACAATGAAGGGACAGATATTCAATGATGCTTCTAAGTTTGCCATGGGAGTTGAGAGCCTTAAATTTGTCAACCTTGGACCATACACAGATCCTCTTAGTGCCATCATGAAGGCTTCCAATATGCCGTTCCGTACAGGTGTAACCAAGACTGTAGTGCTTGTGAGTTGCTCTCCATGTACCGAGACGACTGGGTACAGTTTCACCAGTTTGAACTCTGTGCTACAGCAAAGGGACATTACTCTTCATGTTTTGAGACAGACTGGTTTCCAGCTGAAGAACAATAGAAGTCCAAAGACAAAAATTTATGGTGAGTGTAAAAATGCATATACCCCCTGCATCTGCCCTAAAGGGGAGCAAATTCGTACCTTTTAAAGTAGAACCCTTTTCAGAAGGCAGGCACAGTATGGCATGGTTATCTTCTTTAAAAGTGTATGCCTTTGCTATAATCAGACTGTGAGTCATGAGCTCATATCTTCAAATAAAGCTCTTTTTTCTTCTTTTTTTTCATGTAAAAATCACCAATACAGTGGAACCTCGGTAATTCGAACGCCAATTTTTCGAAACTACCGGATTTTTCGAAGACGACTGATGGTCCGGAATTTTTTCACTATAATTTATTGCAAAAATATCACCGATTTTTCGAATTTCAATTTTTCGAAAAAATCAATTTTTCGAACAGATTCGTCGGTCCCAAGCAAAGAAATTCATATTAAAATCCCCTGCTAAATTCGAAATTCCAAACTGCCAATCAAGGTCACGCATGATGATCATGATTTCTTTGTGCGGCGAGTTCGATTGTTACACTCCCGAGTGATTTCACGGGTTTATTCGCTACAGGTAATTGACACCGGAGTAACGGAGAATATTCCGAACAGATTCGTCGGACCCAATCAAAGAAATTCCTTTTAAAATCCCCAAATTGCCAAATTCGAAATTCCAAACTGCCAATCAAGGTCACGCATGATGATCATGATTTCTTTGTGCGGCGAGTTCGATTGTTACACACCCGAGTGACTTCACAGGTTTATTCGCTACAGGTAATTGACACCGGATTAACGGTCACACTATTGAGTGATGATCCTTGATTGAGTAAAGGGTGTCTTTATTTGAGATCGTTAGCAATGATGTCTTATTTATGTTTTTTTAAGTATGGGTCATTAATGAACTTTAATGATAAAGATCAGTGATTCATGTAACGTGTAAATACGAATGATCTGTAATAGTACGGTTACAGCAAAAATAACAATTCTGAGATGAATTTCCTGAATATTTATGGATGTTTTTTAAACTGAAAGTAGGGGCAAAAAGGCGAAACAAAATTGGCTAGAAACGTGGAGTTTGCCCTTTCAGATCTGTATCAGCCAGTTTTTTTTGCAGACTGATACAAAACTACGCTATCTGTCAACGTTTGTCTTTTTTGCACCAGTTTTGCAAGGTTAAATATTTCGTCAGTTAATTGGTTCGTTACTTTACATTTAACCTTCATTTTCGTTATTGTAAATAGCTGTAAATAAAACTAAGTTCATGTTTTCTTTTTTTATTTTCTGGTTCCGTACGTAGGCCTGTCAAGCGATTTGCTCAACCTTCAAGCAACTCATTATTTTTAATGCTTAGGCAGATGTTCCCATTTCTTCAACGATATTGAATAAAAAAAATCCGAACATATCCGAAAACTACCGATTTCGGAAATTTGAACTACCAATAATTCGAAGAAATTCCTGCAGTCCCTTGCACTTCGAATTATTGAGGTTTGACTGTATTTATCTTTTTTCTGTATGAAAACATATGTTGTGGGTACTCATTAGAAGCCCTCACTGAGGGGCTTCTAATGAGTACCCAAAACATATGTTTTCATGCAGAAGTAAGAAAAATAATATCAGCATACTGATACCCCATCTGGATCTGTGTGAGCTCATAGTTGTAGATAAGAGGGGTATCGGGTGAATTTTTTATTTCATCACAAAACCATATCTTGCGGTTATCATTAGTAGCTTCTTGGCCAGGCGCTTCTGATGAGTACCTACAACATATGTTTTTGTGGAGAAATAAGAAAAATATCAGTACTTCTGGTTGAAAAAGGGCCTTTAATGGAACTGTTTGGGTACTGTTGGATTTTTACTATTTGTGTATAACCGAAAGACTTCTTTTCACATATTGTGGCTCATTTGTTGATATGGCTTAAAGCGCCATATTCCTCAAAAACAGACATTTTTTATCCAAGAAAGGTTTAATAAATAGAGGATATTCAAATGTTTGGAGTGAATATGATTTTTATTTCATCGAGTGAAGTGAAAAAATGTATATTTCATGAGTGCCGAAAGCACGAATGAAATATACATTTTTTCACTTCACGAGATGAAATAAAAGTCATATTCATGACAAACATTTGAATTTTCTTTTTATTCTATACGTTACTTTCGATAGAAGAGATGCAAATCTTTCATTTGCAAGGCAAAGTCTGACACGCAGTTTTGTCCCTTGGCGCCATGACGTTCATGTTTTGTTTTGTTTGGTGACGTTAGATATGACGTCAGAAACGCGCATTGGCGTGTAAAAATAAAATAAAAAGAAAATGTACTCTTTTTCAGTGAATACCATAAAAATTTTCATCTCGTGTAATGAAAACATTAATGTAAATAAGAAAAAAGTAGTTCCAGATCTTATATTTTTCACTGCTCTGAGGAGTGAAAATATAAGTTTTATATTTTCACTAGTGAAAATATAAAACTTATATTTCACTAGTGAAAATATGCATTTTATTTCATTAATAATTCTCTATATTTCATTACTTTGTATATAATAAATTGATATATGGTATTACAATGATCATAAAATGTGGCATCTGATAGCCTGTAAAATTTCAGTCTAATTGTTTTTGAACTGGAACAAAAATGAAATGATTTATTATCATATCTCTGAATTAATGTTGGCAACATTAATTCAGAGATACAATAAAAAATCATTTCATTTTGATCCAGAGCAAGAAGGAGAGACTAACTGATCAGATGCCACATTTTATGATCATAGTAATACCATATATCAATTTATTAAACCTTTCTCGGATAAAAAAATGTCTGTTTTTGAGGAATATGGAGCCTTTAATATACAGTTATTGCCCTTGTGCAAGGCTAATATCACAATTTATTCACCAGAGGCAGGTAATATTACCTGAGGGCTGTCAGAGGGTAACTAATTGTTTATGGTGAACAAATCATCTTGTTTATTTGTGTTGAGGATTTAAGGCTCAGTCAAACCAATGGGGTCATGTTGAGCATGGTCAGTTTACCTAACCTCACTTTTACTGGACAGGCTTAGTCCTAAGCGGTTAACCAGTATTATGCACATTCTTTTGTCAGAAACTGACAAATGCCCTTCTTGAATCAGCAGAAGAATGACTGTAGAAAATATTTCATGATCAATCTCCACGAAAGAATGTTGCCGACCAGGCGGGTGTCGAACCCGCAACATCCTGATCACCAGTTGGACCCGCATTGAACTGCGCTGCCGAGGCCGGTTAAATTGTCATGTTACCCTCAGACAAGGGCCACAATTGTTTTATTATACTGATCATTCAGTACAATTGAAATGTATGACGAAACATGGAAAGTGATGGGTGATGTTGTGTAATGCTAATGTAACTTTACATGATGTCATGGCTAGAGTGATATTACTTGGTTTGACATCACAGTAACAGCAATGACATCACTTGGACAATAACAATACTTGAGAGGGTAATATTACAGAGTAATCTAATAGAATGTTGCCCCGCACTTGGCATGCCCTCTACCAATGAGAATTTGTAAGTTTCTAATGGATATTAATGATATATTATAATTTGTTTGTAGGAATTGATAGCAGCAATTTGTACACATGGCAGCAAGGTGAAGATTCATTCTCCGATATTGAGCTACCCTCTGATTACTGCACAACCTTAGCCATGAGAACAAATGGTTCCCTGTTTGATGCCACTAATTCTATTAGTGGGAATCTACGCTCACAACGTCACTTTATGCGGACAGTTGGAGATCGTGTTGGATTGTCTGGTTCTCAGACTGAGTGTCAAGAATGCAGTTGTGAATTAGATGAGACTGGTGCTCCAATTTCTATATGCAGACGTTGTGACTTACAACCATTCTACATCAAAGTAAGTTTAGTACTAATAAATACATGTATGAAGAAAGTTTAATACTAACAATTATTATCTTTTCTAAATGCAATATTAATAACAGGCATGCTTAACTCCAGATAAGGTAATGATTGTGGTGATAATGTAGCTATAATCACAACTACTACTAATCACTACTATGACACTTAAAATATATAGTTTTTATTTTTCACAGAAAATAAGCTTGACGAAAGTTTGCTTGAGGCATCTGGGTCACATGACCAAGATGGCCACCATGCCCATATACTTATGGTAAAAACCCTTTAAAAGTCTTCTTTTCTGGAAACAAAGGGCCAATGGCTATGGGGCTTGGGATGCAGCATAAGGGACATAGGCCCAATAAAGTTTGAAAAAATGATGACCTTGGGTTGACCTTGACATTTTTTATGGAAAGGTCAATTTTTTTCTCATAGACTCCTATGGGCAAAACTTAAAAAAATCTTCTTGTCTGAAACTAGATGGCCCATGCCTTTAGTACCTGGGCCCAGTTGTTCAAAACTAACGATGTTGTTAGTTAATGTATCATTAAAACTTTGATCATTAAATATGGCATATACACTGATAAAAAATACCAGGGAATTAGATATTGCACTTACTAGAACAGTTAACATTTTGACCACTAACAAGCTTGTTAAGCGAATGATGCTTTGAACAACTGGGCCCTGGTATTTAGCTTTATTTTGTAGACCTCTACCAAGATTGTTCAAATTATAGCCCTAGGGTAAAAAAAAAATTCAGCAAGCTAGTAGGTTGAGTAAATGTTGCAATAAATTTGGTTTAAAGTTTGATACATAACTCCACATATAAAACTTCCTATGATTGTCATTCTGTTATCTTAGAGGTAATGTTTACAAAAAAAAAAAAAAAAAAAAAAAATGTACATACAGTTTGAAGCAGGGAATTTTCATGTCTCTGTTTAACCCATTCATCACGAAAACATACCTATATAATTTTGACCCCTATAAACCCCACTTTTATATAGTAAAACTGGGGTTTACAGGGGTATACATTATTTTTCTTATTTCTGCTCAAAAACATAGATTGTGGGTACTCGTTAGAACCGCCTCGGCAAGGCAGTTCTAACAAGTACCCACAATCTATGTTTCGATCAGAAATATGAAAAATATCAGAATTTTTATCTGAAAACTTAATTCAGTTTTTGGTGGTGAAATTTTCAATATATTTGAATTGGCGTGTTTTCGTAATGTATGCCTAGTGTTCCATAAAAGGGACATTGGCAAACAGGTATAGACCCAGATCAGACACTGCAGAACACAACATCTGATCAGGGTGTACACTGTTTGCATTAAATGCAGGAATTTCTATAAAGCATGATGATAATAAAAATTAAGTAGACACCCATTCTTCTGGAAATGGAATAGCCCAAAGAGTTATGGTAGAAGAGTCCATATCTGATCAGTGTCCCCACTGTTTACCATACGTACAGCAATATTTTAGACACTTTTGGGACAAGTATGGTAAATAGATGAGGTGTCCCAATAATTAGGGTTATTGTGGTAGTCTGTAGCCTAAACATGTTCATGCCATATGTTTACTTTGTATATTTCAGCACCTTCCACTTCTTGTAAATGGAGCAGTTCAGGCCAAAAATCAAATCTCACAGAAAATTGAGGTAGGGTACATTGCACTTTTTCTTGCATCTTTTTTTAATATACATGTATTAGAGTGACAGTATGCATATTCGTGCAGGTTGACCTCTCCTGATTGGTAAATGTCAGTTTTACAAGTAATGTAAATGTCAGTTTTACAAGTAAAATGCTCTTCCTATGATTATAGTTGTGCAAACTATTACAACATTTAAAATTTTCATTTTTGTAAGCCGGATAGCACTCATCAGGGCCTAGTTGTTCAAAGCATAGTTAGCTTAACGAGCTTGTTAGTCGTCAAAATGATAACCGTTCTAGTAAGTACTGTATCAGATTCACAGATATTTTTGCTGAAAAAATGTGAGTAGCTTTGCAGATGCAAAAGCTACTCACATTTTTTCAGCAAAATTATTAGCATGTATGCCATATTTAATGATCAAACTTTTAATGATACATTAACTAACGACATCATGAGCTTTGAACATTCGGGCTCAGATATGTATTATTTGCTTGCTTACAAAGGTTTATGGTTGTACCTTTTATTTTGAAGTACCATAACTGAAATTGTCAATATTTGAATGAGATTGATTGTTTTTGTTCATGATAATGTTTGTCTGTATTGATTTTTGATTTGCTTATAAATAAAGTGGTGTACGAATCTGCAAACGGTTGTGTGCTAATATTGCCCCATTTGCACCTGAAGAATGACCATGGATTCTAAGCTGGATACCAAAGTAAAATCTAATTTTAGATTACCAAAGTAAACATAAATTGTGCATTGGGTTGACAATGACTGATGAAAAGCTAGCTCTGACTGGTAAGAAAAATAAATCAAAATACAATCATAACTTTACGAATCTGCAACCTCTCATTCTTACCCTAAAGAATGAAGCAAATTTTATAGCAGACAATTGTTATTTTTCAGATAAACTATGACTTGACATTTCTTGAGAATTATCTGCTATGCAGATGATTTACATGAATTTACAAGCCTTAATTTTTCTAAAAAAATTATATTTATTTCAAAGTGTTGTCTGTTGCAGTTGTAATTAATGTTTTAAGGGTTAAAATTACTACTACAGTAACAAGACTTTTCTTTGGGATCATTGCACCCATTCTGGTTACCGTACTTTGAAAATCGAATACCTGTTTAGCTAGATCTAGGTGGCGTATGCAGCCTTGCAAACTACATTGCTGCATATGAAGAGACTAGATCACGAAAACATGCCTATATAATTTTGACCCCCTGAAACCCCACTTTTATATAGTAAAATTGGGGTTTACAGGGGTATACATTATTTTTCATATTTCTGCTCAAAAACATAGATTGTTGGTACCCACAATCTATGTTTTGAGCAGAAATATGAAAAATATCAGAGTTTTTTATCTCAAAATTTTCAGTTTTTGGAGGTGAAATTTTCTATATATTTGAATAGGCGTGTTTTCGTAATGAGATAGAAACAAATCTCAGATTTTCTTTCTTTTGTGTGTTCTTCATTTCCAAAGGCAATCTTTAGATCTTTTTATTGTAACATCTCATTCCAAATAATGTGCACATCATATAGGGGGTTCAAGTCTTAACCCTTGTCATGCTGAACCCGGTTATACCCTACCTTTGCAAACAGTGTAGATCCAGATCAGTTGGCTCCTGGATCGGCACTGTTTGTCATTCAGTATGTGAATTTACGTCAACAGTCTGAATTAAATAATCTGATTGGCTGACAATTAGAAATGGGCATGGCATATTAATTTATTCAGCATGACAAGAGTTAACAACAAAAAAAAAATCAAAAAACATTTTGTATGCAGGGGGTCAGCTGCAGCTTGTCTGAATTTGTTTAGAGCTGTCAGTTAGTAAAAAGTCGCAAGTTATTGTTTGTTATAGTGTCACATATCAGTAGTACATGTTAAAATCATGACAATTCTGATTTTGTCTGTCTGTATTTGTTCACTTTTCCTCAATGATAATCTAAATTATTACTTGTCTCACAGAATCTGTTTATAATTGTTGACTGATTACCTACAATTGTTGACTGATAATTCACAACTGCAGCAGACAACATTTTGATTTTTGTGTGGGGGAGTGTGTGTGTGTGTGTGGTGTGTGTGTGTGTGTGTGTGGGGGGGGGGGTGATTTTTTTTAAAGAAAATAAGTTGACATCTCATGTGAATCATCTTCCCAGCAGACAATTCACATGAAATGTCAACTCTTATTTTTTTTCTAAAAAATAAATAAATGAATAAAATGTTGTCTGCTAAATTTCTACCCAGCATGCTAAGCATTAATTTTTATCAGTTGTGCATATGATTATTTTTCAGAACCATATTTTGGCTTTCTAAATCTGTGTTTTGCAAGCTCTGACAAGCGCAATAACCTTCGTCATGACCATGATGATAAGCATGTTGCTGCCCCTGTAGCATTTGTTTGGATTTATGGTGAAATCACGAAGAAAGCAGCAAAAAATCACAAAGTATATAAAAACATATGTGTAAGAAGATGCATCTTCCTCTGTCATAACTGCTATATTATTGTTGATATTTTCAGGCTCTGCTTTTCTGAGACTTGATGAGATTCGTGGAGAGTCGTGGAGAGGAAGAATGTAAATAAATACTCAGACTGTTAGGAGAACAATGTGAAGTGCAATTAATGTGGTGATCTCGTTACCGAGCAATTGTCATTGTGCAAATTGTAATACAGGACTTTGAACAATAAGAAACTGACATTACAAAAACATGCCTATTCAAATATCCTGAAAATGTTACCATCAAAAAATGAAAATTGTCAGATAAAAAATTCTGTTATTCTTCATATTTCTGCTCAAAACATAGATTGTGGTTACTTGTTAGAATTGTCTCGGCGAGGCAGTTCTGATGCCCACCCACAATCTATTTTTTTGAGAAGAAATAAGAAAAATAATGTATACCCCTGTAAACCCCAGTTTTACTATATAAAAGTGGGGTTTGAGGGGGTCAAAATTATATAGGCATGTTTTTGTGATGGCTTGATTCATAGTTCAAGATAAGATTTACAAAATATTTTTCTTGTTTTTCCACAAAAACATATGTTGTGGTATTCATTAGAAGTGCCTCAGTGAGGCACTTCTAATGAGTGCCCACAACATATATTTTCATGGAGAAATAAGAAAAATAGCGGTATTTTTGGGTTGAAAAAACTGCCTTCTGTGGAGCTAATTGTGATTTTTAATGACTATAATTGATGTACAATTTGTGGGACTTTTTACTTCTCTATAATTTGAGTCATAGCAAGTGAAAATGTATTCAGATATTATAAAGGTCTAGGTCAGCTTGCAGTGCCTCCCTCCTAAAAGTATTTTTATCCAAAAGGAAAGAATATCCTCCTTTTAGGAGCAAATTCTTTCCTTTTACATAGACTCCTTTCAGAAGGAATTTGGCGTGCAGGAAAGCAAACAGGAAGCCACAATAGTCGTCTCCCTTTAGAAATTCATAGAGCACAGTGTGTGTGAAAATGGATTGTACTTAAGTACGTAGCCTTGTGTTATTTGGTGGTATTTGGTGGTAAAATTGTAAAAAAAAAGGACATTCATTAAGTCATGATTGGATGTTTATAGGGACCTGTGCTCTTAATTTGTAAACCACAACTTTATAAAACTATTGTTGGGGTCAAAAGCATGCAACTGTGTTATATCCAAACAAAAATGTGTAGATTATATAGAAAAATGACCATTTATGGTCATTTTTCTATATAATCTATACATTTTTGGGATCCATCTTTGAACTGTGTTGTATCCAAAACTGTGTTATAATGAACCGTGTTATAAAGAGAAGCTAATGTGTGGTATCTAATGACTCTATAAATTGATAGGAAAGGCCCTGATCAGACTAAACAAATTATAGGTGTAACTCTCATTATACACATTACACATAAGGAAAACTAAATGCAGTAAAAAAAAAAGATCACCGAACAAAATATTTTCCTCTTTTATCATAGGGGCTGCTCTTAAAAGAAAGAATTTGCTCCCTTTTTCCATTTTGAAAGTGACACTATGAGAATTTCTCTAGATTCTGGCTACTCCACTACAAATTCATAGGCTGATCTGGGCCTTCACTGTCCTCATATACATAAAGACACTTTTTTGCATGGCACAGCCCCAATTTAGATTTGCAAAACACTGATACTTAGTATTCCAACAACAAGGACACTGACATGAGGATACACACATGCAGACTGGCCTAGATTTTCACTGTTTATAGCTGGTGTTACATACTTTTCCTAGGCCCAGTCTTATGTCAAATGTTTTGGTTTGCAGCTTGAAATACATGTACAAATGATTTTGATGTTTATTATATAAATGTCGAGATTTTGATGTTCTCATTAGATTGACTGTTTGTGTGTGTGTGTGTTTCGGGGGGTGGGGGCAAGAGTATTTTTGTTTTTTATTTTAATTTTTTTGTGTGTGTTGCTTTTTGTCTTGTTGCCCTTTTTAATATAAATATATAAATATGGTGTACATTTGTAAAATGTTTTGGCAACTACTTTTTACAAATATAGAATGAAAATTGAAAATTACTTGCTGTTTAATCATGAAAATAGATACTGACATAAATATTAGTTGTACTATAAATACCCTGCAATTGAAAATAAAAGCTATGAGTACTAACTTTTGTCTATTGAGGGGAATGGATACACTTTCAGGGGAGAAAACTCTATCAGATTTGTTTTACCTGCCTTCTGAAAAAGGGTCTACTCTAAAAGGAAAGAATTTTCTCCCCTTGGGAGAAAATTCTTTCTTTTTGGAGTAGACTTCTTTACAAAAAGAAATCAAACAGGCAGTGACAAAAGTCATCTCTTGTAAAACATGGTGAAAAATCTGTCAAGTATATATAGGCCGTGCAATGTGAAAACATGTCTTCGGACATGTGGACAGCTAAGGCCCAGATCAGCCTGCACATCCATGCAGTCTGATCAGGGCCTTCACTGTTCGCTAACAGACTCATTTGATACTACAGAATTTTATGAATGGAGACAAAAGACTCAAATGATACTTTGTGCATGCGCAGGGTGATCTGAATCTGCTCATTTTGCACATGTACAAAGGCACTGTTTTGCTTGACAAGGTGCATATTCATTCCCTTTAATCAAACTTCCTTGTTTAGCCTTGGAAAGGAAAGAAGCAATTTTGCAAAGGGAGAAAATCACCTCTTTTTGCAACAAGTTTGTTACTTCCCTTCCATGCATTCTTAAAAGGCAGTTATCTCATATGCAGTTAACTCTTATTATCTCAAACACTGATAACTCAAACTACTGCTTAAGTAAATCTATTGCTTAAGTCAAATTAAATAAAGGACAATATTGGTTTAGTTTGCTGCATGAACTTTACAATTCAACTCCTTTTATTTCCTTTTATTTTATTCTTTTACTGTTATCTCAAACCGTATGTTCTGGTCTCTTTGACTTTGAGATATCGAGAGTCCATTTATCTTGTTTTTTTGTGTCAGACTTTTAGGGTATTTAAGTAAATAGTTTCATTAATTTTGGCATACCTTCATCTATTTATTTTTTCATGGAGTATCATTCATAGCTGTAATTATAGTTAATTCTAGAAATTTGAAAAAGAAAAAAAAAGATTAAGTTTTGTGCTTATTTTTGAGTTATAACAATTATCTTGATCAGAAACAAGTAGTTGAGTAACTTCATTATAATTTTATTTTTGATGTATGTTTGTGATTGGATGACTGTTAAAACATTTTCTTCAAAATAAACTTGAAATTGTAAATGGATTTTCCTTGTTCTTACCTTCACCTCTTTTTGACTTTAAATGTGGACTGGATCCAGTCCCCACTGGCTAAATGTACTAATGTTTATAATTCTCTTTGGTATAGACAGTAAAATAAAACAAAGCTAATATTAACATGCTAAGGTTAGGAAGCACTGGTCACCTTGTCATCAGTGCTTCATAGTCTTAGCATGTTAGTATTGTCTTGATTTTATTTTAGTTTCATTATCAAAGAGAATTAAAATACAAATGTGAAATGATAATACCCCCCCCATTATCATGTCATTGGGAGATAACTACGTCAAAAATTGAGGAAATGTTCCCAATAACAATCACAAAACAGACCCCCACAATATCAATGCACATATCAAGTTTTGTGAAAATCTGTTGAGATTAACTCAAGTTATTGCCCTGAAACAAAAATACAGATGTGTTCTGGGCAGATAACTCTGTCAATGACAAAAATTGCCCATTAGCAATCCCGAACCAGATCTCTACAATATCAAGGCACATACCAAGTTTGGTGAAAATCCATGAATATTTACTCAAGTTATCTTCCGGAAATGAAAATATGGACGTATCGCGGGCAGATAACTGTCAAAAATTTACGAGGTTTGCCCTTGAGCTATCTCAAACCAGATCTGTACCATATCAATGTGCATACCAAATTTGGTGAAAATCCATTGATATTTACTCAAGTGATGTCCGTAAACGAAAAATGAGACGTGTTGCGGGCAGATAACTCTATCAAAAATTGATGGAATTCGCCCATTATCAATCCTAGACCAGATCTCCACAATATCAATGCACATATTAAGTTTGGTGACAATCCATTGACATTAACTCAAGTTATCGTCTGTACGTACGATGGACGGATGGACACACGGACCAAAGTGAAACCATAATACGCCAGCACTATCGTGTGGCAGAGTATAAAATAAATTTAGTCACTAGGGACTGGAGCCAATCTACCTTAATTGTAGCAGTTTATATGGTTACATTACATGTTCCCTCTCATATACACTTTTAAGCTTTCATGCTCAGTATACTAAACCATTAGGTGAAATTGACATTTCATTCACAAGAAGCAGGCAAGGTTTAACAATACAGTCACCCTTCTTTATACCGACGGTAGATACGACAAAATTCACTGGCACGAAACCTTCTTTCAAGAGGTGACAGCTGGTCACAAATTATGCAAGAACAGTATATTTAATACTTTAAGGAACACATGTTTTGATATTTGTTAGAATCACCTAAGCGAGGCTATCAATCTATCAGTGGGGTGATTCTAACAAATATCAAAAACATATTTTCAATTAGGAAATACGAGTAAAACAAGGCCTTTCTTACATGTACATACCATTGCTCTTTAAGGATTCTTTACAACAGTAAATTCATTTTAATGACAACATTCCTGGGAACAAATGCCGCCATTGTAACAAGGGTTCACTAGTTATATGGTATGAGATGATATAGACCAAAACATCACACTGGATCCTGGTACTATACTGAAATAATTTGTAATTTTGTATATGCTGAAATATCAGTGCTGGAAATCAACATAAATTGAATGCTTTCGACTGCTTTTGGCCTTTGGGGTTTTAAAAGAAAATCATATTTACATATTGGGAAACACATTGAAGTAGAAACTGTACACAACAAAGCATCTACGGAAATGAGACAATACTACAAAAAACTAGAAATGTATTTGTATGCCTCAAACTAAATTTTTCATTACGAAAACACGCCTATTCAAATATATTGAAAATTTCACCACCAAAAACTGAAAGTTTTCAAATAAAAATTCTGATATTTTTCATATTTCTGCTCAAAACATAGATTGTGGGTACTCGTTAGAACTGCCTGGCCAAGACGGTTCTAACGAGTAACCACACTCTATATTTTTGAGCAGAAATAAGAAAAATAATGTATACCCCTGTAAACCCAAGTTTTACAATATAAAAGTGAGGTTTAAGGGGGTCAAAATTATATAGGTATGTTTTCGTGATGTGTCCATACAAAATGTCACAAGTTGGAAAGTGCCATAGCTCTGACAAAAAGTCGCAAACATGCTAAAATGCATGTCTGAAAAGGGGCATAATTTGCACAAATATTTATAAAGTTTCACCAAAAATTAATCAGTTCATCTACACAATGATCCCTGGGCACAGTTGTTAAAAGCTAACGATTCGTTAACGATTCGTTAAAGCTAACGATTCGTTAAAATTTACATCGAGTGATATGCAAATATGCTGAAATTTACAAGTGAAAGGGCCATAGCTCTGACAAAAAGTCGCAAACATGCTAAAATGCGTGTCTGAAAAGGGGCATAATTTGCACAAATATTTATAAAGTTTCACCAAAAATTAATCAGTTCATCTACACAATGATCCCTGGGCACAGTTGTTAAAAGCTAACGATGTCGTTAGTTAACGATTCGTTAAAATTTACATCGAGTGATATGCAAATATGCTGAAATTTTTTGCTGAAAAAATGTGAGTAGCTTACATTTTTTTCAGCAAAAAATATCAGAATACTGTATATTGAATCCGCTAGAACAGTTAACGAAATAATCCATAACGACGCTTTTAACTATGGGCCCTGGTGGACTGCAAAATTTCCTGAACCTAGCTCTAAGGGTTCTTGAGATATTTTGTTTACAAGATTTTCCTGTTCTAAAATGAGGCTTCCCTTATCTGGTAAGAGACATGCAACTATTGTAAGTGCCTATGCACCCACAATGACCAATCCAGATGAGGTCAAAGACCAGTTCTATGATGATCTGGATTCTGTGATTTCTGCTACACCCTGGACAGACAAACTCTTCCTCCTGGGAGACTTCAATGATAATGGGCACAGACCACCAAACCTGGGAAGGAGTGATTGGGACTGAAGGAATAGGAAAGTGCAACAGCAATGGCCTCCTCCTTTTGAAGAAGTGTGCAGAGCATGAACTGCTGATCTAGTACTAACACAGTCTTCCGTCTGCCAACTCGCAACAAGACGTCATGGATGCATGCTCGCTCCAAACGCTGGCATCGCATTCATTATGTCATAGTACTAAGGAAGGACAGACAGGATGTTAGAGTGACAAAGACTGTGTGTGGTGCAGACTGCTGGACAGATCACAGGCATGTTGTCAGCAAACTGAACCTGCACATTCAGCCTGCACGGCGACCACAAGGCAAGAAAGTGTCAAAGAGACTGGATGTCTCCAAGCTGAAACAAGACAGCAAGAGGCAAGCCTTCATCAATGATATCTGCAGCCGATTAGATGCAATTGAACTCCGTTCAGATGATCCAGAAGAGAACTGGGCAGTCTTCAGAGACACTGTCCACTCTTCAGCATGATGGATTCCCTAGGACCAGTATCTTGCAAACACCTAGATTGGTTTGACAAGAATGACGAAGAAATCCAGGGACTCCTTGAAGAGAACCACCAAAAACAGGGCATATCTTAGTGATTGCAGCTCAGTATCCAATAAGGCGGCATATTCAGATATGTGCAAGACAGTCCAGACTAGGTTCAGAGATATGCAAGACTGCTGGCTGAGCAGTAAGGTTGATGAAATCCAATCCTTTGCAGACAGAAAGGATATGAAGAAGTTCTTTGATGCGCTAAAGACAGTTTATGGTCCCCAGAGCTCAGGAACCACCCCTCTTCTCAGTGCAGATGGAATTAGTCCTCTGACTGACAAAGAGGCTATCTTGAAAAGATGGGCTGAGCACTTTGATAGTGTTCTTAATCAACCATCATCTATCAATGATGACGCTATCAACAGACTACCACAGGTAGAATGTAATCTGCTGCTTGACGAGTTCCCAACCGTTTCTGAAACAGTGAAAGCAATACTGTCATCTGGCAAGGTTCCAGGATCAGATGCAATACCTACTGAGATCTACAAAGCAGTTGCAAAGAAGATAGAGTTATTTCACATTATGTGGAGAAAAGAAGCCACCCCTCAAGAATTCAAGGATGCGTCAATTATCCACCTGTTCAAACGGAAAGGGAATGCTCAACTGTATGATAATCATCGTGGCATCTCTTTATTGTCAATTGCTGGGAAGGTCCTTGCAAGAGTTCTACTTAACCGACTGAATGAACACCTTGAACAGTCAGGGCTTCTACCGGAAAGCCAGTGTGGATTCAGAAAGGACAGAGGAACAATTGACATGATCTTCGCAGCAAGGCAGCTTCAAGAGAAATGCTAGGAACAGAACGTGGACCTCTACATGACCTTTGTTGACCTTACCAAAGCATTTGATACAGACAGTCGTGAGGGTCTTTGGAAAATTATGGCGAAGTTTAGCTGTCCGACCAAGTTCATAGCAATGGTGAGGCAGTTCCACGATGGTATGCTTGCACGGGTCCAAAATGATGGTGAGTTTTCTGATCCATTCCCTGTGACAAATGGTGCCAAACAAGGCTCAGGACTAGCCGCAACTCTGTTCAGCATGATGTTCTCTGCCATGCTCACAGCTGCTTTCCAGGATGATGATAACGATATACCTATTAGGCATCGCTTTGATGGGTAGCTTTTCAGAAGGTTGCAAGCCAAATCCAAGGTGCAGACAGAGGTACTAGACGATGACATGGCAAAGGATGCTCCAACAGAAGAGAAGATGCAAAAAGGTGTAGATCAAGTATCCGACTCCTGTGACAGCTATGACCTCACAATCAGCATCAAAAAGACCGGTGGTTTATCAACCAGCACCTGGTATGCCTTACAAGAAGCCCAACATTACAGTGAAAGGTCAAAGATTGCACGTGGTAGACAAGTTCACCTACCTTGGAAGCACATTGTCAAGAGTCGTGCACATTGATGATGAAGTCAATGCCAGGATTGCCAAAGCTAGTGCAGCATTTTGCCGACTACGTGGTAGTGTTTGGGATCGAAGTAGAATCAGGCTTGACACAAAGCTGAAAGTCTACAAAGCTGTGGTGCTGCCAACACTGGTGTATGCATGCGAAACGTGGACAGTTTACCAACGGCACGCCAAACGACTGAACTTCCAAGCAAGCTGCCTTAGAAAACTTTTAATGATTAAGTGGCAAGACAGGATTCCAGACACAGAAGTCCTGAAAAGGGTAGGGATGCAGCGTGCACATACTCTTCTGAAATTGGCACAGTTAAGATGGACAGGCCATGTTACCAGGATGCCTGAGGAAACGTTTGCCAAAGAAAACCCTCTATGGAAAACTAGAAATGGGCAAACGCTCCCATGGTGGTCAGAAGAAGCGATACAGAGACACCCTCAAAGCCTCCCTCAAGGATTTCAACATACCAGCAGAGTCATAGAAACAAATTGTACAGGACCGAGCAGAGTGGTGAGGCCTCATCAGAAGAGGCGCTAGTGAATATGAGGCAAAAAGAATCAGCGAAGCCGAGCAGAAGTGCACAGCGCAAAGCCAGAGCTAAGGCTCTGACCTCTGTTGTTCCATCTGCAACAGACAGTTTAGAGCTAGAATTGGTCTTAGAACACACAAACAGTAGGTAGCATTTCTCGCATATGATTAAGATTAGTCATTGTTAGTAATGACAGACGAACTATATATGCTAAAATGTCTGTCTAAAAAGGGGGCATCAAATATTAAAAGTTCACCCATTACGAAAACACGCCTATTCTCAAATATATTGAAAATTTTACAACCCAAAAGGAAAATTTTCAGATAAAAAATTCTGATAGTTTTAATATTTCTGCTTAAAACATAGATTGTGGGGACGCATTAGAACCGCCTCATCGAGGCGGTTCTAATGGATACCCACAATCTATATTTTGAGCAGAAATAAGAAAAATAATGTATACCCCTGTAAACCCCAGTTTTTCTGTATAAAAGTGGGGTTTAAGGGGGTCAAAATTATATAGGCGTGTTTTCATGATGCAAAATTCAATCAGGTCATGTACACATTGGTTCCAAACTGCTAGCAAAATTTCATGAGCCTAACTCAAGTGGCTTCTTAGATAGTTTGCTTACAAAATGTGCATTTGCTAAAATGCCTAAGTCTGAAAAAGGGGCATAGTTTGGATTCATTTTTATAAAATTTCACCAGAAGTGAATCAGGCCATCTTGACAATGGTATCCGATTGCCTACACAATTTCATGAGCCTAACTCAAGTGGTTCCTTAGATGTTTTGCTCTCAAAATTTTCCTAAGTTAAAATGCCTAAGTCTGAAAAGGGGCTTAATTTAGACAAATGTTTATAAAATTTCACCAAAAGATAATTTGGTCATCTTCACAATGATACCTGATGGCATGCAAAATTCCATAAGCGTAGCTCAATGGGTTCTCTAGATATTTTGCTTACAAGATTTGCCTTTACTAAACTGCCTAGATCTGAAAAGGGGCATAATTTGGACAAATATTTTATAAAATTTCACTAAAAGTTAACCAAATTATTTTCACAATTATCCCTAATTGGCTGCAAAATTTCATGAGCGTAACTCAAGTGGTTCCGTAGATATTTTGCTTACAAGATTTTTGTTTGCAAAAAATGCCTAAATCTGAAAAGGGGCCATAACTCCACAATGAAGAATCTGACAGATAAGAAAAAAATACAGATCAGCTAATTTTTCATAAGCGATGCACATATGAACTTTCGAATTCCTAGAATACATGGTTCCGAAGATATGAGAAGTCTCAAAAGTGTGATATACGGGCGGAAGAACGGACGAACATACAAGCCCAAGGCAATATGCTCTCCCAACTTCAAAGAATTCGAAGTTGGAGGCATAATAATACTTACGATCTTTTAAGAAAAAAATACACTTTCTACATAAATTCATAATTTGAAAATATATATGTGAAAGGACTTGTCCTTCGCGGGCCCATAATTCAGCAACACAAAAGAAAGTTCCAGATGTCGTAATACTAGTTGTATAATTCTGTTATGTTATACACAGTAAACACAATGAACAAAAATTACCAAGAAAATATGAACATCTTCAAATGGAATGTGATGACATCGCAAACAATCCACCAAATCTCATTGTGAGCGATGTTTCAATTTATGAATGCGCCTTGTGGTGTATAGTGAACACAGCCTAAGGAAATTCCGTTGACCTTAAGAGTTGAGCCCACTTAGGATAGTCAGTCTCCCTTGTTCAGATATCATATGGTCAAAAAGTGTTCAGACGTCTGATCAGCCTGCACTGCCATGCAGTCTGATCAATGCTCTGTCTGTCTGCCTACAGAATTATTGGACAATGTGAAATATATCAAGAGACATCAAAAGACCTAATTAGACTGATGAGAGAGATGACTTCTCAACCAGGAGTATTTGGTGATAATTCTGAGATGATTTTCTCCGTTCCTTCATAATATATATATATATATTGTGGATATTAGCAGAGCATCATCAATGTTATTCTAATGAGTACCCACAACGGGTAGGCTTTGCAAAGTGAAGTTCCTGTAATGTCAGTCGCTGATATCTCAGGATGATATTGTGAAATATGTAGGTCACTGCCTATCAGTTTTTGTCTAATTTACAGCCATGCTTTCATAAAACAAGAGCTGCCTTCTGGCAGATGCTTGCCTACACAGATGCTTGTCACTGAGGGAAAAAATAAAGTAAAATTTCTGTCTGCCTCAATGTCTCATAGGGAAAAGGGTCTTGTATTGGAGATCAGGATCTAAATATAACATAGTCCAAGTAGAAACATAAGGGGAATTGGTATTTTTTTCATGGGAGACAACTAATATAACAATTATTATGCCTCTCTTCTAAAAGGGATCTACTCTTAAAGGAAAGAAATTGCCCCCCATTAGAAGCAAATTCTTTCATTTAAGAGAAGACTCTTTTAAGAATGGTTTCCTTTGCAGGAAAGCAAAAAAGACAAAAGTTGTTTCCCTTGCACAAAATGACCGATATGTTCCAAGTGTATCCATTCCTCTTAAATCTACCTACCCAGCGGGCATACAACGCAACGTTGATACAACGTCGATTCAACGTTGATTCAACGTCTTTGTTCCTGCTCGGTAGGCATTCAGAAGATACATACATCCTTTTTGAAAGCTCTTACCAAAGCATTTCATGAACAATTTCTGTGTCCATGACCTTGTCTTCAAGAGCCATGATGGGTGTAGGCTAGAACTGGATAAGACTTTAGGCCTGTGTGCAACATCAGCTAAATTTATCTAAGTACCCAGGACTTATATATTTAGCAAAATTTAACAAACAGTTTAACCATAAGATTTCTGAGTCCATGACCTTGATCTTAAGGTCAGTGGATGATTGTGCGAGGATGGGAAACGGTAGCGGGGTGTGTGTGTGTGGGGGGGGGGGGGGGGGGGGAGGGGGGGGTGAAGGGGAGGGTGGAGGGAATTGTTTGTAATGGAATAAAATATAACAATCGTCTTCAATCAAGTTTTCAGCTGAACATGTCCAGCAAGGTTTTTAGGAGCTACAGGCCTTGCTTTAGAAAACAAAAAGCAAAATAACTTTATCGAGTTTAACTTTCGACAGAATCTATCTATGATGTACCACGAGGGTCAAAAGTCGGGACTTTTAGTGGGACTAAAATAATAGAAGTCGGAGTAATGTTAATTTAGTCCCATTAAAATGAATATCAGCCGGGCTAAAATATTTCAGTGGGACTAAAAATAATATTGCCTAGATAACAAATTTCTGTAAAACTCTCTGAGAGGGTTACAAAAATGCTCAATGTTGTACCTCTGCCGACACCACTATTTTTTTTTTTTGTTGTTGTTGTTGGAGGAGGTGGCGGGGGGCGGGATTGGCCTTTTGCTGTTATTATTTTTTATTTTTTTTATTTGGGGTGGTGGTGCGGTCACTTTCAAAACAGTACTTTTTGGGTCTATCAAATTCAAATTCTCAAATTCTCGGGGTATTTATTTGGAGTATTATAAGAATCGGGGTTAGAATCTTCTGATAGTTGTTTTAATCTAGTTTCAACAGCTCTATTTATGCTGTGCATCAGTTCAATACCATTAAAGAAAAAACGGAGCTACTGTCAGAAACTGTTTAAAGCACTTACATCACTAATACAATCATTATAGAGGGAAAATTAATAAAAACATGAAAACTGCACCTTTCTACTACATATATATTCCGGATTTTTTTTTTTGGGTATGGCTGATAAACCGTATGTTTTGGGGGAGTTAAACACTAGATGCTGGGGCCCAGCCTATGTAGCTGACAAAATTCAGGGTACCCCGCCCGCCACCACCACTCCCCCCCCCCCCACCCCCCCCTCCCCGAGATTAGGGTCTACCCTGTTTGTCACTGACCCCATTATTTTACACACATTCACCGGTAGTAAAATGAACTTTTTGAAGGGAAGTATAAGGTAAAGAGTAAAGGTGTGAATAGTATCCGAAATTTATCAAATTTATCCAAAATTATCAATTAAAATGAAATTTTGAGTCAAAGGGGGGCGGGAGGCATGGGGGGGGATGGGGGTTGGGGTCTACTGACCCCACACACCCGAACCCCACCACCAACCCCACCCTCTGAGTCCGTCTCAGGACACGGTCATCACATTTTATAACCTCAGCAAGCGTATTTAACAAAATGTGGTGCATGCTGTCGTCAAATTATTTTGTGTACGTCGATATATTCTACCGTATTTACTGATTATGTAACCGATCTGCAAAAGCACTGATCAGTATGTGGCCTGGCCTCTAGTGCTAGAGATCCCGGGTTCGATCCTCGCTGGGGTGAGAAATTTTCTGGATCCATTGGCATCATTGGTAGGGATGGTGTTAATACAGTGCACCATCCCTCGGACCGTGACGTTCACTGGAGTCCCCATGTGCAAGCATCCCCAGTGCAGGTTAAAGAACCCCCTACTGAGAAAAGAAAAATGCACTTCCTATGGTCGAATAACACCGAATGCCTTAATGGCCTGGGGGATGTGTATGTGTGTGTTTGGGGGGGGGGGGGGGAGGTGGGGGGGGGCAGGAGGGGTACTCTGAATTTTGCCTGCTACGTAGACTGGGACTATTTTTGTTTTTGGGGTGGGGGGGGGGGGGGGGTAGAATTTTGAATTTTACTATTTTTGGGGGTTCGGGGAAAAGGTGGCTATTTTTCCTTTGCGGGGTATTGGATATTTGCAGGTACTTTTTTGGGGTCAGTTTCAAAACAGCTTTTTTTATTTCTTTTTCTTTCTTTCTTTTTTTTTGGGGGGTGGGGGGTGGGGGGGGGGGAGTGGGGGTGTGGTCTATCAAAATTCTCGGTATTTCTTTGGGTATTTGGGTATTGTAAGAATCGGGGTTGGAACCTTCTGTTGAACTGATAGTTGTTTTTATTTAGTTTTAGCAGCTCTATTCCTGCTGTGCATCAATTCAATGCCATTAAAGTAAAAACGGAGCTACTGTTTGAAACTGTTTAAAGCACCTTTATCAATACTAATACAGTAAGTTTACAGGAAAAATAAATGAAAGCCACACTGTTATAAAAAGAAAGCTAGGGGAATATTTTTTAGGGTATGCTTATATCTACAGATATTTTTTTGGTATGGCTGATATACCCTATATTTATTGGGGGTAAACACTAAATGCTGGGTCTGTAGATGGTAATTAACAGTAAATTTATTTTCAATTAATTTAGCTATTATTTTAGAACAATACAGTATTGTCTTTAGAACCCATTTAGTACCTAGGAGTTGAAAGACGTCACACGATCCCGCCGATTAGTATCCGTCTAGCATTTTCGGTCCGTTACTTGGAATTTCGGTTCGATAGTGTTGTGGGATAATATCTTACACCAACACCGGTTTGCTATTTTTGATCAGCTGTTGTAAATTTTGCCGGTTTCTTTGGTATTTTCAGCTTGTTGCATACAGTAAACTGTCAGCAAAAAAGAAATAGCTGTCCCCTATAAAATGTACGGATCTGGGTCTGTACTGTCACTGCGTGATTTCTGATGCATTGCATAAATATGACCCAGTATTTGCTCTAGGTGGGTGGGGTGCATGATTTTGAAACAAATACTGTGAGCGAAAAAAAACAAAACAATATTTATGTAGTGAAGATTTACCAGAAAGAGCCCAGTGGCAGTAAGAGCACAGAATAATGAATTTTGAAAGCTTTCTGTCAACTCATTTTGAAGCCTTTGACATTGTTTTTCAAGTAGTCTAAAAGTGCTTGAATTTTGAAATCTGATTTGTCATTCAGAACTGATTCTTCCTCAACATCCAACAGATGCCATCTTGAAATGTAAATAGTCCAGCAAGAGGGTATGAGACAGCCTACCATTCAGAATAGGTTTAAAAGTCTAAATAATATAGTTTCAGGTCTCAGCTAGAAGCTGACATGGTTGTGGACAAGAAAGTTTCTCTGGGTATGGTACTGTACGGGTCCGTTGAAACACCTCAAACTACCCCAAACCACCCACTAACCACCCTTATATGGATGGAAAGGGTAGTGTAAGGTAGACTAGCATATAGTAGGGTGGACAAACATCTTCATTAATACACCAAGCCATATTTAAAACCTATAAAGCACATCAAAAAAGCCCCAAACTACATCACAAATGCAAAAGCTCTCCACTATACCTACATAAAAGTGCATTTGTTCATTTCAGGAATGTTGCACAAAAGTAAATTGGTTATAATTATTCTTTGCAGAAAAAAAAGAGAAAAAGAGCAAAAAGAAAAAATAAATAAAAAAAAATCAGATAAATAAATAAGCAAAAAAAAAAAAATCAGAAAAATAAATAAATATGCAAAATAGTGTACGCTGACCACGTCTTTTGAGGTCTTACAAATAAATATTCATCACCCTTTTGTGGTTTTCCATACTTCTGCTTCAATGTTATATACATATCCCCAGTTATAAAAAAATAGTTTTTTTTAGGGCTTTAATATTCCTAAAAAGGGTATTATCTATTATAATTTTGAGATTAATTTCGATTGCTCTGATGTGGTGCGGGGGTGGTCGGGTGGTGCGAAGGTGCTGTGTATCTTACATCACTGGGGCGTCCAACTGATATTGGCTTACAGTTGGGCAAGGCCTGCTATCCTTGTAGTGGGTAAGGGTAGAGGGGGAATGTTTTTATTTCTTCTGTTTCTTCACTTTCTTTCCTGTTCCTCTTTCTTCCCTGTCCCTCTCTTTCATCTCCTCTACTCTCTCTTCTATCTCTCTTCTCCCTTTCTCTGGGAGACGACACAAAATGACCCTCAAGGGTTGACGTGTCGTTAAACCCCAACACAATCAAATCTGATGTGGTGCCAGTTTCAATGTTCTTGTTTGATAGGAATCTCAATTTTTGTTCATAATAGAGGTTACTTTGACGTTGACATCTTAAAGTCAATTTTGGAGGGAAAAGGAACCAAACTAGTCTTAGACATGTTAGAGACGTTATTAGTCTGTAATAGCGGTCAGCGGGTTCATAAATTTGCCATTTGTCCGTGGTGATAGTGGGCAGTGACATGTCTCACACCCTGTCCAACTATCTTATTGTATCACCCTACATCTACCCCTACCCTACCCTGTCATATCCTACCCCATCCTATCCCCATTATAAGGGTGGTTTGGGGTGTTTCAACGGACCGGTGCTATACCGTACCTGGGGACCCATCAGGGTCTACGGGGTCGGTACCTTACCTGCCATGGAGACAATCCATATAGTATTGTCTCCGTGTATCGCAGTACATGACCTGTATAACTTCTTATTTTTTAAGTTGTATATATTAAAGCATTTAAAGGAATATTCTTTTTTTTTTTTCTTTGGTGTGCAGAAGCACTAATATATTCCTTGTATCCTTTAGAAGAAATTATACAAAAAGGATTACTCTAGTATATATTGAATGATAAAATAGATGTAACCAATTCCGCAACTGGAATAATATGATTATAAGCTTATTCAGTTATCATCAATTATTATTATAAACTTTCAGACTAGATTAATTTATCTTACATGTAACAAAATGTAAAAAACACCATTAATCTTGTATTGATGGCTAAAGGCTGAAAACAATATCTGTCTTTGTCGATACCTATACAATTAATACAATTACCATAAATTAGCATTCATCCATCCATTAATATTACCATGCCATGCTTAAATCAAACAAGTACCCTGTGTCATTTGGTCAGAATCGTCCACAAAATCCAAATCAGACCACAATTTGATGATTTTTCCACTTTTGAAAGTGTTCTTAGCCACTACCAGAATACCGATAATAAGCAGCTCTTTAGACGATCATCTTGGTCCCTGGAAGCAGTGAAAGGGAGAGTGTCTAACAGGACCTTCAACCCACTGATATAGGCATGTTATCTATCTATCTATCTATCTATCTATCTATCTATCTATCTATCTATCTATCTAAGATTAATGTTGTTTTTTTTTTCACAGTTTGTTACATGAAAGAAACTAATCTAGTCTAAAAGTTAACAATAATAATAAGTATTATTGATTTTAACTGAATAATCTTATAACCATATTATTCCCATTGCGGAATTAGTTACATATATTTAACCATTTAATATACAATGACTGTAATCCCTTATTGTAATCTTCTGCCGGAGCCAAGGAATACAGAAGTGCTTCAGTTTACTGCAGAAAAATAAGGACTATTCCATTAAATGCTTTAATATATACAACTCAAAAAATAATAAAAAAAAAATGAAGCTATAAAGGGTTTTTAAATACTGCTGTACCTGAAGACAGTCCTACAAGGGTTGTCTCCAGCTACGGTACCATATCCAGAGATCCTAGTTCTCCAGGTATGGTACCGTACCCGAAAACACTTCCTAAGGACAATCTACCTTCGGCCCACACATGGTGGTGACATTTGCCAACTCTACAAGTCATCATAAAATATCAACTAAAATCACAAATGACATACGTGAGTGTCTCGCTTTAACTTACAACTTCAATGCCAAGGCATATCAAACGGTTATTGATAGATAAAAAAACAAACAAAAAAAACATTTTATATATACGAAAAAACTTCAGGTTTGCTAAAATTCGGGACAAAAATATTTCTTGTTTGTGAATACAAAAAATACTAACATCAGTTTGTTTCACAATGTTTCATCTTGTGCAGCCAAAAATTAATATATCTAGTATCTTTCAAATGAAAACACAATATGTGTATGTCCCTAGGTACCCAAACTGATGTACACAAAACTAAAATATTGTCCATTCATGTATATAACAGACTGGATATTGGTTTGTATGCTATCTGCAGGTGCAAGGGGGGCAGCTAAGTACATTATATGTCAATTTATACTGTATAAAGCTGTTTGAGTAGCCTGCTTTGTAGCCAAAATATGTCTTTATTTGAATGAGTTTGGATATTTTCCTTTTTGGCAGCACTGAACGGAACATTGTGAAACAAAGTGACTCCTGCAGTTTTCACCAAACCGCTTAAGATTATGACGTGATACAGCACATATTGCTTCTAGGTTACAGTATACCAATTATTAGGTGGAATAATTACACATCAAACACAGCCATCTCAACATGTTTTGTTACCCTGCAGTGGCAGGATAACATGCACTTGTCTGTGATGCTTTTATTTTAGTAGTACATGAAAAAAGAACAAAAAAAATCATATTGTCTAGTACTACAATTTAAGGGGTATTGCCCAGTCCAGGAAAATCTCAGATTTCCCAGGGGGGAAAACCCGGGTGGTCAATACTTTGCCAACCTTGGTAGATTTTGTAAATATTTGTCCAAATTATGCCCCTTTTCAGACTTAAGCTAGGATTTTGAAATTTCATATATGCTTTGCATTGCTTATGAAAAATTAGCTGACCCATATTTTTTTTTTCTTTTCTGTCAGGTTCACCGTGGTGGAGTTACGCCCCTTTTCTGACTTAGGCAATTTAGCTAATGAAAATATTGTAAGTAAAATATCTAAGAAACCGCTCGAGTTATGCTCTTTGGTGAACTTTTATGAATATTTGATCAAATTATGCTCCCTTTCCAGACTTAGGTATTTTAGCATAGAAAAATCTTGAAAGCAAAGTATCTCAAGAATGCCTAAAGCTAGGTTCATGAAATTTTGCTATCAGGGATCATTGTGTAGATAACCTGATTAACTTTTGGTGAAGTTTTATAGATACTTTCCCAAATGATGCCCCTTTTCAGACTTAAACATTTTAGCACTTTTGTGACCTCTCATATCTTTAGAACCATGTATGCTAGGGTTTTGAAATTTCATATATGCATTACTAATGAAAAAACTAGCTGACTTGTACTTTTTTTCTTTTCCGTTTGATTCTTCATTCTGATGGACTTGTAGTTCCTGAGCTTTGCCCCTTTATCGACTCATGCAATTGTAAGCCTATGGGACATGATGAAATATCGTGAGCAAGATATCTAGAAAACTATCTCGAAAACTATTTGCAGTAGGGCCTTGAAAGTTCATGAGTTTATTGGTGATGATGAGTAGATCACCTGATTAACTTTAAAAAAAAAAAATCAGATTAAAGAGTTATGCCCCTTTTCAACTTTGACATTTTGTATGGACAAGGGCATAGAGTTTTACAAACACATTTCCAGTTACCCTAAGTATTGGGGCAGACAGGCCTGAGCAAACAATGTAGACCCAGATCAGATTCTGCATTCTCCAGAACAGATGCCGCAGAATGTGGCATCTGATCAGGGTCTACATTGTTTGCTACTCAATCTGACAGTTTTTAGATAGATCAACAGGGAGTATGTATCCCAGTACAGCTCCAGATGAGAGGGGGTATCAGGTAAATAGTTTTCTTATTTCTGCAGGAAAATATATGTAGAAAATGTACCTTCTGATATCATCCAACAAAGACTTAACCCTTAAAGCGCCAGTCACAACTATTGTCGTCTGCTTTGTCATCTGCTTGTGATTTTAAAAATCATTTTTGCAAACAGTGTGGACCCAGATCAGACTGCTCCTTTAGGAGCAGTCTGATCAGGGTCCACGCTGTTTGCCTGTATGCTAAAATAGGTTTGAAAAGTCTGCAAGAATATTCAGCAGACGACATAAACAGACAACATTTTCAGATGCAGTTTTTCTTGGCGCTTTAAGGGTTAAATCAGCCCGCAAGACTGAGTGGCAAACAATGTAGACCCTGGTCCGAAAGTTCAGTTGACTGGTAATTGCCAGTATTTGCCACTTTAGGAGTATTTTCCAGATCGGTAAATACCACTGGTAAATACCGGGGATGGAATTTACCGCCCAACCTTGCACATCAGCGGTCAGATCAGAGTCTATGTTGTCCGCTCGAAGAAACCTTGTATCTTTGACTATCCATAATGCATCTAGTGAAGATTCTGATCAGACTGCACTCAGACTGTGCATTTGCGCAGTCTGATCAGACTCTTCACCAAGAGCACATGTCCGATGGTACATTTCCTGAAATTGCGGCTTATATGCTGTGGATACTCTGTGGGATGTTTCTAATTAGTATCCACAATATTTTTGTGCAGAAATAAGAAAAATATTCATACTTTTTGGTTGAAATAAATGTCTTATCTGGAGCTATTGTCCAGGGCCCAGCTGTTCAAAGGGTCATTTGCTTAACAAGCTCAGTGGTCAAAATGTTAGCTGTTCTAGTAAGTACAATATCTAATTCACAGGTATTTTTGCTGAAAAGATGTGAGTAGCTTTTGCAAATGCAAAAGCTACTCACATTTTTTCAGCAAAAATATTAGCATATATGCCATATTTAATGATCAAAATTTTAACGATATGTTAACTACTGACATCGTTAGTTTTGAACAACTGGACCCCAGTATTTAGGATAAATACAGTAACTTTATTCTGATTTCAGATTGAAGTGGCCAATATCTTTCTTGCAGCTGATGACTTATTAAATGGAGCTTCATACAGCAATCTTAAAATATGGCATCTTCAACAGAGTTCACTGCAGAAAATGTTGAAAAGGTAACCATTTAAGGGGGACTGATGCACTGTCAAGGGAGACAACTCTGTCAAAATTGTTTTGTCTCCTGTCTGATAAGGGGTCTACTCTAAAAGTTAAGACTTTGCTCCCTCTGGGAGCAGTCTTTTCTTTTAGAATAGATCCCTTTTTAGAAGGGACCTAATGCACAGAAAAGCAGACTCTAAACTTCATTAGAAGTATTGAGAGGACATGTATATCAAAAATAGCTAAAAATGTCTCCCTAGAAGACAGTTTGCATGAAATGTCAAATCCTGTTTTCTAGGAAAAATAAGAAAAATATTATTTCAAAATGTCATCTGCTAGAATTTTTACCCAGCATGCAAAGTGTTTATATTTTACATTGTCCATAGAAACAGAAGCTATAATTGTTGTATTTACCATAACGACATGGCTTTTTAGCTCACCTGAGCACAAAGTGCTCATGGTGAGCTATTGTGGTCAGTCTATGTCCGCTGTGCGGCGTCAGCAATTGCTTTAAAAGCCTACTCCTCCTACACCCCTGGGCCAATTGACTCGATACTTGGTTGGAAGGATCAGGGTTACTTGTAAGTCAAAAATAGCTAAAATTGTTCCGATCGGAAATCCTTGGTGGCCGCCATCTTGAAAATCTATTTTTCGCTTCTTCTCCTGAACCGAAAGACCAATTGACTCCAAACTTGCTCTAAAATCATGCTGACCGGAAATCCAACATGGCAGCCATGGTAGCCATCTTGAAAATCTATTTTTCGCTTCTTCTCCTAAACCCAAAAGCCAATTGACTCCAAACTTGCTAGGCAGCATTGGGGTGACTTATAGATCAATAAAAGCTAAAATCGTTCCGATCGGAAATCCAAGATGGTCACCATGGCGGCCATCTTGAAAATCTATTTTTCGCTTCTTCTCCGGAACCGAAAGGCTTATTGACTTCAAACTAGGTAGGAAGCATCGAGGTGACTTGTAGATCAAAAATAGCTAAAATTGTCCCGATCGGAAATCCAAGATGGCTGCCTTGGAGGCCATCTTGAAATTTATCTGTTTTTTGCTTCTTCTCCTAAACAGAAAAAGCCAATTGACTCAAAACTTGGTAGGAAGCATCAGGTTGACTTATAGGTCAAAAATAGCTAAAATCTTTCTGATTGGAAATCCAAGATGTCTGCCATGGTGGCCATCTTGAAAATCTATTTTTCGCTTCTCTGGAATCAAAAGGCTTATCGACTTTAAACTTGGTAGGAAACATCGGGGTGACTTGTAGATCAAAAATAGCTAAAATCGTCCCTATTGGAAATCCAAGATCGCCGCCATGGCTGCCATCTTGTTTTATATATACTTATGTAGGGAAAACCTTTAAAAATCTTTTTGTCTGAAACCAGGCCTTTGATATTTGGTTACATAGCTTCATCTAGTTCACATGCCTATTCAACTATAAGGCATCATGCGATCATGTTTCTGTCCAGCACCCCCCAGCCTGTCATCCGAAAACATACTTTTCAACAAATTTTAAACATACATAGTCCTATGAAGAAAAACCATAGTCTTTTAGAATATACTAGAGACAATGTTACTCAGGTGAGTGATCTAGGGCCCTCTGGACCCTCTTGTTCTGCTACAGCATGAGGTCATGTACCTTCAGATATATGCTCCCAACAAACTCATATCAGCCTGTGCATCTGTGCAGTCTGATCTGCCTGAAAGACATCTTGGATCCAAGTCTCTCAGCATGGATGCATAGACTGATCAGTCTTCACAGGGTGCACATCAGACAGTACATTTACTCATGTTATATATCATAGCTCGAGATATGGGGCTTTTTCCAAGTGAGAAGTACTGATATTTTTCTTATTTCTCCATGAAAACATATGTTGTGGGTACTCATTAGAAGTGCCTTAGAGAGGCACTTCTAATGACTACCCACAATATATGTTTGCTTGGAAAAATATTATGAGAAAACCCCATCATATCTGGGGCTATGAATAAGTACCTGAAAGAGGGCTAAAATAAGAATGAATATATTTTCTACAAGTTGACTTATAATCAATGATCAGTTGGTTTTACAAAATTGATGATCTACTATGAAATTCTGGCCAATTTGCATCACTAAGAATTTCTCATGTTATGGCTTCTGTATTTATGGATCATTGTATTTATTACAGGCTGTTAATAACTTCTACTGCAATACTAGCCTTCAGCAAGAAGTTCACCGCTGGCTGACGACGGCACAAGTATCTCAGGAAGCTTGGTCATTCAGCTGGGAACTTTTATCTCCTGGCAAGGTGGGTACACTTGACTGTAATTAGGTACAGTGATTGAAGTTAGCCATGTTTAGGCAGAATCTTCACCACATTCCTTTTAGCTATTTCATTTGTAAATTCACCTGAATTTATGTTTATGTTCTACAGAGAAGTAGCAAACACAAATAAAAAATTTTATGTTTTTTTATACCCATCAAACAATAGTGGCAGGGTAATATAGTTTCATCTGTGTGACCGTCTGTCTACATATGTCCGTTCGTATTTTGTTTCCGGATGACAACTTGAGTAAATATCAATCGATTTTCACCCAAATTGGTATGTGCATTTTTATTGTGAAGATCTAGTTTTGGATTGTTAATTGTCAAATTTTATCAATTTTTGACAGAGTTATCTGCATGCCACATATCCATTTTTTTTGTTTCCTGACGATAACTTGAGTAAATGTCAATCGATTTTTACCAAATTTGGTATACAGGTACATAGATATTGTGGACATCTGGTTTAGGATTGCTAATGCGGAAATCTGCCTGCTTCACAATAGTGGTGGGGCATTATCATTTCACGCTTTTATTTTGTATCTATTTTTAATTTGATTATATACTTTCACTCCTACCTCAGTCAGTTTTGTTTATTTTGAGAAAATAAAAACATATTAAACTATCCTATATCACAGATCTTGTTACTGTGTTAGAGTGCTGAGTCTTGGGGTAAAATTCATAGCTCTAGATAAGAATAGTTTCCAAATAAATATGTTTCTTGTTTATCCACAAAAAAAACATATTGTGGGTACTCATTAGAAGCACCTCATTCAGGTGCTTCTGTTCTGATGAGTACCCACAATATATGTTTTCATGGACAAGTAAGAAAAATGTTGGTATTTTTTAGACAAAAGAATACTTTTTCAGGAGGTATGATGATTAATTATATTATTTGGAGTAAATCATAGCTCCAGGAAAGAGTGGGGTATTCATATAATATTTTTTCTTATTTCTCCACAAAAACGTGGTTACTCATTAGAAGCACTTCAGTGAGGTGCTTCTAATGAGTGACATATGTTTTCGTGGAGAAATATAATATTTTTCTTATTTTTCCACAAGAGTATACTGAGATGCTCCTGATGAGTACCACATAGGTGAAAATTCAGTATGATTACTGAATTAAATTCAGTATGATTACTGAATTCAATATTTAGAAGATTTTTCATCCTACATAATCAGTTTCTGGTGAAAGAATATGCACAATACTGGTTAACCGCTTGGAGGACTAAGCTTGCCCAGTAAAAGTGTGGTTAGGTAAACTGACTTCGCTTGACATGACCCCATTGGGTTGACTGGGCCATAAAACCTCAACACAAACAGAATCATCTTACATAAAGTATGTGTATAAGGGAAAGGTAATTTTCAGTGTTGGAAAAGTGGATTTTCAGTGTTGAGGATTTCTTGGACCCATGGTACCTGGACCCATGGTACCTTAACCCTTGTCATGCTGAATAAATTAAGATGCCACATCCAATTCTAATTTCCAGCCAATCAGATTACTTGATCTGGGTTTTTGATAGAAATTCACATATTTAATGACAGTGCAGATCCAGATCAGTTGGCTTCTTCAGAAGCCAACTAATCAGGATCTACACTGTTTGCTACTTAAGACAGGGCGTGTCGTGTTTGGCAAGAGAAGGGTTAACATGTTTTCATTGATAAATAAAAAAAATATCAATATTTTTCAATTGAAAAGAACACCTTATCTGGAGCTTTGGTAAATATTGAACTAAATGATTTATCTTTCAGAGTGTTCAAGTACAGTTCTTTGGGGCAAGTTGTCTTCATGTGAAAATAAACAGATACTGGTTTGTATATCTTTTAATTTATGCTTTATTGTCTAACTTTAAGGAAGGTTGGCAAACATCAAAGTTAAGGATCTTTTAGCTGCACTAGTGCTTAGATTTTTATCAAGGTGATGGTACCGGATGACTGAATCATATTTCCAGATAAGATTTCCAGGTAAATATTTTTCTTATTTCTGCATTAAAACATGTTGTGGGCACACAGAAGTCCCTCAGTGAAAATCTGAGGCTCTTCTAAGTGAGCTATGACATATAATTTTGTAGAGAAATAAGAAAAATGTCAATACTTTTTTTTTTAGCTCTCCAGTGTGAAAGTACAGATAGAGCTATAGGAGTCCCCACAGCGTGGGGCATTGGTTAAAGTTTTTGTTCAAAAGTTTTTTTAAGGTCTGTATCTCCTGAACCTCTGGATAGAAGTAATTCATACTTGCCCTGATGTTAAAAACTGGTCTGAACTTCTTACCTATACCATCCTGACTCACATGTGTGACCTTGAGGTCAAGGTCACAGACATAGCAAAAAAAAATTATCTTTAAGTTTTTTGGTTAAAGTAGAGGCAAAGCACGATTCAGGCAAGCTCCGCTGTCTTGCAAAAGCTCTTATTGGTTGAAAAAAAAGTGTTTTATCTGGAGCTATGTGAATGTCACCTCATTAGGATCAGTAAGACATAGAAACTGTTCCAGGTAAGATTGCAGAGCACCAGATAAGGCACTTTTTGGTCCGAAAAATACTGACATTTTTTCTTATTTCTGCACAAAAACATATGTTGTGGGTACTCATTAGAAGTGCCTCACAACATATGTTTTCATGCAGAAATAAGAAAAATAATATGTGGATACTCCCTCTTATGTAAGAGGGGCATCCAGATAAATATTGTTTCCTTTTTTGTTAATTCCCAAGACAATGTGGTAGAGCGAGTCGAGTGTCCCTAAGTGTCATAGTTTCAGTAAGGTGATAGGTTAACCGAGTCTTGACTTCTCCCTCATCCTATAAAACTTCTCCCTGTTTTGTCTGGAGGGAGAAGTCACTTCTCTCTAAATTTCTGAGCCAGCTTTGACCCCTGTCATTATGAAAACATGTGTGGTGGGCGCTCAATAGAAGCATATTGGTGAGCTAAGGTGCATCTTAGGACATAGCTTCAGATAAGAAACTTTTTTTTTTTTCAATCAAAAAGTATGGATAGTTTTCTTATTTTTGGACAAAAATGTTGTGGGTACTCATAAAGATATCTTAGCGAAGTGCTTCTAATGAGTGGTTGAGTGGTTAGTGCTTCTGACTTTGGATCACTTCTGGTAGGTCATGGATTTGAATCCCACAAGAGGCATAGTTCAGCTTGTGGCTATGCAGCACTTTCTTGCACAGAGTCTTTCATTATCACCCTTTCATTGTCTCAGTATGATTTAAGAATGTTGAAAGATATGTAAAAGATCAAAGCATCATCATCATTAGAATCATGTCACTTAACTGATCAGTTCTTCTGATTGAGATAATTTTACTTAATCCTTGCTGCACCAATACCAAAGCAGCAGAAGACATTCTACATAGGTCTAGATAAGAGTTGGTATCAGGTAAATATTTTCTTATTTCTCCATGAAAAAGCATCTTATCAAGAGCTATGATTCTATTTTGCTTTTTTGAGTTTTCAGAGAATGCTTGTGAATGGATTGCTAGGATAAATCTCATGAAATAACAAGCTATATTTTCTTAGAAAAAAAAGTACAGGAATAATATAGGAATGAATTTCATTTTTGTGAATTTTATTGCAAACTGAATAAAACATTTACACATTGATAAAATCCACAAAAATTAAATTAATTTCCTAAAACTTTCAACTCGATCATATTTATGTTGGAAAAAAGTCCTAAATTATACCTCTAAATACTGTTCACTAACAAGTCATCTGATATGACCATTTTTTGTTGGAAATAGTTGATTTTCTGGAAAGGGTATTTTTTTTCACTTACCCTATCCCATTTATCATGATGCTGTTTTTGTTATGTTAATGTCAGAAAATGAATACCCAACAATGTAAATTGTATTTAAATAACTTTTCTTTTTCCAGGAATGAAATACCCCCTGACCAATATGAATCTCTCCGCAGCAATCTTCTGGAACAAATCATTAACTTCCGAGCAGGACCAAAAATCATCCTCACCCGCCTCTGTGTAGCTGTAAGTATATTTTCAGTTTCTTCACAGCAAAAGCAGCAACAAAATGTCTGTGTCAGACATTCCAACACCCAGTAGAACTGAACAGTGGATGAAAATATTCTACTAGGTTACTTTTAACCCTTATCCTTGTGTTCACGACAACTACTGCCTTTGCAAACAGTGTAGATCCAGATCAGATGGCTTCTGAAGAAGCCATCTGATCAGGATCTACACTGTTTGTCGTTCAGTTTGTGAATTTGAACGAAAACATATGATGTAATCTGATTGGCTGATAGTCAGAAATAGGTGTGGCTAATTAAATTATTCAGCAGGATAAGGGTTAAAGAACATTTGAGCTGCAACTTCAGAAAATGTATCTTCAGACATGTGCACCCAGTGAAGATTCAGATCAGCCTGCACATTCGCGCAGTCTGATCTTAATCTTCACTGGGCATGTTTGAATAGCAAAGGATGCAAAGTTTCCTAATGCAGACAATGAAGACTAATCAGACTGCACAGATGCGCAGGCTGATTTGAGTTTTCCTTGAGTGCACATGTCAGAAGGTATGATATCTCAAGTTGTGGCTCATTTGCTGATGGTGTTTTTCAATTACATGTATCTATTTATATGGTAATTACTGAATGACCTTCTGGATGCTAAACTGCATAAGAAGTAATGCTGTAGAGAGAAAAAAAGTATGTTATATTTCTGGCAGGATTAACCCTTAAAGTGCCAAGCAAAATTATAGTAATTTCTTTTCTTTTTTTTCGTTATTTTTTTAAAGAAAGAAAGACTTGACATTTTATGTGAATCATCTGCTAGGCAGGTGATTCCATCTGCTATAGCAGATGATTCACATAAAATATCAAGCTTTATTTTCTATGAAAAAAACCAAAAAAACAACAACAACAAAACTAAAATAAATGAATAAAATGTTTCCCACTGCTTTTGTGATTGGCACTTTAAGGGTACAGATTCACTATACTTTTTTTAGAGATAAAGATGAGCACATTAGAGTTGGAGATAAACGTGGCTGTTACTGTGTGTTTCTCCCATGTGGGGGTAGTTTATTATGAATTCTCTATTAACAAGGACCCGAAAAAAAGATTGTCTAAACAAAGTAGTTATCCTTTTAAAGCGGAGGGCCCCTGGGGTAAGGGAGAAATAACAGAGTTTGCGAAAACTTTTTAAAGTCTGTCTGACATTGGTCAGAAAATGTTTAAAATGTACTTGAAATTCTTAGAAGTTTTGCTGGACCAAACAAATTTTTGTCTGACAGATCCAGCAATCCTACTGATTTTGCATAGCCTGAAATAAAGGAACATAGCTAAAACTTGGGGAAAAAGAGAATGATTGCTAAAGGTTTGGGACAAGAAGAGAACATTTGCTGAACTTCTGAGAGAAAGCAGAAAACATTTTGGGAACTTTTACGCAACTGGGGAACAGGTACACGCCTCTGGGAAACCCTGTTATCAGTGACTGTTATAGCCTGTTTGACTATTTATTTCAGTTATCCTCATTTACACTACATTCAATGCCAGATGTGTGGAAGGACCCCATACCTAGTTTGATCTCCATATTTCAAGATGAGCAGTCTCCCTTAGATGTAAGTCCTACTGGCTGTGATACTATTTTGCCAAACACACCTGTTCTGAAGTTTTTGGTAGTTAGATTTTAACTCTTAACACTTTCTAGCTGAACATGACATGCCCTGTCTTAGCTAACAGTGTAGATCCAGATCAGTTGGCTTCTGAAGAAGCCAACTGATCTGGATCTGCACTGTTTCTCATTAAATACATGTATGTGAATTTCTATCAAAAACCTGGATCAAGTAATCTGATTGGCTGGAAATTAGAAGTGGGCATGGCATCTTAATTTATTCAGCATGACAAGGGTTAAACTACTAAGCAAGAATGTTTCAGACAACATTCTATTTTTGTTGCGACTGCTTTAGCAGACAAGAGCAACATAAGGATCAGTTTCTGGCATCGGCGTTGTTGTCGTCAACAATGTTAACCCTTTGCATGCTGAATAAATTAAGATACCACACCCACTTCTAATTTCCAGCCAATCAGATCACTTGATCCAGGTTGTTGATATATATTCACATACTGAATGACACACAGTGCAGATCCAGATCAGTTGGCTTCTTCAGAAGCCAACTGATCTGGATCTACTCTGTTTGCTCAGACAGGGCATGTTGTGTTCAGCATGAGGAGGGTTAAGTGTGTGCGTTTAGCTCCGTTTCTCAAACACCAAGGCATCTAGACTAATGAAACATATACACACATCTGCCTTAATGCGGCCTGCCCACTGCCATCAACGGTCACTGATCTTGACCTACTTTTCACGCTTAGCTAAACAATGTTTATCTCCGTTTTTCAAACTCCAAGGTCTGTGCGTTAAGCACCAGTGTTAAGTCTGTGCATTTAGCTGTGCCTTTAGCTCCATTTCTCGAACACTTAGACTTCTTGGCTAATTAAACTTAATACACACATTCACCATGATGCACCCTGCCCACCGCCATCGACAATTACTGACCTTCACCTACTTTTCATGCTTGGCAGAACAATGTTTAGTCTGTGTTTAGCTCCATTTTTCATTCCAAGATCTATAGGCTAAAGAAGCTTCATACACAGATCCTCCATGATGCACCCTGCCCACCACCATTGACAATTACTGACCTTCACCTACTTCTTGTGCTTGGCAGAACAATGTTTAGTCTGTGTTTACTGTGTTTTCACTCCAAGGTCTATAGGCTAATGAAGCTTCATACACAGATCCTCCATGATGCACCCTGCCCACCACCATTGATAATTACTGACCTTGACCTACTTTTCATGCTTGTCTGAACAATGTTTAGTCTGTGTTTATCTCCGTTTTTCAAACTCCAAGGCCTATAGGCTAATGAAACTTCATACACACATCAGCCATGATGCACCCTGCCCACTGCCATCAACAATTACAGACCTTCACCTACTTTTCATGCTTGGTTGAACAGTGTTAAGTCTGCGTGTTTAGCTCTGTTTCTGGAACACCGAGACATCTACACTAATGAAAATTCATACAAACATCTGCCATGACACACCCTGCCCTCTGCCATTGGCTGTTACTGACCTTAACCTACTTTTCACACTTGCCATGAACAATGTTTAATCAGTGCTTTTAACTCCTATTCTCAAACACGGAGGCCTCTATGCTAATGAAACTTTATACACACATCCACCATGATGCATCTTGCCCACAGTGACCTTGGCCTACTTTTCATGCTTGGCTGAACAATGTTTAGTCTGTGTTTAGCTCAGTCTCTCAATTACTGAGGCCTCTTCGCAAATGAAACTTCATACACACATCTGCCATGACATACTCTGCCCACTGCCAAGGATTATTACTGACCTTGATCTGCTTTTCATGCGTGACTGAACAATGTTAAGTTAGTGAGTTTAGCTCCATTTCAGGAACATAGAGCCCTCTAACCTAATGAAATTTCATATTCACATCCCCATGACACACGCTTCCCAATGCCATCGACCATTACTGACCTTGGCCTTTTCATGCTTGGCTGACCATGTTTGGTCTGTGCATTTAGCTCCATTTCTTGAACACCACAAGCAGTTATGACATAGCCATTTAGTGAATTTCTTGTTTAAATTATTTTTCTTAATATTTGGTATTGAAATAAGAGTATAAAGAAAAACAAATATTCTTAAAAAAACAAGGGCTGGGAGTGTGTCTTGAAAGTTTAAGGATGGCATAGCTCTACTAAAGATGAGTGCAGGTACATATTAGTATGAATAATTTGAATAATTTTCTTATTTACATGTCATCTAAAAATACTGTAAATACTCACAACAAAAAAATGGATCTTTAGTTATTACATGCTATAACAGTGGTTTTACAAGCGCTACAAAATTTCAAAATCTCAAGAAGAAAAATATAGATTATTTTTGGTTGAAAAAAAAATGCCTATTTAGAGCTATGAGCAAAGCCTGATAATGCAAGCTGATTGGCATAATTACTGTACACACATAAAATAAGGTACATTTTCTGATGGTACAGTCCATTTCTTTCATTTCAGTCGGCCCAGAGATGTAATGTTTTATTAGAAGTGTTGACGGTTCTACCTGAAGAGGTAAGCATCCAGCAATTAGCCCAAAGTTGTTGATACCCTCTATAGCATAGATGCAGACAAGACACATTTTTTTAACCAAAAAGTATTGATATTTTTCTTAGGCCAAATAAAAAATATATGTGTTCAGGGTAACTCTGCCCTTCCTAATTTTCCAGGTGAAACCTAGCAATTTTTTTCATGTTTTCTAAAAAATAGCATAAAGGTAGGTGTTACTGGGATAAACTATTTATGCTAAGTATTATAACAAGTATGTATGTGCAAACAGTGCAGACCCAGATCAAACTGCTCCTATAGGAGCAGTTTGATCAGGGTCTGCACAGTTTGCCATTCTGTCAGTTCTTTTAGACACATCAAAGGGTAGTCAAACATACTTGGTAAAATTTCATGTGAATTATGGTGCTAAGTCAAAATATATTTGGAAATTATGTTATAAATCTGTATTAAAAAAAATGTAAAAAAAAACAACTTGTAACCCTAAACACACATATTTTTTCATTTGGTCTTATTTCTCCATGAAAACATATATGGTAGGTACTCATTAGAAGCGCCTCTGCTAGGTGCTTCTAATGAGTACCCACAATGTGTTTTCATGGAGCAATAAGAAAACTACAGTTGACTCTCCTTATCTCGACCTCGCTTCAAAGGAGCAATTTCTCCTCTTTTCCACCAATGATTTCAATATATCTCGAATTTCAAGAGTCCAATTACATATACATTGTAAATGTGGTTGTTCGATTTATTTTTTCCTCAGTTCTGCAATTTTGATATGTCGAGGTACGGATATCTATAAGTATTTCAGAGAGTCCCTTGGAATTCGAGATAATGAGAGTCAACTGTATTTACCTGATACCGCTCTTATCTGGAGCTATGAAAGCTGTTTATTTAGGGAGAAAAGTACTGCTGTTTTTTCTTATTTCACCAGGAAAAGTCTAATTTACATTTTAGCATCTCATTATAATTGACTTGGAAATGATTTCTAATAAAGAGTGCAATGTTCTTTTGTTTTTGCAGCAAGAAGAAATAATAATATCATCACAAGGTAATTGTAATGAAATCACATCAAGTTTTATTTGTAGAAAACTTGTAGGGAATATTGATACGTTTTCGGGGACGGCAGCTCTATCAAAATACTTTTTGGTTCCCTTCTGAGAGCCATGTTTTTTATTATGCTGGGCCCAGCTGTTCAAAGCATTGTTAAATTAATGAGATTGTTAATGACACTCATTAACTGTTGTAGCTTAGGTATTTTCAAATACATTGATATTTTTGCTGCAAAAATGTGAGTAGCTTTTGCAGTCACATTTTTCAGCAAAAAAATATCAAAGTATTTGTATATTCAAAATAGAAATTCTAATGCCATGTTAGCTAACAACTGTGAAGTTTTGAACAGCTGGGCCCAAATATTTTACACTGTAGTGACACTTTTTATTCTTGCACAGTTTTTCAGTTCCAATCTTTCCCAGTCCAGACGAGGTCTGCTGCGCCATGAACTCAGCAAAGGACTCTCTAGCAGTAAGTGCTTTTCCAAAAAATTTTCAAAATGTCGTCTGCTGAAATTTTACTCAGAGTGCAAAGTGTTAACAGTCAACAGTATAGCTGTTGTGGGGCTTAAACCTGGTGGTATTGGTGCCAAACCTCACCCTAAATCTTGCCCCAAGGTTATAAAACCTTTTTCATGATCAACTCAGCTGAGCATGAACTTTTCTCTGCTAATAAATACGAAAATGCCAACAATAGTTGGCATTTTCATATTTATTACAGAGAAATTTTCATGCTCAGCTGTATTTATTAGCAGAGAAATTTTCATGCTCAACTATGTTTAGCAAGAAAGGATGAGATTTATTAGCAGGACAAATTTCATGCTCAGCTGAGTTTAGCATGAAAAAAGTTTTATAACCTCAGGGCCTGGATACCGTTTCAGCTACACATAATTATTCAGTCTGCAGAGAGGTTTCCCTAACTCGTTGGTGAATCAGCACAGAAACAAATTATAAACTAACCTTTTAACACAATGATCAAACACAGATAAGGGCTCAACCAAAATCTGTGGAAGGGGAGGCTGTGTTTTGTTGTTGATATAATTTTTACTCAAAAAGGCCCTTGTGGGTTGGTTTAACTATGTAGTGGTATTCACTGTCTAAAGAATCGTCCAGGGCCCAGTTGTTCAAAGCATCCATAGCTTAACAAGCTTGTTAGTGGTCAAAATATTAACTATTCCAGTAAGTACAATATCTAATTCACAGGTATTTTTGCTGAAAAAATGTGAGTAGCTTTTGCAAATGCAAAAGCTACTCACATTTTTTTCAGCAAAAATATTAGCATATCTGTCATATTTAATGATCAAAGTTTTAACGATACCTTAACTTACAACATCATTAGTTTTGAACAACTGGGCCCAGGTGGCCGAGTGGTTAGCGCTCCTGACTTCCGGTCACAAGGTACCGAGTTGGAATCCTTCTGGAGACAGTTCAGCTCATGACTGTATGGTGCTTCAATGCACGGAGCCTTTCATTATCACCCTTCCATCGTCTTGTTATGACTTGAATAATGTTGAAAGGGACATAAAACACCATCATCATCATCATCACTGTCTGAAGTGATATACCATATTTAACCTAAGTATTTGGACATCATATGAAGTGCAATGCATAATAAGGACCCTTATGAATTTGCAGGCCCTGATCAGCCTGCACTTTTGCTCTGTTGTCTGCTTACAGAATCAGTGGATACAGTAGTGTGTGGCCTTGGTGGCTCAGTTGGATGCGTGTCTGAGTGGTGTTCAGGAGGTTGCGGGTTTGACCCCTGCCGAGTTGGCAACATTCTTTCGTAGAGATCATTCGCTCCCTTCCGCTGATTCAAGGAAGGCAGTTGTAACTTTCTGGTGAAAGAATGTGCACATTACTGGTTAACTGCATAGAGGACTAGGCCTGCCCTGTAAACAGTGTGGTTAGGTAAACTGACCGCGCTCGACATAACCCAACTGGGTTAACTGGGCCTCAACACAAACAAAAGCACCAAAGTTCAATCTATATTTATTATTACTATGCTTTAAAGAATTTCCTGTATTTAATGTAAACAGTATAGACCCTGATCACATGCCGCAGTCTGGTGTCTGATCTGGGTCTGCACTGTGTAGACCCTGATTAGACGCCGCATTCTGTGGCATCTGATCTGGGTCAGCACTATTTGCCAGCTACCTGTTTGGTGGTTTCCAGACTAATATGGGTTAAACAAATCCATATGACCACTTGTTTCTAAAAACTGCTTGATAAGTGGCAAACAGATAGAGCCTGATCAGATTCCTCAATATCTGGTCTGGGTCTACACTGTTCGCTCAGCCTTTCCTGTCCAAATACTTCGGGCAAATACCGTAATCTCTTTTTATGTGAATTTGACTGATGTACAGATACAGTAGACTCTCATTCGAGATATCCATACCTCAAAATATCAGATTAGCAGAATTGAGGAAAAAATAAATCGAACAATCACATTTCACAAATGAATATGAAATTTGACTCCTGAAGTTGCATACATTGAAAATATTGTGGAAAAGAGGAGAAATTGCTGTTGTTAGATTTCCATGTTAGATTTCCATGATTTTCACTTCAAGATAAGTGGTTATTTGAGATTAGCAAAGTCAAGATAATGAGAGTCGACTGTACTTAATTGTTTTATTTATATTTCCAGTTTTAGGTCTATTAAACAATTTGATGAGCCCGAATTCCCCACCAGATGTATATGAACACGCCCTGAAATGTTTCTCAAGCTGGGTGGAATTTGGTATCCCAATGAATGAAGCCGAAGATATCATACTTCAGGTCTTCAACTCTCTTCAGAGCTCAGCATTATTTGAAACAGCCGTGGATACTCTAGTCAGTGTCTTCTCCAATCCAGATGCACACAGGTAAGGCATAAAATAAAAAATGTGTTTTTCAAGTTACCCAAACCATGCCTAATTTTTCATTGCAGACCCTAAAGTATTTTAAGGAGTTTTCTTGGATTCTCCGTTCGACCATATTGTTTTCCTATGAACCCCACATAAAAACTTTTAACCCTTAAAAGGCCAATCACAACTGCAGCAGACAACATTTTGAAATATTTGTTTTAATTTTTCAAAGAAAGTCTTGATATTTCATGTGAATCATCTGCGATTCACATGAAATATCAAGACTTGTTTTCTTTGAAAAATTAAAAAAAATAAAAATAAATGTCGTCTGCTACAAATTTTGCTTGGGGCTTTAAGGGTTAATAAAATATAAATATTTTCCAGTTTACCATCCCTGTTTTAAAATTCCATGTAACATGAAGCACACATATAATTTTATCTGACCTAAGGACAAAATTGAGCTGGTCATAGTGCCAGAAAAGACGGCTATTGACAGAAGTATTTCTCTTATTTTGCATGAAAACATATGTCCTGGGTACTCATTAGAAGTACCTCAGCAAGGTCACTCTTCTGTCATTTTGATATGACTTAAATAAAACACCAAATCATCATGAAGTCTGCGGTTTGCCAAGTGATTTGCGATCCCGACTTTGGACCACAAGGTTCATGACTGTATGGCACTGAATTGCATAGAGCCTTTCATTATCATCCTTCTATCATCTCTATATGACTTAAATAGAAAGGGAGGCAATGATCAGGAATCCGTACAGTTACCTAACACCTTCCATCCAAGAAGGGCAGTTGTCAGTTTCTGGTGAAAGAAATACTGGTGCACAATACTGGTTAACTGCTTAGAGGTAAGCTGCCCAGTAAACATGTGGTTAGGTAAACTGACCACGCTCAACATGACCACGTTGGGTTGACTGGGCCGTAAAACCTCAACACAAACAAACCAAGACACCAAAAGGAAAGAAGGACGCACTTAAAGTAACGGCACCACAATCAAATCACTACAAGCAGAAAGCCAAAAGGACAGTTTCTTTCCAAAAAATTGGCCAAACGGCTACCAAAAATAAAAATTTCACTAGGACATACATGCAAAGACATATAATGACAGAAATAGTAAAACACAGCAGAAGCACAGCCTTGGAACGGTCAGTAAAAATATTACTGGGGGGCTTAAATTGATCTTACATGGTCACAAAAATGGTGTCTATCATATCTCTGAATTAATGTTGGCAACTAATTCAGAGATGTGATAAAAAATCATTTCATTTTTGATCCATTTCAAAAATGAGAGACTTAACTGAAATTTTACAGGCTGTCAGATGCCATATTTTATGATTGTATTTATACCATATATCAATTTATCAAACCTTTCTTGGATAATAAAATGTCTATTTGTTGAGGAATATCAAGCCTTTAAGTAATGTTGACCACATCATCCGAATGACAGTCTAGGATTATGTCTCTCTTGTAGCTGGGCTCCATAACCCAGTTGTTAGCTTGGCTGGGAGCAAATCGTTTTCAAATCCCAGCTCAGCTACATATTTTTCATGGAGATTGATCATAAAATCATTTCTATGATCATTCTCTCCCCTTCAGCTAATTCAAGAAGGGCATTTGTAAATCAGTGTGCACAAGTACTGGGCCCAGTTGTTCAAAGCGTCGTTAGCTTAACAAGCTCGTTAAGGGTCATTTCGTTAACTGTTTTAGCAGATTCAATGTACAATTTTCTGAAATTTTTTGCTGAAAAAATGTGAGTAGCTTTTCACATTTTTTCAGCAAAAAATTTCAGCATATTTTGGTATCACTCGATGCAAATTTTAACGAGTCGTTAACTAATGATGTCGTTAGCTTTGAACAACTGGGCCCTGGTTAACTGCATGGAGGACAGCCTGTCCAGGAAAAGTGTGATTCAAACAATTCAAAGCCTGTCTTGTATATGTTTTCAGGTTTCCTTATACAATACAGAAACTGTTACCGGTGTTACTGCAGTTACATGACATGTTAAATAAAGCTATAAACGAACAAGATATGGTAGGTGCTTACAGTACCCTCAGCAAACGGTGTATGTGGTGGAATACTGTTTTCACATTGTCCAGCCATATGTCCATCCTTTACATTTTGGCTTCTGCGTGGGTTTATATAATGAGCACTGCTTATTGACATTTCTTGTTGATAACTGGGAAAATTCAGCAGGTGACAAATTGATATTTTACTTCTTTTTTTTTTTTTTTTCCAAAAAAATAGGCTTTGACATTTCATGCAAAGTGTCTCCTGCTGAATGTTAAAGAAGGGATAACAAAAACTGTTACCAGTGTTACTGCAGTTACATGACATGTTAAATAAAGCTGTAAATGACAAAATATGATATGTGCTTACTGATAATTTAACCTCTACCACTCGCTGGGCAAATTTAGCAGATGACAAATTGATGATATTTTTCTACTTTTTCCTGGAAAAAAGGCTTTGACATTGCATGAAAATTGTCTCCTCTGGAGACAATTTGCATGAAATGTCAAAGCCTGTTTTCTCGAACAATAAGAACAGTAATTCAAAAGTCATCTGCTGTAATTTTTGCCCAGCATGCTAAGTTATTAAAAAAAAAAAAGGGTCATCCACTTAAGGGGGCAATACAGAAACTGTTACCGGTGTTACATGACATGTTAAATAAAGCTATAAACAAACAAGACATGGTAGGTGCTTATTGATAACTTAGCCTTTACCACTCATTGGACAAATTCAACAGATGATCAGTTGATGATAGTTTTCTTATTTGTCCCAGTAATTGGGCTAAGGAGACTATTTACATGTAATGTCAAAGCTTATTTTTGGGCGAAAAATTAGGAAAAAATGTTTGAAATAGAATATTTGCCCTGCTAGAAATGTCTAATTGCGAAGTGTCGGTATCTAGAGGGATATTTTGAGTAGAAAATATTGTGATTTACTCTTGTAAAATCTCATAGGAGCCAACAATTTGACAAATTGTTGGGGATAGGGATCGTGTTGTTCATCTGCGTCCTCATCGTCATCGGTGTCATCGTCACACTTTCAGTTTCCGTTCAGTAACTTTTGAAGGGATGTATTGATTTCATTCAAATTTTGCAGAACTTTAGATGCATTGATTTTATTGAAAGTTTGCAGAAGGATATATTATTGTAAAATACAGGTCAAGTTCGATATTTGTAATCATCTGCAAAATTTTGTCTGAGTTATGGCCCTTTTTAGTTCACCAGAGCAAAAAAGTTCTGGTAAGCTATTCTACTACCCCCGGTGTCGGCGTCCACAAATGTATAAGTTTTTGTGTTAAAGTTTTTTAGTAGCTCATTACTTTTTTATGTGTACATGGATTGAGTTCATATTTGGTATGATGATAGATACTGGCCTAAAGTTTTTATCTGCAGTATCAGCACCCTGACCCATGACCTTGGGGTCAAGGTCACAGACTTAGAATTTTGATGTTAAAGATTTTGTGTTAGAGTTTTTAGGAGCTCATTACTTCTTTACCTTTGGATAGATTTGGTATGGTAATAGATACTGGTCTCAAATTTTTAGCAGCAGCATGAGCTCTCATGACTATAGCCTTGGAGTCAAGGTGACAGATTTTGAATTCTTATGTTAAAGTTTTTGTGGTGAAGTTTTTAGGAGCTCATTACTTCTTTACTTTTTGATAGATTTAATTCATACTTGGTATGGTGATAGATACTAGTCAAAAGTTTTTATCAGCTGCATCATCATACATGACCATGACTTTGGGGTCAAGGTCACAAAGAACTTTTATGTTAGTTTTTGCACTGAAGATTTTAGATCATTACTTGGTTGCCTTCAGATAAATTTACTGGAGACTTGGTATGGTGAAAGATATTGCTTTAAAGTTTTTGTCAGCAACATCAGCACATATAACTATGACCTTGGTGTCAAGGTCACAGACTTAGAATGTTGATGTTAAAGATTTTGTGTTTTTAAGTTTTTAGGAGCTCATTACTTCTTTACCTTTGGATGGATTTAGTTTATACTTGGTATGGTAATAGATACTGGTCTCAAGTTTTCAGCAGCATCAGCTCTCATGACCATAACCTTGGGGTCAAGGTCACAGACTTTGAATTCTTATGTTAAGTTTTTGTTTTTAATTTTTTAGAGCTTATTACTTCTTTACCTTTGGATGGATTTAGTTTATACTTGGTATGGGATTAATACTGGTCTCAAAAATTTAGCAGCAGCATCAGCTCTCATGACTATAACCTTGGGGTCAAGGTCACAGACTTAGAACTTTTATGTTGGTTTTGGCACTAAAGATTTTAGATAATTACTTGGTTGCCTTTAGATGAATTTGGCATGGTGATAGATATTGCTTTAAGTTTTTATCAGCAACATCAGGACCTATAACCATGACGGAGTCAAGGTCACAGACTTAGAATTTTAATGTAAAAGATTTTGCGTTAAAATTTTTAGGAGCTCTTTTCTTCTTTACCGTTTAATGGATTCAGTTCATACTTGCTGAGGTCAGAGATACTTGTCTAAAAATTTTATCAGCAGCATCAACTGCCATGACCGTGACTGTTTCTGTTATGGGTCTGAAAATTTGCCTTTGCACAACTAAGTCAAAGCGTGACTTCCGGTGAGCTATCCTGTCAGGTGACAGGTCTTGTTCAACTTAGTTTTTGTTGTTGTGTTGATATTGGTTTCCACTCAATAACTTTTGCAGGGATACATTGATTTTATTGAAAGTTTATAGAAGGATATATCATTGTAAAATACAGGTCAAGTTTGATATTGGTAATCATCCGCAAAATTTTGGCCAAGTTATGGCCCTTTTTCAACTTAAATTTTGTTGTTGGGGTAAAATACAAGGTAAAGATAATGTTTCCCATCAATAACTTTTGAAGGGATGCATTGATAGCATAGAGGTCAAGTTTGATTTTTGTAATTATCCAAAAAATTTAGGTCGAATTATAGCCCTTTATTTATTTGATAAATAAAATTTAGACAAAGTAGTAAGGGGTTGCCTTTAGAGATGGGAGCGATTATAAGGACCAGTGTTTTTTTCCTTTTTCATATCAAATGGTTGGCGCTTTAAGCAGGCGATATATCCGATTCTTGTAATTCTAGTCTGAAGACTTTATGAATAGCCTTATCTAAGGACCAGGTTTTTTGTTCTGAGTCTGATTTTGAGTCCTTTGATAGATGATGCACCGAATTATTGAGTTGTATATTCAGATATTCGTTATATGTGGTTCCTCTATAACTCTATTAGGTTGTTGTGTTGTATGAACATTAACAGCCTGAGGAGAGGAATGTCTCCCATCTTTTATACCGTCCATAGTTTTTAACAGATTCAGAAGAAGAAGAAGGAGATTGGCGTTTTTTTCAGATGGTTCTGTATCATTGATAGTACAAACTGGGTTTTTGGCAAAGAATCAGCTTCCGTCCATTTGCCCAGATTTTACAGTCATCCCAAACTTAGCTTGAAAATGTAAGAGGGAACATTTAGACAGACTCTTATGCCCAATTAGAGTATTAAAGTCTTACCTTAAGATGACGAGTTCTTGTCGTCAGAATAGAACTAGACTTTTTACCAATTAAAGACCATCATGACATCTCTTAAGACTTCAGACTCCAGATGGGTAGCTTATATAATTAAGCTTGCCTATAGCAAACTCACCCGAAGAGATATTTCCTTCTTAAAAATTAAGGCTCACGAAGTTAGGGCGCTATCTTCTTTCTGGGCCTTCATTGATAAGGTTCTGCTCAATGACATTCTCAAAGCAGCAGTCTGGGATCATCTTCTACCTTTGCAAAATTCTACTTGAGGGATATGTCTCAGCAAGTTACTAATTTGCATAGTTTGGGCCCAATAATTGTTGCCCAAAAAGTGGTGGGGGCCATGAAAGTCAAGCCTTGAATGCTTAAGAAGACTGGCAGCCTCCAAAGTCAACTATACATATGTTTACGGTAATTAATATCTTATATATATGTGATTAGTGATTCTAGATTTTTCTTAAGATTATATCATAGAATGTATCTGATTTCATAGAGTTTCCTGAGTCTTATTCCTGAAGTTAAGGGAATCTTTCTATAATTGTGTTAGAATTAGGGGAGCACCTCCCTTCTAATCTACAAATTCTTGCACATTATCCATAGGTAAATGGATTATGCAGTTAAAATGAAGTTTTTATAGTAGAACATATTTTAACATGTACATGTAATACAAACTATGATTAAGAGATTGCTCTCCTCCCTCACTCCCTCACCGCTTTGCTCAGTTATATTGTTTTATGCTACAAAAAAAGTGAACATGTGATCAAAACAGTGGGAAAAAAAAAGTGACATCATACAGGTATGCCTCAATGGACCTTCTGGTTTAAGACTTGATCTGTTTTCTGTGCCAGGTTTAAGTATAGAAGAGAATAGCACAATATCCATAGGTTAAGTATTACTTGTTAAAATATGTTTTACTGTAAAAACTTGATTTTTATACCCCACCATACGATAGTGGCGGGGTATTATGGTTTCATGTTGCATGTTGGATTGCTAATAGGTAAATTTCATCAAATTTTTGTTTTCTGGATGATGAGTAAATGTCAAGGGATTTTGACCAAACTTGGTACATGCATTGATATGAAGGAGATCTGGTTTGGGATAGCTTTTGGGCAAATTTCATCAATGTTTGACAGAGTTATCTGCCCGAGACACGATAATGGCGGAGCATTATAGTTTAATGTTTGTTTGTTTTTTTGTAGAGAAATACGAATAATTTGTCTGGTACCCCTCATCCATAGCTGTATGGACGACTGATGATCATTAAGTGTTCTCACTTTTTTTTTCAGGACACATGCCAAGGGGTTACAAATATTGTAGTTTCCTTAGCAGAGAACCATACAAAACTGATGCTCGATTGTTCCCTGGAGCAGGATGAAGCCAAGAAGTCCAATATGATCAAGTTAACTCATCTAGTACTTGTAAGTACAGTTTACGATGATAATGTCAGTGATGATAATTTGTTAGTTGGTTGGTTGAGGTATGTTAATGATAAGTCATCATTCGGGTGTAAATGTAGAAGAAAGTGAATCTGCACTCAGAAGCTGGCCTTGGCCTTTCCTCGCCCCGCCAAAATGTCAAGCCCTATTTTCTGGGAAAATAATAAAATGCTACCATTATTGTCCAAGCTATGCAAATCCAACAGGTCAATAGTTGTGGATCCAGTCTTGTGCAACCAAACAGGCCCCGGGGTTATAAAACATTTTCCGTGCTCAACTCAGCTGAGCATGAAATTTGTCCCGCTAATGAATCTCAAATTATGAACAATTGCAAGTTCTTTCTTGCTAAACATAGCTAAGCATGAAAATTTCTCTGCTGATAAATATGAAAATGCCAACTGTTGTTGGCATTTTCATATTTATTAGCAGAGAAAATTTCATGCTCAGCTGAGTTGAGCATGAAAAAAGTTTTATAACCCCAGGGCCTGTTTGGTTGCACAAGACTGGATCCACAACTATTGACTTGTTGGATTTGGATAGCTTGGACAATAATGGTAGCATTTTATTATTTTCCCAGAAAATAGGGCTTGACATTTTGTGTGAGTTGCCTCCCACTGAGAATTAACAAAGCTTATTTTCTGGAAAAATAAAGAAAATACCACTAATGTGTTGTCTGCATAATTTAATGGGAGTGATAAACAAGATCCTGTTCAGACTGTATACACTCTGTATGCTGAGGTTGGCAGCAAATGATAGGATTTCTTAGCCTATATAAATAAATATTTTTCTTGTTTCTGCACTAAAACACATGTTACGAGAACTTAATAGAAGAGCCTGAGTGGAGCTTTTCTAATGAACACCTACAATGTGTTTTTGTGGAGAAACTAAGAAGGAGAAAACATCAATACTTTTTGGTCAAAAAAGCTGTCTGCAGCTATGGAATATAGTACGGATCTGTCTGTACATCTGCACACTCTGATCAGGGGATCTTCAGATTTGATTGGCACTTTAAGGGTTAACTCTTTGCATGCTGGGTAATTTTGCTTGCTTTTTTTGTCGTCTAGATTTTTTTAAAAAATTAACTTTTTCAAAAAAAACCAAACTGTCAGGAATACCATCAGAGTGTCAAACAGTTGGATCCAGATCAGGCCTGACATTTTGTCGGGCCGGATCTGGGTCCAAACTGTTTGCAAAGGTTATCAGCAGATGACAAAAATCGCCACTAGCGGGGGAAAAAGTTAAGGTTGTTTTGCACTGAAACAAAGCAAGTAGAACTTCCATAGTTACCTCAAGTATTCAGACAGACCAGTGTGAGCAAACAGTGTGCATCCTGATCAGACATTGCTAATTGAAGTGTTTGGTCAGGATCTTCAATTTTTGCCACTTATTGAATATTAACAGGTGTTTGAGAGAATGAGAGTCAGATGTATGTATCTGAATACCCTGCTTATAGAGAACCCTGCTGTATAGCAGACCTCCTTATAGTGGGCTTTGTTATTTTGCTTGTTTAGTTAAGTTTATACCATTTTGCTTTTCCTGTTTCACCAGGCATGCACTTCAGTTCCTGGGTTTTACCCTACAGACGAGAGATGTAGCAGTATGACCTTTACTTTCTGGTATATTCTCCAGGTACATGCAGTTTATTAGTCTATAGTTTCAACGTAGCATGCTTCCACTAATTTAGTGCAATTTAACAGGTCATGGGCAGATTCAATGGCATTTACGCTTCGATAAATCCATTGATGAGGAATTCTGGAACTATTTTCTTTGTGTAGATTTCTAAAATAAGCTATTCAAACTGGCATTTGTGGTAGAAAATGTAGGCAGGGCTTGTTGATTACTGGTCAGCTGTTTATATGTTTACCTGGCATCTGCTAGTTTAGGATGCTACAGAATAATGTATATACTCACTGCTAGGTATAAATATGGCAAATAAGATTTAAATTTGTGCCTTACATGGAGCACAAATGGTTGTGACTTAATGAATTGTACCCAGTAAACAGTGGCTAAATGACAGAATTTGTTTACTATATTTCAGTTAGTTAAGAAACAGGATTCATAATATATTACATGTATTAGTTTAATTTCCTTTGCTGGAATAAAATTATAATTGACTTCTTAAAATATCTCCCTTTATGTATGCAGATTGCATAAACTCCTATAAATGCATTTAAATAATGGTTTTAACATGTTTCTGTTTGAATCATAGAATATAAGTGGAATTTTCTCTGAGGGAATCTGAGATAGGATAATTTATTTTCTTTAACTATGATAGCCATCTTTGTACTCTACACTCCAGGTTGCTATGTTAACATCACATGACACAGGTTAAAGGTTATATCTAGTTTGAATTTCTCAGCACTTTCCAGTGATTTCATTCAGCTTGCTCCATTAATATTTTATAACACAATATTTTAGTGTTAATGTATAAAGTATAGACATGCCTTCTAGCAAAACAAATTTTGTATGAGAAGGTTTTCTAGTTCTTTTATTTTCATTGATAAAGCTTCTGCAATCAACAAAATGTATAAGTCAAGCACCATTCTGAAATAAGCCCCGCATTCATCCTCTTACAGAACAAGTGGGTATTTAACTCGTATTTTCAATGTAGATTTTATCAATATGAAAATGCTGGTGAACCCTCACAATATAAAGCCCTTTGGACTTTATTCAGATTTTGCTGACCTCGGTAGCTCAGTTGGATGCGCCGTCCGACTGGAGACCAGGAGGTCGCGGGCCCAACCCCCGATGAGGTCGGCAACATTCTTTTGTGGAGATTGATCATGAAATATTTTCTACTGTCATTCTCTCTCTTCCGCTGATACTGCTGAAGGAATGTGCACAATGCTGGTTAACCGCTTAGAGGACTAAGCCTGCCCAGTAAACTTGTAGCTAGGTAAACTGACCACGCTTGACATGACCCCATTGGGTTGACTGGGCCGTAAAACCGCAACACAAGCAAAAATTCAGATTTTAGTGATTTACAGGCATTTACACATAGATAAAATCCAGAAATAGTCCATTCCTATACTAGATACTGTATTTACCCTAAATATTCCTGCATCTTAACTGCATACCATACTTGTCCTAAGACTTGAGCAAGTCCATTTGGCTACCTGTTGATGTGTCCACAAATTGCTGGATAAGTGGCAAACTGGATAGACTCTAATCAGATGCTGCTTTCAGTGGCATCTGATCTGGGTCTTACATTTTTCATGTCTGTCTCTGACTATCATCTGCATTAGCATTTGGGTTGTTTATACAATATCCAGCGGGTCTGTTGGCTGATTTTCATCTAATTTGCTGGGATACATCAGTGGGCAAGCTTTAGAGCTGATTAGATTCTTTTTGGTCATGACGTCATTGTCAAGGTCAGCGTAGACCAAATAGTGTTGAATTAATATGGTATAGAGAATTTCAGGATTTTTTTCCTGAGAAACAAAAATCTTGTTAATAAACTAATTTATGAAAAATGGTATGTTGAATTTTTATTTCTTCATTTCAGGATAATTTATTAGAGATGGATGTAGAAAAATGTCGTCAGTTATTGCCTATCTATCAACCAGTGTACCTCAGTTTGATCGAGAATCTCCTTATTAAAGTACAGTACCCACCAGAAGATATATATGAATCATGGTCTGCAGGTATGCATGTATTTGTATAACACTTCTGTGAATATGTACCCCCACCTATTGATTTTGGTGCGGATCCCGTTGGCATCAGCATTGGCAGTCCTGACACTTTCTTGTCTGCACAATATCTTGTGTGAACCAGTGGTTGGATTCTTAACAAATTTTCATGGATATATAATTGGGACATAACAAATAACTGATCAGATTTTGGTGACCCTGACCTAATTTTCAAGGTCACAGCAGTAGTAAAACGGAAAGTTCGCAGTTGGGGGACATCTGTTTTCTCTGAAAACACCATTACTAGTTAGGTCATACATCCAGATAAGGCACTTTTTTTCAACCAAAAAGTACTATATTTTTCTTATTACTCCACGAAAACATATGTTATGGTACTCATTAGAAGTGCCTCACTGAGGCACTTCTAATGAGTACCCACAACATATGTTTTTGTGTAGAAATAAGAAAATAGTATGTGGCTACCCCCCCCTTATCTGGAACTTTGTTATGGTCCCCACCAGAGGTTGAGGATGTCATACTGATTTTGGTCTGGATTCCATTAGTGTTAGGTGGTGATATAAGTTTCTTGTGCGCACAATATCTCTTGAAACATTTGGCAGATTGTCATCAAACTTACTGGGATACATGATTGTGACCAGCTTTATAGTCTGCATAGCTTAAGACAAGAGAGGTATCCACATAATATTTTTCTCATTTCTCACTGAAAACATATGTTGTGGGTACTCATTGGAAGACCTTGGTGAGGTGCTTCTAATGAGCACCACAATAGATTTTTTTGTGAAGAAATAAGAAAAGTATTTTTTTTTTTTCAACCGAAAAAAAAAAAAAAAGTGCCTTATCTGGATCTGTGGCTTGTTAGATTTTGGTAGTCATGACCTTATTTTCAAGGTCAGTACAGTACAAGTAGTGTCAAATTTGCATCCAATTTAACCCTTGTCCTGCTGAACCTCGATATACCCTGCCTTTGTGAACAGTGTAGATCCAGATCATTGATCTGGAGCTGCACTGTTTGCCATTCAGTGTGTGAATTCCTATCAACAACCTGGATCAAGTAATCTGATTGGCTGAAAATTAGAAGTGGGTGTGGCATCTTAATTTATTCAGCATGATAAGGGTTAAGTATCAGCATAGCTCTTGATAAGGTGCTTTTTTTTTTTCAACCAAAAAGTATCTATATTTTTCTTATTTCTCGATGAAAACATATGTTGTGGATACTCACATGCTTTCGTCCAGAAATAAGAAAACTATTTACCCACTCTTATCTAGACTTAAACTATTTATCCTATACCACTCTTATCTATACTAATTAGGGTGGATGTATGGGCTTGCTGTACTTACAACAGTTTGAGGCAAGGGGTTTTGTTAGTATGTCTTATGTTTCTGTACTGTCATCTGCTTTTTCCTTCATCCTCCTCTGTTCCTCACTTTCTTCTCTACTACCAGCTCTTTTATTCTTTTCTTTCTTTTTTTGGGAAAATTTTCAGCCCAAAACAAATAGTGTCAGATTTACATGATGGTTGTGGTGATGGGTTGAGTTCATGAGCTCTTTGCGTTTTTATTCTAAAAACAGTTCTAGTTACCCTAAATATTTTGAACCTTACCTCCTTACTGCTCTTATTTTAACCCTTAAAATGCCAAGAAAACCTGCGTCTGAAAATGTCGTCTGTTTATGTCGTCTGCTGAATATTCTTGCAAACTTTTAAAACCTATTTTTGCATACAGGCAAACAGTGTGGATCTGGGTCCACACTGTTTGCAAAAATGACTTAAAATCACAAGCAGATGACAAAGCAGACAACAGTTGTTGTGATCGGTGCTTTAAGGTTTAAAATTTTAATAAGTCCATTTTGCTACCTACTAAGTATTATGTCTAAACTGTACTGTTGTATTCACAAACAGTGCAGATTCTGATTAGACAGCTTTTTCAGGAGAAGTTTGATCTACAGAGAGCTATGTACATGTTAAATTGTTTTATGATAGGTATGGTAAGGAGTTAAGACAAATGTTTAAATTATGCTTGGAATGAGGAAAAGAGTGGATTATTTGTCAGAGAGTTAACTGTTCAAATGAGCTTTACATGCATTTTGTTTTCAGATGAGAAAGAGCAGTTTAGATGTTACAGACAAGATATAGGGGATACTATGGTAAATATGAATTTTTCAAATACAAAGGTAGTTTATCACAGCAGCAGATAAGACAGTTTTTTCAACCAAAATTTACTGATAATTGGATTATTTGTGCAAAAAAACATCCCACCGACATAGCTCTAGTTAAGGCGCTTTTTTCAATAAAAAAGTATTGATATTTTTCTTTTTTTGCCATGAAAACATATGTTGTGGTACTCATTAGAAGCACCTCACTGAGGCACTTTTAATAAGTACCCACAGCATACGTAAATAAGAAAAATATTAACCTGATACCCACTCTTAGCTAGGCCTATGCAGTGACCGGGTTGGCAACATTTTTCGTGGAGATTGATCATGAAATATTTTCTACAGTCATTCTCTCCCTTCCACTGACTTAAGATGGTCAGTTGTCAGTTTCTGGCAAAAGAATGTGCACAATACTGGTTAACCGCTTAGAGGACTAAGCTTGCCCAGTAAAAGTGTGGTTAGGTAAACTGACCATGCTCGACATGACCTCATTGGGTTGACTAGACTGTAAAAACCTCAACACAAACAAACAAACAAAGCACAGAAACATATGCCATTCTAATGGATACCCATATCATATTTATTTGTGGACATGTGAGAAAAATATTTATTAAGATACCATTCTTATTTGAAATTATTTTGTGAAAAATATCAAAGGCCCATAATCCATAATAAGGCTCATCTGATATGCTACCTGAGCTGACCCTTCCTCAGTAACGTTTGAATTAAACATGAATTGTTCCTGAACTAAAAAAAAAAAAAAAAAAAAATCATGGAGGCCAATTCTGGTCTGATAAAGAAGTCAAAGCGGTGATTGACGATTGGATTAAAACAAAGGGCCCTGAGCTCTTCAGTTCTAGGATGATGTTCATTGGAACACCATTAGGTCATGTATATCATGCTGTGGGTTAATCATGTAGTAAAAGAGGCGGTTGATCTGGAATAGAAGTAAGGTAGACAGGTCACTTATTGACACCCTCATATGGGCCACACCATTTGAAAAACGCATCTGCGCAGTCTGATCAGGGTCTTCCCAGCCCCATAACAGAATCATTTGATACTACAGAATGTATGAATGGAGAGCAAGAGCCCCGATGACACTTTGCACTTGTGTAGGATGATCTGAATCCATGTATTTTGTACATGTTTTAAGGCACTTTTTCGATTGATGCAGCCCATATAATCTTTGCAGAGGATAGCTGTAAACATTTCTTTTTTAACCCATTTATGTCTAGTGGATTCTTCTACCTTAACTATTTGGACAGGTCCATTTTCCAAGGGGGGTTGGGGTGGGGGGGGGTGGGGGTGGAGGTGTGTAGGGTCAGCAACATTCTTTCATGGAGATTTGATCATGAAATATTTTCTACAGTCATTCTCTCCCTTCCTCTGATTCAAGAGGGGCAGTTGTCAGTTTCTGGCAAAAGAATGTGCACAATACTGTTAAATGCTTAGAGGACTAAGCCTGCCCAGTAAAAGTGTGGTTAGGCAAACTGACTGCGCTCCACATGACCCCATTGGGTTGACTGGGCCCTGTCTGATTAGCTTTTATTATAACCATGTTTTGCAGAACTTTCTGAACATATATGCTAACAGTGAAGATCCTAATCAGATGCTATGTTCTGCAGCATCTGATCGAGGTCTACACTGTTTGCCAGTGTCCCTTTTATGGGAGGCCAGCCTTAAATAGGCTAATGACATTTCTAGTTTCAAAACATACCAGTGGGGAGAGAGGGCAGGGGAGGATATTACACACTGCTTTATAGTGATTTTATATTGTAATATTTTTCAGATGTATGCTTATAGTATATTACGAGAACCTTTATTGGGACATTTGTGCAATGCTTTAGCCGCTATCTTACAGACAAATAAGGAACTAGACATTCGGTGGCAGGTAAGATTGCTAAAATCTATGCCTATTCAATAAGAAAGAAAACCTGGGAGGAAAACAAGTTACAAGTCATTTTTAGGCGGGCTGTTAAGCCTGTCTATAGCTATGGTCTTCGACTCGATTTTGGGGACCGCTTTAGGTATATTCTAATAATCTTACGCTAGAAAAATAGTTCTTCAATTTCTTTTATAGTTCCGAGAATTTATCCGCATCGTACATTGCCAAAAGAATCATAATAATCATTTTAGATTTATTCAAATTGAAAATGGCTCCAATTTGCTTCTGAAATCAATACTTATACCTTAGACAACGGACTTTGTAATATGTTCATACTAAATATTTAGATGCCTTTATAGCTACTTCCCATGCTTCTCCTAAAATTTGGACAGACCCATTTTACTACCTGTTAATGTGTCCAAAATACTGTTGGGTGTGTGGCAAACAAGTTAGACCCTGATCAGACATTGCATTACATAGCATCTGATTTGGGCCTACTCTGTTCTCTCAGGCAATCGGGCATATTTACTGTAAGTATTTAAATGCCTTAATGCTTAGCACTCTGGGTAAAATTATCTGCAGGTGACAATTAAAATATTTTTCTTATTTTTCCAAGGAAACAGGATTTGACGTCACATGCAAATTGTCTCCAGTGGAGACAATTTGCATGAAATGTCAGATCCTGTTTTCTAGGAAAAATAAGAAAAATATCATCTGTTTGTCGTCTGCTGAATCTGCCCATAGCGTGGTAAGTGTGAATTCCTAACCCTACTTCTCCTAAGATTTGAACAAGTCAATTTTACTAACTGTTGATGTGTCTAAAATACTACTTGATTAGTGGGAAACAGCGTAGACCCTGATTAGAAGCCTCTAAAATGGGTATATCCATCATTCTCCACTCCTCGCCTATATAGCCAATGGTTAAACTCAGTGATATATTATGCAATAAATCACTGGGCGGAAACGCGCGACGCTATCTGGCGCCTTTCCATCGTCATTTCGACACGCTGCTGACGTCAGTCTTAGTTTCTACGACTTTAGACGGTGTAACGTCATTTTTCTCACTTCAACAACGTAAGAAATACATATAAATGTCAGCATTACAGTCAAAACTTTTGGCGGGATTTCTTTATTCGATGGCAGAAAGTTTGAAAAATCTGAAGGATACAATAACCTTTTCGTCGTTTTCTATGTGTTAGAATCGAAATAGATCAGCTCTTGTGCGTGATTTGTTGAGTAATAAATGTCAGTTTGTCGGTCAGTTGTAAGAAGATAAATCACTCGCGCTCTGCGCTCGTGATTTGATCTACTTTACAACTGACCTTCAAACAGTGATTTATTACTCAACAAATCACTGCTAGAGCTGATCTATTTCTTCATTCTCAAATTATCGTCCATTCTCATGTTATCGTCCACCCTTCAATACTAGTACAGGAAAATAGCCAACACTTCAAAGTAAGTTTACAAGTAAATTCTAGCTAAAATAATAACCTTTATTACTTATTTGTTTGCAAAATATTATTTCCAAACATTTTCTGGAGCAAAAATGTGAAATATGCAAAATTTTCTAATTTTCAAGAGGGTACCCCTAACAATTTACATTTTATAACAAAATGTCAAGTTCTAAAATGAAAAAGTCCATACAGAAGATGGTATGATTGATGGTTCTGTAAAACAAAATAAGAAAATGCAAGTTTGTTTTGCTTTTGGTATTTATTTTGAACAATGTATTTGGGTTGGACAATAACATGAGAAACGTCCCAAAATGCACTAAAAATTTGCAAAGACTGGAAAAATATGAAAACGACAAAATTTCTTGTGACTGCTTGAAGACATCATTCAAAACATACCAAATGCTGAGGTAAAGTAGTCTGAATTTGAATTCTCATTTGATAGTCAACTGGTAATACTGGAAAAAGTTAGGTGTACGATAACTGGAGAAAACAGCATACATTGTTTGCTCGGACAGTGCCATATTTACCCTAAATATTTGGACACTGTTACTCCTTACCATTCTTGTCCTAAAACTTGAACAAGTCTATCCTATTATCTGTTGATATGTCAAAACACTCAGTTGAGTGGCAAACAATATAGACCCTGTTCAGAGTCTGCATTCTATTGGGTCTGATCTGGAGCCTTGTTTTGTTGTTAAATCTTAAAAAAAAGACAGAAAACATGAAAAGTCAAACCCTATTTACTGTGGAAAAATAAGGAAAATATTTCAAAATGCTGTCTTGAATTTTTACCCAACATGCTTCGCATTAATAGCAAAGTTCCTACCCAGCAGGCACACAACATTGAAACAACGTCGGTTCAACGTTGATTCAACATCAAGAAGTTGAATCAACGTTGAATCGAATTTGTTTCAACGTTGTCTGTCAGCTGGGTACCAGACTTAGCAGATTTGCAGACTGGTCTGGATCTTTACCATTTGCATATACATGTACCAGCTTGCAGCTTTTCAAGATACAAAGCCCAGTTTGAATGATCTATCATATTCGACCAAATGACCGCACTGTGCACTTAGGTTTTTCAAAATTACCTAATAAGGGCACACTTTAAAGAAAAAAGACCAGTAGATTTCATGTATTTAATAATATAATACATTTTTTTTTTTCTTATTTTTTTTTTATAAAAGCATATGTTCTTGGTACTCATTTGAATTGCCTCGACAATAACATATGCTTTTATGAAGAACTAGATAAAAGTGCACAGGCTGTAATCTGAAGACTTAAGAAATTGCTTGATTGTGCATGTATAGGGGTATGTGCAGTAATTAACCCTTGTCAGGCTAAATAAATTACGATGGCATGCCCTTTTAAAATTTTCAGTCAATCAGATTACTTGATCCAGATTGTTGATACAAATTCACATACAATGTACTGATTGACAAACAGTGCAGATCCAGATCAGTTGGTTTCATCAGAAGCCAACTGATCTGGATTTACACTGTTTGCAAAGACTGGGCATATCCAGGGTCAGCAGGACAAGGGTTGAGTAGAATATGGTAATTTTCTCTGTGTTTATATTTTCAGTTGCTGGAGGCAATATTTTTCTTGTTTGGTTCTGTAGCGGAAAATGTTGATCTCGAAGAGAATATTTATGTTCCGTCCTTGTTGGAGCTCTTACCTAAAGTACCCTTTAATAATATGAAATTTATATCAACAGCATTATATATGATAGGTAAGTAGGATAAGTCGTAGAATTGATGTTTTATTATTATTTGACTGACATTATACAATACGTGAACTTGTCGTTTGTAGATGATAACAATTTAGTGGGTCAAGTTCCATTGGTTTCTACTGGATTTATAGACCTTTAATGGATATACTTAAAATCATCATGCTAGATTACACTTCCTCCCCAACAGTGACTCAAACACTAATATCATTTTATGACCTTGACCTACGTATCATGGCCCAGCAAATTTGTCAATTGTTACATAAATTTTAATTTTTAATTGGGTTATAATACTGACAAGCACTAGCAGGTGTGATGCTGTCCTCCTCAGAATTCTTGTTCATTGAAACATTGCTTGTTGACTTGTCAGGAGGGGCAAGTTGTCTCCAGGGGTGAAGCACTTGCAGCATTTTGAAGCAAGATTGTAAGCAGTGGTTGTCACTTCTGGAACTGCCTCAGTCACATAGTATATCCCTATTTGACCAAATTACTGCACTGTGCGCTTAGGATTTTCAAAATTACTGGGAAAACCTTGTAGTGAAAAATCCACATAATAAGGACTATAAAGAAAGATAAGAAGTGGACTTCTTGAGATGATTATTTAATGATATGTGATATTTTTTCTCATTATTTTTATGAAAGCATATGCTGTTGGTACTTATTTGAACTTCCTCAACTTGTTAAGGCAATTCAAATGAGTACCAACAACATATGCTTTTATAAAGAAGCAGGTAAAAGTACTCAAGCTGTAATTTGAAGACTACAAAATTGCTTGACTGTGTGCTTATAAGGGTATGTGCTGTAATTAGGTCGAATACGGTTCTTTGTTATGAGCAATTCAGATGAGTTGCATAGGATGAACATGTTATAATGTTCCTTAGTGGAAGTGTACACAACTGTTGGCTGTAAGAAAGTTCTTTGTAACTTAGCAAGGCTATTCTTGAGCTGCCTATAGTAAATCATTTTATTGTATGAACTCTAGGTGAGTTGGGTCAGGTGAGTACTATTGAAACTTTCATCCCTGAGTTTCTGAAGTGGACTCTTCCATTGTTGAATTTGGACAAGCCCACAGATTTCAAATTTGGGTTTCAGTCTACAATCAAAAACAGAATGGCAAACAGTGTAGATCCGTTATGAACCGTCTCATCTTGATCTACACTTTTTGCACAGGTATTGGTTTTGTTCTGCCAGTCTGAAAGGGTTAAACATTCCAAATCAGGTATTGTACTGACTTCAGGTCCTTGAAACTTTATCAATGCATGCACCTCACAGTACAGAGCACCTGCCGCAAAAGTAGGTCACCAAACCCACCTTTGCCAAGCTGTGTCACAAGGTATTGACAAGCACCAGTGGGCTTGACATGACTATCCTACCTCTCAAATTAAGAAAAAATACACCTTGCACTCTGAAGGTATTGGAAAATTGTAAGGCATTTCATACAAATCATCTTAGACAATTCACACAAAATGTCAAGCCCCGATTTCTGAGGAAAAAGAATCAGAAAAGTTTAAAATGCCTCCTCATAGCTTTATTCAGCATTCCTTTTGTGATTTTCCTTTTTTATTTTCATGATTCTTTTAACACTTAGCACCTCGTGTAAAATTTACAGCAGCCCACGTATCAAAACCTGTTTCCTGAGAAAAATAAGAAAAATATCATCAATGTGTTGTTTTCTGAATTAGCCAAAAGTGTGATAATGGTTAAAGTGCCTCAAGATTTAGTAATGAAATGGCTGTAATATGAAAGAGAACTCACTGCTGAATGAAACTTTTAAAACTGCACCCAAACACATTTACCCAATCAATTTTATGGCAGTTTAGTAGGAATTTTGTCAAAGTTGAAAAAACTCAGTGTTACGATAAAAGGATTTCTGTCCCACAATGCACAGTGCTGTGATGCCATATGGGGTTTTAAATTTAAATTCAAAACTTTAATTGTAGAGAGCTTGTTTTAATAGCCTTATCAGTACAGTCTCTTTAGTGCTATTTAGGATCATATTGATAAAAGCACATATACAGTCAACCCTCTTTATACCAACACTGGATACAGCGAACGACAAAATTTGTTTTAATGACAATTTGAATGCCATGAAACCTTCGCAGAAGAGGTGATAATTAATGAGAAATTATGCAAGAATATTGCTTTAAAACTTCAAGCAACATATCAGGGTTCAAATTTAATTTTTTTGACAGCTTGCTAAAATTAGCAAGTAGCATTATTTTTTACTTGCTAAACCTTTCAGCCAACTTGCTTTTTCACACTTATAAACACTGTTAAATGTGGCTTTAAACCTTAGCACTCTGGGTTAAAATTTCAGTAGACATTTTAAAATATTTTTTTCTAATTTTTCCCAGAAAACAGGTTTTGACATTACATGCAAATTGTCTCCATACCAGAAAACAGGTTCTGACATTACTTGCAAAAATATCGTCATTGCTTTTGGAAAAGAAATTGCAAAACTTCAGCAACAATGCCTCAGGTTCCGCCAATTAAAGAGAAACTTTCCAACTTGCTAGAATTAGCAAGTGATGGAAATTGCAGCTTGCTTTTTGAGGAAATTAACCAGCATTTAGCAAGTTAGCAAGTGCTAAAATTGATCCCTGCATATGTTTTGGATATTTATTAGAATTGCCTCTAGTGAGGCGATTCTAACAAATATCCAAAACATACGTTTTATGAGGAAATAAGACTAAAACAAGGTCTTTCCTCCATATCATTCTGTCCATTGAGGATTCTTTGCAGCAGCAAATTCATTTTAATGGCAACAGTTTTGGGAACAAATGCTGTCATTGTAATGAGGGTTCACTGTAGAAATGTAAATGAAATCTATTTTAAAATATAGATTACTAAAGATATCTTTATAGCTACTCTTATGGGTCTTTGATTCAATTTATTCAGGTTCCTTTGGTGAATGGATGAGTTGCCATCCTGAAAGTCTGTGTTTTGCTATTCCACTCTTACTACAAGGTATTGGTAACCCTGAAGTTGCCATGCCGGCAACCATGGCACTTAAAGATGTCACACGAGAGAATCTAGATCACATACAGCCTTACATACAGCAAATACTGCAGGCCAGTAAGGTAAGGATAATGTAGAAATGCTTGAACACTTGCCATGCTGAATAAATTAAGATGCCACGCCCACTTCCAATTTTCAGCCAATCAGATTACTTGTTCCAGATACAAATTTATAATTAAATAACAAACAGTGCAGATCCACATCAGGTAGCTTCTTTTTATGTCTAAAATATTGCATATGTATGGCAAACAGTGTAGACCCTGATCAGATGCCGCAGAATGCACTGTTTGCAAAGGCCTATCTGTCCCAATACTTAGGTAATTATAGTAATCTCCATTATAAAATCTAAGTATGAAGTAGACTTGTGATAGGAAGTATGATGGTCATGAAAATAGAATCCTGTAAAACAGCTGTTTGATTGCAAGTATAAAGTCCAAGGAAGTACAGTCCTGCAACAACTGACCTAGGGTTGCAGATTTGAAATTCATGAAAATATAAGCTTGTAATACAATCTTAAAATTGCCGGCCTCGATGGCTCAGTTGGATGGGGGTCTGACTGGTACTGGTGATCAGGAGGTTGCTGGGTCGACCCCCATTGCCTGCAACATTCTTTCATGGAGATTGATCATGAAATATTTTCTACAGTCATTCTCCCCCTTCCGCTGATTCAAGAAGGGCAATTGTCAGTTTCTGGCGAAAGAACGTGCACAATAATGGTTAACCGCTTAAAGGACTAAGCCTGCCCAGTAAACGTGTGGTTAGGTAAACTGACCGCACTCGAAATGACCCCATTGGGTTGACTGGGCCGTAAAACCTCAACACAAACAAACAAACAATCTTTAAATTACAAATATGTAATGTTGGTGCAGTTTAAATGAAACTGTTTACTTTATAAAGTTGTAAAAGTGTTGTTTTTATTTTGTTTTCAGACAGCATTAGACAGTGGTAATCTTAAGGTAAGTTGGATATAGTAACTCGACTGAAGAATAATAGAGGAAAATCAGAAATGGATTTAACACAGTCACCTTAAATAGATAGAATCACAGTGCAGATCTAGACAGCTCCACAAGGAGGTGCTAATCAGTATAACATAGCTCCAGATAAGTTGACAGTGGAGGTGATAACTTCGGATACTTTTTATTGTTGGATCAAACGTATTGTATCATTGATCACTACTACAGTAAGGCAACTGATTCTTCTGCAGAACTGGCTGACAACCAGTAAAAGCCAAGGTGCCTGTGAAAGTGTAATGATAGAGGTTAGACAAACTTTCTACACTGATTTTTACCTGAATTTTTTAAAGGTATGATTTTAAATTGTTTTTTTAGGTAAATTAACCATTATCTTTGTGATCATAGTTAAGAACTCAGTGCAGAGGACTCATTGCCAATAAATGCCTTCAAGCTATGCTTTGATACATGTGTACTGCATTTTGAAATTTATGCCTTGCATTGTGTTTCATTTCTATTTAACAGTCAAGAGAGAATATCCGCATAATGTCGTGTGTTGGTCAGGTTTTGTCTGTCTTGCCATTTGAAGAAATCATGGAGAATCTCAACCCTATCCTCACACCCCACCTTCAAGAGTTAGAACAACTCATTAAACAAGAGGTAAGACTTTTCTGCTTAATGAGGCATCTGTTTGAAGAAATGAGCTCTTACTTGTACAAAATGACCAATGACGTGTAACCAGTCTACACATCCTTAGAAGCATCTGGGTGGGGGAGTGGTAAGCGCTCCTGACCATTCCTGGTTCGAATCCTGCTAGAGGAGGCATTCAGATGATTGTATGGCCCAGTTGTTCAAAGAATCGTTAGCTTAACCAGCTCCTTAGTGGTCAAAATTTTACTTGTTCTAGTAAGTACAATATCTAATTCACAGGTGTTTTTGCTGAAAAAATGTGAGTAGCTTTTGCAAATGCAAAAGCTACTGACATCTTTTTCAGCAAAAATATTAGCATATATGCCATCTTTAATGATCAAAGATGACATCATTAGTTTTGACCAACTGGGCCCAAATTGTCATCATACACATCCTGAAGTAATAGTTTGTCTTTACTTATGTGACAGTTGTATAGCTGGAGATAAGAGGGGTATCATTTGATATTCAGTAAAACCTCAGTGATTCAAACACCAATGACTTGTTTACCATGGCTAATTCAAACTTGTTTTTGAGTCCAAAGGAAATTCTCTTGACAGCCCAAGAAAGCAAATATTTATGGATATTTTAGAGAAATTTACTTGTTTTATCATGAAATGTATGTTGTGTGTACTCATTAGAATTGCTTCATTGAGAATTGCCTCATTGCCTCATCAAGGCAATTCTAATGAGTACACTCAACATACCATTATTATACAGAAGATTGAAAAGACATCCCTAAATTTTATCCATTTGCCTTCTGACCTGGCACTATGATTAACCCTCAGTGGCTCGAGCCACCCATGTCTCGAAAAAATGTACATGATCCCAAAGATGCTCGAGCTATAGAAGTTGGACTGCACTTCTCCATGAAAACATATGTTGTAGCTATGTGAAGAATTGCCACAGCATGGCATTTCTAAACTTCTGATGAGTGCCCACAAAACATACGTTATATTATTGTGCAGAAATCAGAAAAAAATAATGATCTTTTTTGGTAAACATACATGCATGCACAGATGCACACACACACACACACACCCATATATACACACACTCAGACATGTCATATCTGAAGTAATAAGATTGTTTTTGAAGCACAGACAATGTTCAAGGAACAATGGCCAGTGAATATAAATAATGAAAGTGCTGGTATTGGTATGACCACCTGATGTGAGTCAGTAATTCAGAAAGCCACACACATAAAATTTGGTAGGATAATTATTATGGCCTTAAATGTCACTTCCCCATAAAATCAACAGAAAACTTTATAAAATTAATGTATCTCTCATTTAAATTGACTTTTTAGGTAGCATTAGAAGATGTTTCAATTAAGAAATAGATCGATTCTATCTGTGATTTGTTGTCAGAGTAATAAGTCACAGTTTGGAGGTCAATTGTAAAGTATATCAAATCATAAGCTCAAAGCACAAGTACACTCTAGAGCTGATCTATTTTGATTCTAACACAAAGGAAATGATGAAAAAGTAATTGCATCCTTCAGATTGTACCAACTTTCCACCATCGCACAAAGAAATCCTACCAACAGTATTAACTGTAATGCTGATGTTTACGTGTATTTCTGATATTGTTGATGCGAGAAAAAACATGTAATACCATCCAACATAAAGGAAACGAGGACTGACATCAGCAAAGTATTAAAATGAAGTTGGAACGGCACCAAATAGCATTACATGCTTCTGCCCCGTGATTTGTTGCACACTTTTTCTTCGTTGATATATAGGCAAGCTTTATTAGAATATTAAGATGTTTTGCAGTATCAGAGTAACAACTACCATATTTTCCCGAACTGCGAACGCCTAACCATACTTTTAGAATTTGAACAAATCCATTTTACTACCTGTTGAGATGACTAAGTACTGCTGGGTGAGTGGAAACAGTGTAGATCCTGATAAGATGCCACATTCTGTGGCATCTTTTCAGGATCTACATTGTTTGCCCATGTCTGTCTGTCAAAATACTTTGAGTAAATACAGTAACCTGATGCTTGATTATTTCATTCAGCCGTCTGCTTCTGTGAAGAATGGATTGCTGTTGAAGTTGAATATGCTGAGCTGGTTGTTTGCCTGTCTGGATACTGATAGAGACACTGATGATACTGGTGAAGCTGGGAAACAGCCCAAGGTCAAATCTGTGGCCCCTAAACCTGTATTTGTGATATTACAACAGATAGCTCCAATGTTACAGACCATTGTCACAAACTGGATCATGGATGCTGGAGTAGTTGAGGTATGGACTTTAAATGAGAGCGCGAAGCAAAATGACCCAGGGCACAGCATTTCATACAAGAATGCATATCAGCCAAGCAATGACTCAGATCAGCCTGCAGGCTGATCAGTCATTGCTGCACCCTCTGTAGATAATCAAATATACAAGCTCTCTTTAGATAGATGGTAGTGGTTCTGCTTAGAATGTGTGGATATGAATGCTATCTGAGTCTTTCCAGGCCACACAAGATCCTGTAGGAAATGGTAAATTTGTACATCCATGCAGTCTGATCAAAGCCTGAGTTACAGACTGAAAATGGGTGTCAAAATGAAATTGTTTCTTGCACATCAGATAAGGATATCCTAGATTTTACCCTGGATAGAAGTTCTTATCCTATCCAGTTTATCATTCACAGGGTAAGATAAAAATCAAGAATTCTCACATTTGATGTGCACTGTTTGTATAGGACCTCGCGTATGCCATCATTAAGGTTGACGTCACTAAACGTATTGACATTACCAAATGTCACAGTAATGTCATCACAATATGGAGGACGTCAGCAATCGAAGCGACTGTATTATCAAAAACTCACATTCAGAAATGAAAGGTATGCAAGAAAAAGAATCTATCATGGGTGTGAAGGATAGATAGAAAAATCCATCCCTTGGGATCACAGTCTTGCATCATGAGTTAAACCTCATGATGCCAGACAGTGGTCCTCGGGATTGATTTTTCTATCTACCCCTTACACCCACGATAGATGCTTCTATTCTTCAGGCATATGCTGACAGTTAAGGCCGAGATCAAGGCCTTTGCTGTCAGCATACTGAATCAATTGATACTAATGAATGTTTTACTTTGCAGCAAAGGTCCTGATGCAGGATAATCTGAGACTGAATCTGTATAATTCACATCTGCTTAAAGACACAGTTTGACAATACATTGCTCAGATGTTGAGTACATTGCTAACTGTAACTATTCTTTTAACTCATTCTGTTGATATATAATTGATTTTCACCAAACTTGGTATGTGCATTGATATTGTGGTTACTGGTTTGGGATTGCTTTTGGGCAGATTTTGTCAGGTTTTGACATAGTTATCTGCTTGCTACACGTTACTGGTGAGGTACTATCGTTTCACTTTTTTTTTTATTAAGTTTGTTAACACAGCACTCTGGATGAAATTTTCAGCAGACAACATATAGAAATATATTTTTCTTAGTTTTCCCAGAAAACAGGTTTTGACATTTCCTGCAAATTATCTCAAATGGAGACAATTTGCATGAAATATAAAAACCTGTTTTCTGGGAAAAAATAAGAAAATTTATCACCAATTTGTCGTCTGCTGAATTAGCCCAGAGAAAGGTTAAGGAGTTGGGTTCTGAATATTTAGGGTAAATACAATATTCAGACACCTGACTGTACTCACGGTAAATGTCCTAAGATTTCAAACACTTTATTCCATACCTTTTGGCCCAAATTTTGCCTTTTATGTAGTTGTTTCCTAAAATACCTAGTGAAATGGCAAACAGTGTAGACCCTGATCAGACTGCTCCTTCAGGAGCAGTCTGATCTGGGTCTACACTGTTTGCATATGTCATTTTGTCAGACACTTTGGTGTACGAAATTTTAGGATATTTACCGTAATCTGAAATTTGACCAAGGGCAATCATCTAACTACCTGTAAATGTGTCTAAAAGGTAGTGACTGAAGAGCCCACAGTATAAATCCCTAAAGTTTTTTTCTTGTTAACTTTAATTTTCTTGTTAACTTTGTTGCAGGCTATTTGTGAACTGTTTAAACGTTCGCTACAAACATTAATGGATGATTTTGCGCCATTATCAAAAGATATTGCTGAACTGCTAGTTCAGATGTATCAAACCATTCCACATATATCAATCCTGGACCTTACTAAACAGGTATGTATGCTATATGAAATAGGCAAAGCTAACAGACATATTTGTTATAAATGTTGGATATATTAACCCATAGCCTGCTAGAAAAAAAATGAATCAAACCTGTAAGAGGGGGTACCTCTACTCGAGAAATCATTACTCCCTTAATTTTGCCTCGAATTACATGGAATTTTCACATACAATTTGCCGATCGTAGGTGGCCATTTTACTGGTGAAGGGATGGCCATGTGACTAGAAAGTCACGTGACAGTCATGTGTAAACCGGTGCTGTTTAAGACACTTAAAAAAAAAAAAAAAAAAATGTTACAAGGGACCGGCTCCTACTGTGTACTGTTGCAAATGAAACAAGTGGCATACAAAGGTTCTACTGTTATTCCTACTTCTTCCTCACTGGAAATGATTCAGATGTTATGGGCTTTTTTTTCCAGAAAATCGTGATCAATCTGTTGAAGTGAGTGCTGAAATTAATGGCAGCTTGATAGTTGGTATTCTCGGGTCTTTTTTAGTGGGGGTAAAATCCAGCACCTGACTATCTAATGAAATATGGGGTGTTTGTATGAAAGTAGGTTCACTCCTGTATGAGAACACTTGCTCTGAATGGTTGCATGTTGTATACAGTAAGTTTGACAGGCTTTTGAGTTGGCAGACCCCTCCAGCGCTACAATAGTCGCGATAAGCAGCCTAAGGGTTAATGAATTTTATTTTTGTGGAGATAAACACTGGCATTTTCTTCATAAACTGAATAAAGCTAGGGCTTTATGTTAACCATTCTCTTGCTGAACACGACATGCACTAACTGGAACTATTTTGGTAGGTAATCATAACGGCTGAATGTGAAAATTCAAAGGTAAAACATGGCTGAAAATGTAATAAACAGTTTATTTGGTTGTTTTGATCAGTTATGGAGAAATAATTCACTCATGTTCTAAGGTCTGCTTGTAAAAAACTCATTTGCTTCGCTCACTCGTTTTTTACACACAAGCCTTAGAAACACTAGTGAATTATTTCTCCGTAATCGATCAAAACAACCAAATCAACTCTATATAATTTCAGTTCTGTGTTAAGTTTACATTGAAAAGTGTTAAATAGCTTATTTTAGAACTATATGCAGGGAAAACAGTTCTTCAAACAGAAACAGTTGTAACTGGATGGCAATCAATGACATGACATCACAAATCACTACAGTTTTATGTGGCACAGTGATAGCACAACAGCATATATCCTAACATTTTTGTGCTTTACAGCTTATAAAAGTTAGACCCCAGAGCAAATATCTAGCTAAAGCCTGTTTTACTGTTCACCCAATTTGATTATTTGATTTGATATGCTATACAGTGTTGTTCTGAATAATTGGTATCCCAACCTAGGTACTACCTCAACCACCGTCCATTTCCATGGATCAATCTAAAAATTTTTATAAACCCTTGCACCTGTAAATACAGTCAAACCTGTGTTAAGCAAGCACTTAAAGGAAAACCAAAAAGTGGTTGATCAGACAGGTGCTTGCTTAATACAGGGAAATCTACTTATTTTCCATTTATAGGACCTGATGAACTGGCCTTTAAGTACAAGTCATTGCTTAATACAGGTGGCCATTAAGATGGGTTTGACTTTATGTATGTTAGACACTAAGTTTTTCAAGTTTGTAACATGTACCTTCTAGGAGGAACAAGTGTCAGTTAAGAGCTTTCTAATAAAAGTAGTGGCAGTGCTCTATTTTCTGAAGCAGTAAAACCTGACCATACCTGTATCATATATCATATGAAAATAATCTTTCCTCTGCAGAATCGTGTAAGTATTGTGTGCGTCACGTACAAAGGCAAGTATAAGTGATACTCAGAACTGACCTGATCTTTTACTATGGTCAAAACTAGATACAAATAATGGTGATAATATTCAAGATAAATGAAGTGCATATTGCAAAATTTGAGAAAAACTGGGAATTTAGTGCTACTGAAATAAAAGCAGACTGAGTTTATGAGAAGAGTACCCAAACTTATAGAATTGTTACCAGATAGGGAGTCTGTTTAGGTCTGAGGCATTTCTAATGAGTACCCACAACGTATGTTTTTGTGGAGAAATGAGCCAGTGCATAACAAAACCTACAATAAGACATCTGTGACCAGGGAAGACTCACATCCTCGCAGTCTGATCAGAGTCTTCGCTGATTGCACATGCCTTCTACAGCCTCCAGGCTATCCAAAATCCTTGCTATACTGAGTGGATGCACAGGCTGATCTGAGTCTTTGCTAGTTACACAGGTCTTATTGTAGGTTTTGTTGTGCACTGGATCTAATAAGAAAACTATTTATCTGGCTACTCTTTTTCTGGAGATTTGAGAATGTAATGAGTGTTCTTAACCTTAATTACTCTCTGGACTAATTCAGCAGATGACAAACTGATGATATTTTTCTTAGTTTTCTTTGAAAACACAATTTGACATTTCATGCAAATTGTCTGGAGACAATTTGCATGAAATGTCAAATCCTGTTTTCTGGGAAAAATAAGAAAAATATTTCAGTATGTCATCTGCTGAAAATTTTACCCTGAGTGCTATGTGTTAAAATGTGAAATAAAATGATTCACAGTCTCATCAGAATCTTTACTGGACACATTTTGGATAGCCAAAGATATCAAGTTTGTTCATTTGGAAAACAATGATTGATAAGATTGCCGATGTGCAGGCTGATTTGAGTCTTCACTGGGGGCACATTTCTGAAGGTATGTTTACTGATATTCTGACTCAGAGTGATTATATTTTGTTCCAGCTTATCATCATGTTCAACACAGATCCTGAGTTTTCATCCGTAGTTAAAGTGTTGCTACAGTCCATCTGTTCAAGAAGTTTAGACTTATTTCAGGGAGGTAAGCAAAGCAACTGATAAGGCATTTTTTTCATCAGAAAAATGCTGATATCTTTCTTATTTCTCAACGAAAACATATGTTGTGGGTATTTATAAGAATGAGTACCCACAATACATGTTTTGATCGAGAAATTAGAGAAATATTATGTGGATACCCTCTTTTATCTGTAGCTATGGGTAAGTGTTGCTTTAAATGTAACAGCAAACAAAAAGGAACCTAATAGATTGCGAAGACTCGTATCAGTTTTTATCATACAACTTTTGGCTCTGCTATACATATAAACATGCAACCAACTGGCGTAATATTTCCCAAGCAGTATTCTGCTAGAACTGTAGGTACAGAACTAATTTCAAATATGCTCTACCATTGTTGTTTGGCTAAACAGATCAGAATGTAAGAAATTTAACTGAAAGCAGTTTCAAGTATACAGTAACACATTTTTTCATTCATTCACCATACATACATTTATATGTGCATCCGACTGATAATCAGGAGGTTGCAGGTATGATCCTAGCCAGGTCTGGCAACATTCTTTTGTGGAGATTGATCATGGAATATTTTCTACGGTCATTCTCTCTCTTCTGCTGATTCAAGAAGAGTAGTTATAGGACCTTACAACATACAGTAGAACTTCAATGACTCGAACCTCGATGGCTCGTTTACCATGGATGAGTCGAACACGTTCTTATGTCCCCAGGGATTTCCTCCAAATACGATATACGGATAATTTAGGGAGATTTTCTTCTTTTATCTTGCAAATATATGAGAGGCGATTCTAATGAGTACACACAACATACGTTTATAATATAGAACACAGAAAAGATATCCCACAATTATCTCCATTATGCATCATGGTATGGCACTAATAGTAACCCTCCATAGCTCGAACTACCACTGTCTCGAACAAATTTTCATGGTCCCAAAGGGGTTTGAGCCATCGAAGTTCGATTGTATATGGCCAGGGTAGATTCAGATCAGCTTGTGCTATCTACATATATTTATCTCAGTTTGTCTCTCTCAGACTGCATGAATATGCATCCTTATCAGGGTCCGCACTGGTTGCATATGTCACACAAGGTCAGTTTCTGTATGGAGGGGGCTCATTATCCCAACGCTTTAATGATGGGGATATTGTGGAGGCCTCCATTCATCTGTTCATCCGGCAGTCCATCATGCTATCTCCTCTTCAATCACTAGGCGGAATTTAACCAAATTTGCTGTATGATTTCCCCACATGGTGAGGGTGTTCGAGAGCAATATTATTTTCCCGTCTGCCTGTCATGCTACCAGCAACATTAGCATGGAGTGTGGAGATTTTGCGATGGCATGCCATGGACTGCACAATCTAGTTTATTGTTTCTATTCCAGATGTTCGGCCTTACACCGATGTTGTAGAAGCTTTTATGAATTTGCTGGCACAGGTGAGTTTACAGGAATGAATAAAATTTCAGGGGATGTGGTGTTTGCAGGGCAAGGGGGCTGTGTGTGTGTGGGGGGGGGGGGGGGGGGGGGGGGGGCGGGGTTAAGGGTCAGCTGTTCAAAACTAACGATGTTGTTAGTTAATGTATTGTTAAAACTTTGATCGTTAAATATGGCATATAAGCAAATATTTTTACCTCCAGCCTCTGCAGCGAAATGACAGGGCAATGATCAGACAGATCTGCAATGTCAGGCCGCAAGACATTGTCACCACTAGGTCCAATGAGCTACTTGTGCGGCTTGGCATTTAGGAGCTGGACCTCATTTTGAAGGAGAGAAGACTCTGATGGTATGGACATGTGGAACTCTCCAATGGTGCAGTCAAGACAGCCTTTGACATACAGGTTGATGGTAAGTGTGGACCTGGAGGCCCAAGATGACATGGAAGCAGCTGACAGAGAGGGACTGCAGAGAGTGGAAGCTCTTGGCTATCAACCCTCATGATAGACAAACCTGGAGATCTGGTGTGAGATCTGCCATGCGTGCAGCAAGCTAGCTATCTGAAAGGGGGCCCACTGATGTGGATGTTGCCCTGGTACCTGCACGTTAATCAAAAATCCGATTATGATGAGATTTATGATGAAAATGGCAGCATTTTTAACTTAGTCATTTTATGACAACTGCACCCAGTCAATTATGGTTAATTATGTATACTTTGTGAAATCAACTCCTCTGACACTTTTCATTGGATCTTTCCAAATCATTGCATATATGTTACAGCCATATTGAAGATGTGCATGTGCAAGTTTGTTGTTGAAAATTCCTTTTTTGGCAAAATGGCAGGTTTTTTAACTTAGCCATTTTACGACAACTGCACCTAGTCAGTGATTGTTAATAGTGCATACTTTGTGAAATCAACTCCTCTTACAGCTTTTGTTGGATCTTTTCAAAACGCTGCACATATATTACAGACAAAGTGAAAATTTGCATGTGAGAGTTAGATGCTGAAAAAATACTTCTTGACAAAACGGCAAGGGTTTTTAACCTAGCTATTTTACTACAACTGCACCTAGTTTCCCTTTGTTATTCTTGAAAAGGTGTTTTGGTTTCTGCTTCTTATCTAGATAAATAATTTAAGCACTGCTTATTGACCTTTCTTGTTACTTATGGAAAAAAGAAGCAGAACACAACAGCTTTCGATCAGACTTGTATCCAGATAAAAAATTTTCATATTTTTCCCCAAAAGCATATGTTGTGGGTACTGAGAAAAAGTACCCCTCGTAGGCCTCCATGAGGCACTTCTAGTTAGTACCCACAGCATATGTTTTCATGTAGAAATAAACAGCAGTACTTACTGGTTGAAAAATGCACCATATTTTGGGCTGACAAAAGTATCTTTTACAAAAGTATCTTCAGCAAGTATCTTTTACTTATGAACCCATTTTAGTCTTGATACCCCCAAAAGAGTAATTGGCAAACAGTGCAGACCCAGATCAGATACTGCAGATTCTGATCAGGGTCTCCATTGTTTGCAAATAGGTTAGGCATTTTTCTCTAAGAATATCTAAATCATATAGACTGACATACCTAAAATTGAAATTGGACTCTTCCAATATATAGTGTGTGGGGATTTATTTAGTCTAAAATAGGTTAAGCCATAGCCATGTTTTGTCAGTTTCTCAGAGACTCGGCATCATGAAATATTATACAGTTATTTCTTGCCTGTTTGTAGAATACTCAAAACTACTGCCTGAGCTGCCATGGACAGCTCGATACACTATTGCCCAAAGCCTGAGGCCAAGGGCAATAGTACATTGAGCTGTCTGGTACCGAGGGCAGTAGTTTTTGACTATTCCATCAAAACAGCCATGAAATAACTGTTCTATTACTCAGCTCATGCTAAAACATTACTGATTAAGCCAGTGGGCGGTTTATTAATTGGCACGCAATGTCGGCACATCAACGTCATTCCCATGAAAGTTGACGTCACCAACTATGTGATAGTTAAAACTATTGTCCAGCACTTTTGCTTTGTGTTTAAATGGGTGACATTATCAACTGTGGTATAGTCAAAACTGTTGACTGGCGTGATTTCGTTGACGTAGCAACGACGCACGCCAGTTAAGTAATAAACAGTCTAAATAGACAAAACTATTTCATTGAGCTGTACATAGTAGGCTGAGTAAAAATATTAACTGTTACTTCTGGAAGATAGAATATGCCCTTGAATTTTTTTTTTTTTTCACAGTTTGGACCCTTCCGCTGATTCAAGAAGGGCAGTTGTCAGTTTCTGGTGAAAGAATGTGCACAATACTGGTTAACCGCTTAGAGGACTAAGCCTGACCAGTAAACGTGTGGTTAGGTAAACTGACCGCGCTCGACATGACCCCATTGGATTGACTGGGCCGTAAAACCTCAACACACAGTTTGGTAATCACAGATTTGTGGTTTGTCTGTTTCTCAAAGAGAACATGGCTTGGAGTTAAAAAAATAACAGGACTGCTTCATAAGTCAGGAAGTAATATTGTATATTGAAGTAAAATATTGTATATTGAAGTAAAATCCTGACAAGGCTGCATGAACATGCAATCTGGGCCCAGTTGTTCAAAGCATTGTTAGTTTAATGAGCTTGTTAATGGTCAAAATGTTAATGGTTCTAGTAAGTACAATATCTAATTCACAAGTATCTTTGCTGAAAAAATATGAGTAGCTTTTGCAAATGCAAAAGCTACTCATATTTTTTTTCAGCAAAAATATTAGTGTATTATGCGGTATTTAATGATCAAAGTTTTAACGATACGTTTACTAAAGACGTCGTTAGTTTTGAACAACTGGGCCCTGATCTGGACTTTTGATTGTCATATATGCCTCAGAGACCTTTTTATGTCCTAACACAGCTCATAGTAGTGTTTTGTCATTGTAGATTCTGAAGAAGACTAAACATCTTCTACTAGAAAGTTCATGTAATATTCCTGGTCTCTTTCAAGCAGGTAAGTATTGTTTCTCTGTGTCTATGTGTCTGCATTTATAGTGCAGCTTGTGGCTTTACTGTACAAATATACTCACAACCAACTAGCCTAATATTTTCCAAGCAAAACAGTCAAACTGCAATGGCGCAAACATCTTTGGGACCATCCCCCACCCCCTCCCCCACGGAAGCGGGTGAGGGGACATATTGATTTTGGATGCATCCTGTTGGCGTTAGTGTCGATGTCGGCATAAAACTTCTTGTTCACTCTGTAACTTGGATACCCTTTGGAATATTTTGATGGTACAAGACGACGTGTCATGTACAAGAATATCAATTCTGCCTTTTTTACTTTTGGCATTATCTCCCTTTGTTTTATTATTCCATTGATTTTGTGTCTGCTCTGTAAGTCAAATACCCTTTGCAATATTTTTATGATACTCAGTAGAAATATAGAACAAGACAAGACGACATGTCACATACAAGAATGAAAACTCTACCTTTCTTACTTTTGGAGTTATTATTTTAGTGTGGATCCTGTCGGCGTCGGCGTAGCCACTTGTATGCACTCTATCTCCTTATTGAATGGATTTTGACCAAACTTACAAGAATATATCATTGGGAGTGGGAAAAATGCTGATTATATTTTGGTAACCTTGACCCCATTTTCAGCCGGCCTCGGTGGCGCAGTTGGATGCGCGTCTGACTGGAGACCAGGAGGTCGCAGGTTCGACCCCCGCCGAGGTCGGCAACATTCTTTCGTTGAGATTGATCATGAAATATTTTCTACGGTCATTCTCTCCCTTCCGCTGATTCAAGAAGGGCAGTTGTCAGTTTCTGGTGAAAGAATGTGCACAATACTGGTTAACCGCATAGAGGACTACGCCTGCCCAGTAAATGTGTGGTTAGGTAAACTGACCGCGCTCGACATGACCCCACTGGGTTGACTGGGCCGTAAAACCTCAACACAATCAATGACCCCATTTTCAAGGTCACAGGAAGGCTTAGATTATTGGAAAATGGGGCGTAGCCTCTTGTCCACACTCTATCTCCTTATTGAATAGACAGATTTTAGCCAAACTTACACAAATATATCATTGGGAGGGGGAAAAATGCTTATTAGATTTTGGTGAACTTGACCCCATTTTCAAGGTCACAGGAGGGCTTAGATTGTTGGAAAATGGCTTGTCCGCATCCTATCTCTTGAAGTAATGAATAGATTTTAACCAAACTTGCACATCTATATTGCTGGGACATGTAAAAGAACTGGTTAGCTTTTGGTGACCTTGACCCCATTGTCAAGGTCACAGGAGGGCTTAGATTGTTGGAAAATGGGGCATAGCCTCTTGTCCGCACTCTGTCTCCTTATTGAATGGACAGATTTTAGCCAAACTTACACAAATATATCATTGGGAGGGGGAGAAATGCTAATGGGATTTTGGTGACCTTGACCCCATTTTCAAGGTCACAGGAGGGCAGAAAATGGGGCGTAGCCTCTTGTCCGCACTCTGTCTCCTTATTGAATGGACAGATTTTAGCCAAACTTACACAAATATATCATTGGGAGGGGGAAAAATGCTGATTAGATTTTGGTGACCTTGACCCCATTTTCAAGGTCACAGGAGGGCTTAGATTGTTGGAAAATGGCTTGTCCGCATCCTATCTCTTAAAGGAATGAATAGATTTTGACCAGACTTGCACATCTACAATGCTGGGATATGTAAAAGAACTGATTAGATTCTGGTGACCATGACCCCATTTTCAAGGTCACAGGAGGGCTTAGATTTGTTGGGAAATGGTTTGTATGCATCCTATCTCTTGAATGAATAAATGGATTTTGACCAAAATTGTACAGCTATATTGTTGAGACATGAAAAAGAACTGATTAGATTTTGGTGACCTTGACCCCATTTTTAAGGTCACAGTAAGGCTTAAATTGTTGGAAAATTCCTTGTCTGCACCCTATCTCCTTAATGAATGAATGGATTTTGACCAAACTTCTACATCTTAATTGTTGAGACAGGGGAAAGAACTGATTAGATTTTGATGACCTTGACCCCATTTTCAAGGTCACACTAAGGCTTAGATTGGTGGAAAATGGCTTGTCTGCACCTTGTCTCTTGAAGGAATGAGTAGATTTCGTCCAGACTTGCACAGCTATATTTTTGGGACATGCATCGGAACTGATTTTTGGTGACCTTCACCCCATTTTCAAGGTCAGACTAGGGCTTAGATTGTTGGTAAATGGCTTGTCTGCACCCTATCTCCTAAAGGAATGGATTGATTTTGACCTAACTTGTACATCTATATTGTTGTGGAAAAGAATTGATTAGATTTTGGTGACCTTGACCCCATTTTCAAGGTAACACTAGGGCTTAGATTGTTGGAAAATGGCTTGTCTGCACTGTATCTCTTGAAGGAATGGATGGATTTTAACTTAACTTGCACAGCCAAATTGTTGTGGCATGGAAAATAACTAGTTTTATTTTGGTGACCTTGATCCCATTTTCAAGGTCGCAGGAGGGCTCAGATTGTTGGATAATGGCTTGTCTGCACGCTATCGCCTGAATGAATGGATGGATTTTGACCAAACTTGCACAGCTATATTGTTGAGACAAGAACTGGTTAGATTTTTTGTGACCTTGATCCCATTTTCAAGGTTACACAAGGGCTATGATTTTAGAAAATGGCTTGTCAGCATCCTATCTCATTGAGGAATGGATGAATTTTGACCAAACTTACATATAGGTATATTGTGACCTTGAGTTTATTATAGATACAGTCTATTTTAACAATATGTCTGTTCAAACTGATGGGGGGACATACATTTTCCTCTGAAAACACTGTTCTAGTCTCCCTTCGTTCTGAAATAGATTTCTTGTCCGCTCTGTAACTGGAATACCCTTCAGAATATTTTGATGTTATTTGGTAGAAATGTAGAACTGGACAAGTCGATGTGTCACATACAAGAACGAGAACACTGGCTTTCTTTTTTTTACGTTATCTGCCTTTGTTATATTTGAAAAAGATTTCGTGTCCGCTCTGTAACTGGAATACCCTTCGAAATATTTTGATGGTACTTGGTAGAAAAGTAGAACAGGACAAGATGACCTGTTGCATACAAGAATGACAACTCTGCCTTTCTTACTTTTGGCGTTATCTCCCTTTGTTATATTTGACAGTGATTATCCATTGATTTCGTGTCCTCTCTGTAAGTCAAATACCTTTTGCAATATTTATATGATACTTGGTAGAAATGTAGAACAGCACAAGATGATGTGTTGCGTCCAAGAATGACAACTCTGGCTTCCTTACTTTTGGAGTTATCACTGTTTGTTTCATTTGAAATAGATTTCCTTTCCGCTCTGTAACTGGAATACCCTTCAGAATATTTTGATGGTACTCGGTAGAAATGTAGAACAGGACAAGATGACATGTAACATACAAGAATGACATCTCTGGCTTTCTTACTTTAGGTCTTATCTCCCTTTGTTATATTTGACAGTGATTATGCATTGATTTCATGCCCACTCTGTAACTCAAATACCCTTTCGAATATTTTGATGGTACATCGTAGAAATGTAGAACAGGACGAGACAACATGTCGCGTACAAGAAAGACAACTCTGGCTTCCTTACTTTTGGTGTTTTCTCCCTTTGTTATATTTGACAGTGATTATGCATTGCACTCTCTGTAAGTCGAATACCCTTCAGAACATTTTGATGATATTTGGTAGAAATGCAAAACAGGACAAAAGAACAAGTCACATACATGAATGACAACCCTGGCTTTCTTTCTTTAGTAGTTATCTCCCTTTGTTTTGTTTTTGAAATTGATTTTGTGTCAGCTCTGTAACTCGAATACCCTTTAGAATATTTTGTTTGATATAGAAAAAAAGTAGAACAGGACGAGATGACTTGTCGCATACAAGAATGACAACTCTGCCTTTCTTACTTTTGGCATTATTTCCCTTTGTTATATTTGACAGTGATAATGCATTGATTTCTTGGTCACTCGGTAAGTTGAAAACCCTTTGGAATATTTTTATGATACTTTGCAGTAATGTAGAACAGGATGAGACGACGTGTCATATACAAGAATGACAACTTTGGTTTTCTTAGTTTTGGAGTTATCTCCTCTTCTTGTGTTTGAATTTGATTTTGTGTCCACTCTGTAACAGGAATACCCTTTGGAATATTTTGGTGATACTTGGTAGAAATGTAGAACAGGACGAGATGACATATTGCCTACAAGAATAACACGTCTGGTGGAGTGGCAGGGAGGGGGTGGGGGTTAGAATTGCCTTGATGAGATGATTTTAATGAGTATGCACTACATGAAACTTAGATGGGCAAGTCCTTTTCTTCATTAGTTTGTCATTTCTGAAAAAGTACTTCATTAACCATATTGAAAAAGTCCATTTTAAAAATGAATTCTTCGAAAAGTGCTGCTAAAATGAGGCTCTTCTAATAAGTATCCACAACATGTTTTTTTTTATGGACAAATAAGAAAAATTATCCCAGAATTATCACCAACTACTGTAATAACCCTAAGTATTGGGAAAGATAGACCTTTACAAACAGTGTAGACCCAGATCAGAAGCTGCAGAATGTGCATCTGATCAGGGTCTACATTGTTTGCCATACATACAGCAAATTTTAGATAGTAGAATGGACTATTTCAAATTTTAGGACAAATATGGTATATAAATAAGGTGTCCCAATTCTTAGAGTACTCCTTAGCAAGTTCTCTGATGAAGGTACATTTTCTCACTTTGTAGCTCATATGTATTTCTTCCAGGAATAGTTGCTATGACATTGCCAGAAAATCATACAGTGAAAGCTGCCAGTCTGTTCATGGTAAGACATTTATACTGTAATAACTCTAAATATTGGGACAGATAGGCCTTTGCAAACAATGTAGATCCAGATCAGACGATTTTAGCCACATCAAGAGGCAGTAGAATGGACTGTTTCAAATTTTAGGACAAGTATGGTAAGTAGATAAGGTGTCCCAATACTTAGGGTAAATATGGTACTCAAGTTTGATGAACTGAAGACTATATTGTTTTATTCTTACAGTTATACAGTTGATAGAGAATGTTTCTGTTTTTTTGTTTTTTTTTATATGGGAAACAGAGTTTTGCCACAATGTTCTTAAAAAGATCTGTAAATAAGCAGAGAAAAGCAAAAAATATGTTCTTATAAAGATTAAAATTAATCATTTACTATAGAAATTGATAAGTCAGACCAATTTTTTTGGTCATAAATTAACCCTTCTCTTGCTGAACACGACATGCCCTGTCTTAGCAAACAGTGTAGATCCAGATCATTTGGCTTCTGAAGAAGTCAACTGATCTGGATCTGCACTGTTTGTCATTAAATATGTGAAATTCTATCAAAAACCCGGATCAAGTAATCTGACTGGCTGGAAATTAGAAGTGGGCGTGGCATCTTAATTTATTAATCATGACAAGGGTTAATTTTAGGATACATATTGGAAAACCTGATTCAAAAACAAAAAAAGATAAATGGTTTTAGTTAAAGTGTTTCCAGTCACATCTAAATTTTCTCATTTAGTCTAAAATCCCAAATGTAAAAAAGGTCTTTTTGACTGCTGTTTCAGCCATAATATTGAAAGCCTTAATGATGCAAATGACGCTCATGAATTGTGTCATTAAGCCTAACTTATTATAAAAGCCTTAACAGAATATTCACACATTGTGCAGTGAGGTTTGAATCATCCTGATGACTGAGTGCCTTGCACTATTGACTTTGGATCATGGGGTCCCAGATTTGAATCCCACTGAAGGTGGAAGTCACCTCATGATTGTACATAGCTTCATTGCACAGAGCCTTCCAGCATCTAGATATTACTGAAATAATGTTGAAAGGGACATGAATCATAAAACCATCATCATTCAGGGATGCCTCAAAACTCTGGCTATAGCTCCTCTGATGAGTACCTACAACATATGGAACACACGAAAAGGGGCCTTATGTAAATTGCAGACAAAGCAGGCCCTGATTAGCCTTTATGCGCAGGCTGATCTGGGCCTTTGTTGTCGGCTTACAGAATCAGTGCATACTGTAGTATACGTCGACAAACAGAAAGTGCCCAGATTAGACTGCACAGATGCACATGCTGATCTGGACCTACATTGTTACATAAGTGCCCTTTTTTGTGTGTTGTGCATCATATGTTTTAATGGAGAAATAAGAAATATATTTCTCTGAATACACTTTTTTTCTAATTCTATGTTGTCTTTGCTGTATGCATAGGGAAAAATGCCATACCTGTATATGTAATCTTATTTTGTGTACATTCCCATGCATATTACATATATTTTCAGAATGAGTTATTATCGCAGACTGAAGCGTCTGTTGTACAAGAGGTTGTTAATGCTCAAGGTCAGCTTTTGCTGGACAGAATAATGAGGGTAAGCTTTGAGTCATTTCTCATTCGCATGATAGAAATGGAATAGAAATATTTGTCTTGGTGACCAAGGATAAATGCTCTCAACTTCGGATCATGAGGTCCCAGGTTTTAATTCCGCTGCAGACAGAATATCAGCTCATGAGGGAACAGTGGTTAATTGCTTAGAGCCTTTCATGATCAGTCTTCAATCATCTTTGATATGACTGCATATGCAGCCTCCCAGCTACATTGCTGCATATGAAGAGATGATAAAACCAAGTCTCTGATTTTTGTTCTCTTGTGTTATCTTTGTTTTCAAAGGCAACCTTTTAGATTTTTATTTGATATTGTTGAAAGGGATGTAAAACACGAAATCATCATCATCATCATCATCATTATCATCATCATCATCACCATCATATATGCATAGCTGCAGATAAGAGGGGTTATCAGGAAAGTGTTTTTGTTATTTTCCCATGAAAAACATATGTTGTGGGTACTCATTAGAAGTGCCTTGGCAGGGCACTTCTAATGAGTACCCACAACATGTTTTCATGGAGAAATTCATGGCTATGGATCACAAGCCTGAATTGAATCCTATTAGAGATGACTTTACTGGGCTTCATTGCATGGAATCTTACCCTATCACCTTTCCAGCATCTTGATATGATTTACCATATTTGACCAATTTACCACATCTTGTGCTTAGATTTTCCAAAATTATTTGGAAAACTTGTGGTAAAATATGTATCCACCTATACTAAGGGTGCACTTAAAATAAAATCAGCAAAGGACTTACCTAATGATGCATATGAGATGTTTTTGTGGATTCTTTTTCTGATTTTCTTTATAAAAGCATATGTTATGGGTACTCATTAGAATCGCAACAACAAGTCAATGCAATTCAGATGCATACCCACAACATATGCCTTTATAAAGAAGTAGACAAAAAGTACGCTGGCTGTAATCTGAAGACTACAGAATTGCTTGACTTCACTTATAAGGGAATGTGCAGTAATTAGGTCGAATACCGTAAATACTGTTGAAAGAGATTTAAAACACAAAATCATCATCATATAAAGAGAAAGGCAGCTCTTCAGGAACTATTCCCATACGATATTCAGATAATGTAGGCCCAATGAGTATTTGTGCAGTCTGATCAGAACTTTTGATGTTGTTCACCTATATTCTGCAGTAATTCATCATTCTGTATGTAGCCAAGGAAGGCTCAGGGCTGTGCACACTGACAATCCCAAATTGTCTATGTATGGTAAATGTCCTAAAATTTCGAACGCTTTATTCCATACTGTTTTGGCTAAAATTTTGGTTTTTATGCTTTTGTGTCTTTAAGACACAAAAGCATAAAAACCAAAATTAAAGAACCAAAATTCAGAAACTTTGGTGTTCGAAATTTTAAGACATTTACCGTAACAACTCTCCACAGAGCTTCTACCTCATGATGATATTTATATCTATTTACATGTAAATCATAGGTACAAATTATCGTTTTCAACCTAATTAGCACATATACCCCTATAAGCACACAGTCAAGCAATTCCATAGTCTTCAGATTACAGCCAGTGTACTTTTTGTCTGCTTCTTTATAAAGGCATATGTTGTGGGTACCCATTTGAATTGCATGGACTTGATTCAAGAAGTACCGATATCATATGATTTTATAAAGAAAATTAGAAAAAAAAAAAAAAACACAAAAGCATCGCATAAGCAGCATATAAGCATCATTTGATAAGTCCTTCACTTATCTTTTTTATAGTTTACCCTTAGTATAGGTAGGTACGTTTTTTACCACAAGTTTTCCCAGTAATTTCTGCATTATATAAAATAGATATATAAATAAAATACCATTATCACCAGGATCCAGTTGTTCAAAACTAATAGTTAACATATCGTTAAAACTTTGATCATTAAATATGGCATATATGCTAATATTTTTATTGAAAAAATATGAGTAGCTTTTTCATTTGCAAAAGCTACTCACATTTTTTCAGCAAAAATACCTGTGAATTAGCTATTGTACTTACTAGAACAGTTAACATTTTGACCACTAACAAGTTTGTTAAGCTAACGAGGCTTTGAACAATTGGGCCCAGAAATATTAGGATACCTGATCACCTTAACATAGTTGTCATTTTGACTGTATGGCACTTCATTGCACAGAGGCTTTCATTATCACCTGTTCATCGTCTCAATATGACCTAAATAATGTTGGAAGAGATATAAAACACCAAATCATCATCATTACTTGTCTTTGCTTTGTCGAAAAGTATCTTAACCCTTCCCATGCTGAATAAATTAAGATACCATTCCCACTTCTTTTTTTGCTATACTTAACACACATACTTAATGGCAAACAGTGCAGATTCAGGTCAGTTGGCTTCTTCAGAAGCCAACTGATCTGGATCTACACTGTTTGCAAAGGCAGGTTATATCTGGGTTCAGCATGACAAGGGTTAATCTAGAGTATGTTAACATGTAGGCCATAGGAGGAGAATCACCGAGAATGATAATGGAGAGTACAGCCGATGTTTTGTTTGCTCTGAGTAAGAATTACATGGAACCATTACGTGTGTGGTTTCAAGAGATTATAAACAAAGATGGTTATCCATCGGAGAGATGTTCAAAGGCTGAGAAGGAGCAGTTTGTCAAATCAATTCTCAGGTAGGTATAGATTTGATTTTCTCCTGTTTCTTGTGTACATTGTGTTTATCCCTAACCCTGTCAGCCCGAGTTTATGAAGTGAACTCGTACGTCTTTGTATTTGGATAAGTCCACTATTGAAAATAGGGGTGTCAGTCAAAATTTAAGAATAAAATGGCAAATAGTGTAGAGTCTTATGAGATGGCTTGAATATTGAGACGGCTCATTTAAGCCTTTTCATCTGGGTCTAGACTGTTTGCATATGTATCTGTTTTAGTTTGCAAGGCTGAAAGTTAATATACAGACAGACATTTCTGAGAAAACAATGTATGCCCTGATCAAACTGCTCCTAACGAGCAGTTTGATCAGGGCATACATTGTTTGCTAATAGTCCAGCATATTTCTCGATATAATGGATGTTCAAATTTTAGTAAAAATATGGTAAGGAGTTTAAGTATTGAGATAATTAGGGTAAATACAGGAAGAGATTTGTTAAATGAGCCAGTGCATGACAAAACCAACAAAATGACATGTGCAGCCAGTGAAGACTCATATCAGCCTGGGCATCCACCCAGTCTGATCAGAGTCTTTGCTGTGTGCTCAGTGGGTAGCTAAGGACCCGAGCTTTCTTCATGCGGATAGCGAAGACTCTGCTTAAATGGAAAACAAGTTGATTTTATGTTACTCTGTAATTGTTCTTTGTATGCTGATGGAAAAATGTTCTGGGGGGCATATAGTTGCCATCTCTGTCCATCATGTCATTTCATTGTACTTTTGTCTTAAACAGTTATTTTATTTGTTTGTTTACATGCATATTAACAAACACAACGTCAGTGTTACAGGATTTGACAGTAAGCTATAAGAAGATAATTTTGTTTTTGGAGCAAACCTTGGTAGTCGTTCAATACACATTTAGACCAAGATGAAAGGAAGGTCATTTTAAATTATGTACACCAGATACATAATTTAATTCTAATTGAACAGTACAGCTGTACATACTGGGCTCAGTTGTTCAAAGCGTCGTTAGCTTAACGAGCTCGTTAAGGGTCATTTCGTTAACTGTTTTAGCGGATTCAATATACAATATTCTGATATTTTTTGCTGAAAAAATGTGAGTAGCTTTTGCACTGCAAAAGCTACTCACATTTTTTCAGCAAAAAATTTCAGCATATTTGCGTATCACTTGATATAAATTTTAACAAATCGTTAACTAATGATGTCGTTAGCTTTGAACAACTGGGCCCAGATACATAATTTAATTCTGATTGAACAGTACAGCTGTACATGCTGGGCTCCAACACAGACAGCAGATCCAGGGGTTGCAATGTCTAATCCCAGCTCAGCCACGTAACTTTCGTGGCTATTGATCTTCAAATCATTTCTAGTCATAATTCCCCTTCTGCTGATTCAAGAGGGTCAGTTGTAGTTACTGGCGAAAAGATGTGCAAAAAGTACTTGTTGACCACTTAGAGGACTAACCCTGCCCAGGAAAAGTAGTTAACTGACTGACACAACATGGCCATGACAGTTTTGACTGGGCCTTGAAACTTTAAATGAAAAAAGAGTTTTTTTATGCCATATGTGAACCGTGAATGCCCGAATCAGGGCCTTCTTTGTCTGTTGGGATATTCTGTAGTATCAAGTAAACCCTCGTTACAACGACATCATTTGTTCCCAAAGACGTTGCCACTATAATGAATTTGCTGTTGTAAAGAATGTTTAATGGACAGAATGGTAGGTAAAAAAGGGCCTTGTTTTATTCTTATTTCATCATAGAACATATGATTTGGATATTTGTTAGAATTGCCTCTCTGAGGTAATTCTAACAAATATCCAATCGTATGTTACTTGAAGACTTTTTTGCATAATTTCTCATTAACCGTCACCTCTTGAGCAAAGGTTTCCTGACATTCAAATTGTCATTATAACGAATTTGTCGTTGTATCGAGTGTCAGTATAAAGAGGGTTGACTGTATCAAGTTATTCTGTAGGTTGGTTATGCAGGGGCCTGATCAGACTGCCTGGTGAATCTGCATTGCAGTCTGATCTGGATCTTTGTGCCTGCATATGCTATAAAAAGCCTTTTTGGAACATATCTTATAAAGACCATTTTTTCCTTTAAGTCTTAAGCGCTAAGATCAACTGCAGCCAACAACATTTTTATTTTTATTTTAGAGAAAATAAGGCTTGGCATGTTGAGTGAATTGTTTGCCTAACAGATGATTAATTTGATATGTCACTTCTATTTGAAAATAAACATCAATTTTAGAATGTTGTCTGCTACAAATTGGCTTAGCACTTTAAGGGTTAACAGAACTCATATGATGAAATTGAATCCAATTTGGTAACTTTACCTTCTTGTTTTTGTTTCAGAGAGCGTGTGAACAGACGAAAGGTACGAGAACTTGTAAAGGAATTCAGTCTTCTATGTCGGGGTCTATTAGGAACAGAATATGCTGCTCAAATGGCAAACCTTATGTGACTTAATATTATAATGAACTTGTGATATAATATTATTATAGTGCATTTCTAAGTGCTATTTATAGAATAAATGCTGAGCATGCTGGGTAAAAATTTAAGCAAGCAACATTTTGATTTTTTTTCCCCAGAAAACAGGGTTTGACATTTCATGCAAATGATCTCCTTGGGAGACAATTTGCATAAAATGTCAAACCCTGTTTTCTGGGGTAAATTAGAAAATTATCATCAGTTTGTTGCTTGCTGAATTTGCGCAGAGGGTGGTAAAGTTTAAGTGAAACCATTGGTCTGCTAAGGGCAAAATTAGCTGATGACAAATGAGTAATGTTTTTCTTACGCCTTTTTTTTCCAGAAGGCAGAGCCTGACATTTCTTTCAGATTACAATTTGGTAAAGAAATTAAATGACATATAAAAAATAAGGAAAATAATTTATATTGTCATCAGTTAATATTTAAATTCAGCATGCTAATGGCTTAAATACAGCTATAATAGGGCTCTGAGTACAGACAGCCCTCTTTATACAGATACCCGATACAACGACAAAATTCGTTATAATGACAATTTGACTGCCACTAAACCTTCACTTAAGAGGTAACAGTTAGTCACAAATTATGCAAAAATATTGTATTTAATACTTTAAAGCAACATATGTTTTGGATATTGTTAGAATTGCCTCATTGAGGTGATTCTAACAAATGTCCAAAACATATGTTCTGTGAGGAAATAAGAGTAAAACAAGCCTTTTATTATGTATCAATCTGCTCCATAAGTATTCTGTACAACAGCAAATTCATTTTAATGGCAACCTCTTTTGGAACAAATAATGTTGTTATAACGAGGGTTCACTGTATATTGTTGTATTTTTTTTTTTTTTTGATAGTAAAAGATCTTTGTAGAAAAGTAATCATATCTGATCTCAGTAGAATCCTTTAACATAGAGTTGGGCTTCTCTAAATAGAAGATGACCTTTTGCTGTATGTCACCAGCTTTGACTCAGCACAGCCTTTGGTTTAAACATATTGTATTCATATAACTGACATGTACAAATACAAACATGGTGATAACATAATTACAACAGGAGCATGCAAATGGGAATTAGAAGAAAGTCTTGTGATACTTAAATATGTATCCCATTGTGCAAACATCATCTTAACACATTTCTAACAAGTTTCTAAAGGCCATCTATGCAGTATGATCAGGGTCTATGCTGGTTGCTTACATACATGTAACCTAAGGACAACTTTAGTTGGATAGACCCTGATCGGACTGCAGGCTGAGCTAGGTTTGTGCTGATCCCATATATCATATTAAGGCATATCTCCAGATAAGGCACTTTTTTAAACTGAAAAGTTATTTGACGCGCAGTGATCAGCCTGTGCATAAACCCAGGCTTATCTGGGCCTTTGTTGTATGCTTACAGAATCGGTGGATACTGTAGTGTATGTCGACAAACAGAAAATACCCAGATTAGACTGCACAGATGGGCACGCTGAATCGGACCTATGTTGTCTACAAATTGCATAAGGGCCCTTTTCGTGCATTGCACATCCTTTATATTTATCTTATTTCTTCACAAAAAACATACAGTATGGGTACTCATTAGAAGTGCCTCAGCCAGGTGGTTGTAATAAGTCTCTTCCAGTGAGTATCCACAATTTATGTTTTTGTGGAGAAATAAGAAAAATATACATTTGGATACCCCTCTTATCTGGAGCTGTGGTAAGGTCAGTTTCTGTCAAGAGAGACTCTGTTGTAATGAGAACATACCATATTTACCCTAAGTACAGTCGAACTTCAGTGGCTCCAATATCATTGGGACCATGGAAATTTGTTTGAGACATGGGTAGTTCGAGCTTCTGAGGGTTAATAGTGGTGCCAGGTCAGGATGCAAATGATGATAATTTAGGGAAGTTTTTTGATCTTCTATAATATAATGGTATGTTGTGTGTAATCATTAGAATTGCCTCATTGAGGCAATTCTAATGAGTACACACAACATACAATTTTATGATGCAATAAGAACATTTCCTTAAATATGTTTCTTGTGCCACTGGAAGAATTTTGTAGGGACTCAAAAATGAGTTGGAATGATCCATGGTAAAAAAGCCATCCGTGTTCGAGCTGTTGAGGTTTTACTGTATTGGGACACATATCACCTTACCATACTTATCCTAAAATTTGAAAAAGTCTTTTTTTACTACCTCTTGATATGTCTAGAAAAGTGCTGGATGAGTGGCAAACAGTGTAGACCCTGATCAGATGCTGCATTCTGCAGCATCTGATCTGGGTCTGCACTTTTTGCAAAGGCCCAAGTGTCCCAATAGTTAGGGTTATTACGGTAGTTATTACATGACAAAAAATTTTTTAGATAAATAATAAAAAATGTTATGTAACTATACTTTGTATTTGACATCTTAATGTCATTGGTCTTACAATGAAAATGTATGAGCAGTATTTGATATTTTAATCAAATTCATACCCCTGAGCAATTTGAAACCCCAACCCCTGTCCTGGATTTGCCCCTTATGACACACAGCATACAGAGGGCTTTCATATATTCCTGACACATCATCATGAGTTCTTGAATTTTAAAATTAAGATTTTCCTGATTTGATGTATACATACATGCCATAAGCTGTGGATTAAAATCTGTGAGATAAGGCAAAATTTTAAGGGAGATACGACAAAATTCTGTGAGATTTTCTTGAACATCACTTTAGAACTCCCACAAAATCTAAAGTCTTTTCTTTTTAGTAAGAAGCTTGCGGAAACCACAACAGTGTGTTTTATGTTTATTTATTCATAAAATCTGTTCTAAAATAGTCTGAAACTTCTGTGAGATTTGAAGTTTTTATGGGAATTCACTTCCAGATGGGCCAAATTCTGTGAGATTTTATCTCACAGTGTGAGATATGGTATGTATGGTAATATATTATACTTTATACTTTAGATATATAGCTCGGAATAAAAGCAGTAGTCTGATAAATATTTTTTATTTCTTGTTCCCATGGAAACATATTTCTTGGTTACTCATTAGAAGCGCCTCAATGAGGCACTTCTAATGAGTACACACATTTAATGTTTTCATGGAAAACTAAGAAAAATATCAGTCCTTTTGTGTTTTAAAGTGCTTTATTTGGAGCTATGTATCATGATGCACAGAAAAATGTCTTTCCGTAGCTGAAATATCCCCTCCAGCTTGATCTCAAGTGATGACATATGCTACAGGGTAGACACAGATCAGTCCAAATTCAAATTCAAGAAGTTTAATAAGGATCTGCACTGTTGGTTTGATATATTGCTACTCACCAGTATAGACTCTTGAGCAGACAGCATAACCTTGTCTTGGTCTATACTGGTTTCTATTCCTGCTTGGAGGGACTCTTTGACGTAAGATGGTTGATCGATTGAGTTGAAGTTTTACAGCCCAGTCAACACATTAAGATCATGTCCAGCTGGTCAGTTTATCTAACCACACTTTTCCTGGGCAGGCTTAGTCCTCTAAGCGGTTAACCAGCATTAATGCACATTCTTTCTCCAGAAACTGACAACTGCCCTTCTTGAATCTGTGGAAGGGAGAGAACGACCATAGAAAATGTTTCATAATCTCTTCAAGAGAATGTTACCGGACCCAGTGGGGATCAAAACAGTGACCTCCTGATCACCAGTTAGCACACATCCAAATTGGTCACCAAGGTTGGCTGGTAAAACAGTTGAGCAAGAGCAACAGGAAAACCTGAAAATGGTATATGAGGCATATCTTAGGCAACTGCTTTTAGATCCATCCAGACTGAAGTACCAGGGCCCAGTGCCGACCTCGGTGGCTCAGTTGGATGCGCTGTCTGACTGGAGACCAGGAGGTCGCGGGTTCAACCCCCGCCGAGGTCGGCAACATTCTTTCGTGGAGATTGATCATGAAATATTTTCTACGGTCATTCTCTCCCTTCCGCTGATTCAAGAAGGGCAGTTGTCAGTTTCTGGCGAAAGAATGTGCACAATACTGGTTAACCGCTTAGAGGACTAAGCCTGCCCAGTAAACGTGTGGTTAGGTAAACTGACCGCGCTCGACATGACCCCACTGGGTTGACTGGGCCGTAAATCCTCAACACAAACAAAACCAGGGCCCAGTTGTTCAAAGCATTTTTAGCTTAACGAGCTTGTTAGTGGTCAAAATGTTAACAGTTCTAGTAAGTACAATATCTAATTCACATGTATTTTTGCTGAAAAAATGTGAGTAGCTTTTGCAAATGCAAAAGCTACTCACATTTTTGTCAGCAAAAATATTAGCATATATGCCATATTTAATGATCAAAGTTTTAATGATACATTAACTAACAACATCGTTAGTTTTGAACAACTGGCCCCAGACTGCCTGATGCATACATACTAACAGTTTGATCAAAACCTTCATTTTTGGGTTGATTTTTTATACTCGAGCCATAGTATACAAACACCAAAATTTGCTTAAGGTAGTTGTCTGTGTGATTATCATTGACCTATGTAATCAAAGCGCCTGTTAGATGAAATCCAGGTAATGGTTATTTATAGCAGTGCTATTCTTGTCGGTGTGATGTCAGAGTGCAGTGTAAAGAGGGTTAGAATGTGGTATCTGATCAGGGTCTGCACTGTTTGCCTAAATTACAGAAAGTTAAAGAGATAAATGAAACAGTCTTAAGTCCCGGTTCAGACCATTTTCCCAGCCTACAGTCTGAGACAATTGACCCACCAGTGCTGTCAGTGCTTTGAGCTTTTATTAGTAGCTAACAGAATATCTTGTGATTTAAGGGGAATGGATACACTTTCAGGGGAGGCAACTCTGTCAAATTGTGAAAAGGGGTCTAGGAGGAGCAAATTCTTTCCTTTTATGTAAACCCTTTTTCAGAAGGGAGAATCCACAATTTTGACAGTGTTACCACACCTGAATGCATATCTATTGCCCTTAATTGGTTTAGTGTAAGAAGCTGGAGGAAAATGTGCTATCAGCATCCAATAAGTGCTAAAATTGACAAAAGTTAGTGGTGTATTAACAACAATCCAAAAAATGCTAAAATTAATGTGAAAAAAAGTATGTGGTGTAAGTGCTATCATCATTCAATAATTGCTAAAATTACAATGAAAAGAAGCTGATGTAAGTGCTAACAACTAATAAATGCTAAAATTAATGTAGAAAGAAGTATTTGATGTAAGTGCTATCAGTATCCAGTAAATGCTAAAACAAATGTGGCAAGAAGTTAGTGGTGTAAGTGCTATCAGCATTCAGTAAGTGCTAAAACTAATGTGATAGTAATGTGATAGTAGTGATGTAAGTGCTATCAGCATTCAGTAAGTGCTAAAATTAATGTGGAAGAAGGTAATGGTGTAAGTGTTATCAGTGTCAAATAAGTGCTAAAATTAATGTGCAGCAGTTAGTGATGTAAGTACAATTGTTTATTTGCATGTGCTGAAATTATTGTGGCAAACAAGCACTATAAGTGCTGTAAATTTTGTCTTGTTTGTGATGAAATTATTTGAAAGAAATTAGAATATAAGTGCTATATTATATAATCCTAAAAGCAACATACATGTTGCAGAGAACTTAAATCTGGACCATGTTGAGCAAAAAGAGCTCTACAGCATTTGCAGTCAGTGCCATCTTTACCCTAAATAAACAACAAGCCTGAGCAAATGGTGTAGCGCCAGATCAGAGCCCAGTTGTTCAAAGCATCGTTAGCTGAACCAGCTCATTAACAATAAACTTGTTAACTGTTGTAGCTAAGGTATTTTCAGATACAGTGATATTTTTGCTGGAAAAGTGTGAGTAGCTTTTTCATTGCAAAAGCTACTCACATTTTTATGCCTCCGCCATTCAAAGAATGGTGGAAAGGGCATATAGTGTTACCCCTGTCCATCCATCCGTCCGTCTCCCTCCGCATATGAGATGGCGTTAGCAGTTTCTGTTTGTTTTTCAGGTGTTAGCAGTTTGGGTTTAAGCTTTTCAGGTGGGGGCATCCTTGTCTTTTGGACACATTTCTAGTTTTCAGCAAAAAATTTCAGTGTATTTGCCACATTTCAAGATAAAAATTTTAATATCAAGTTTTGAACAACGACCCTGATTGCTCCCAAGTTTGATTGGGGTCATCTGCACTCTCTGCCATTCTGTCATGTTTTAGACACCTTATCAGGTAGCACATTGGTCTTGTTCAAGTTTTAGGATAAGTATGTAAGTTATTGAAATTCATATCTGGTTGTTCAAAATTTAACAAGCTGTTAACTAACTTGACGTTAAAGTATCTATCTTGAAATATGGCAAATACATTGATATTGTTTGCTGAAAAAATGTGAGTACCGGTGGTAGCTTTTGCATTGCAAAAGCTTCTCGCATTTTTGCAGCAAAAATATCATTGCATTTGAAAATATATTAGCTACAGCAGTTTAGGAGTTTGTCATTAACAAGCTTGTTAAGCTAACGATGCTTTGAACAACTGGGCCCTGGAGTTTGCTGAATGAAAGGCACTGTAAAGGCAATGAGTAGTAAGTGGACACGGTAATCACCTTGTAAGATAGATTTTGTTATCTTCAGAGAAATAAGGCTTGACATTTCATCTGTCTTACAGATGATTCACATGAAATGTCAGGCCTTATTTTCCCTGAAAAAATACATAAAAAGAAAACAAACAAAAAACAAGTGAGTGTTATTATCCAGAGTAATGTCAAATTAGATGAAAATGGCAATTTCTAGGTGCATATTTTGTAAACCATGATGTATAGAACTCTTTGGAAAATGAAATGCAATTTCAGTTTTTTCGGTTTCTTGTTGATGTTAGGGATTACAGCTTAACATGCTGGGTAAAATTTCAGCAAAGATTTAAACATTTTTCCTATTTTTCTAAGAAAATAGAATTTGACATTTCATATAAATTGTCAGGATTTGACATTTCATGCAAATTCTCTTTAGGAGACAATTTGCATTTAATGTCGAATCCTATTTTCTGAGAATAATATCGAATCCTATTTTCTGAGAATAATAAGAAATCAGCTAGTTATTGTTTGTTTTCTGGCGAAAGAATGTGCACAATACTGGTTAACCAGAGGACTAAGCCTGCCCAGTAAACGTGTGGTTAGGTAAACTGACCGCGCTCGACATGACCCCATTGTGTTGACTGGGCCGTAAAACCTCAACACAAACAAAACAAAGTTATTGTTTGCTGAATTAGCCCAGAGAATGATAAAGGTAACACGAAACACCATATTTATCCTAAATATTTAGACAGGCAAGCTTGGGCATTGTAGACCATGATTAAACTGCTCATTTTGATTATGATTCACATTGTTTGCATTTCCATCACATTTAAGACACATTTAGTCAGCTGGACTTGTTCAAATTTTAGGATAAGTATGGTAAGGAGTTTAGGTGTAGGAAAATTTAACCATGCCTGTTATCATGCAAATGTAACAGAGTGGTGAAGCCTGCGGGTGGCTCAGTGGTTAGCGCTTCTGACTTTGGATAACAAGGTCCCGGGTTAGAATATTGCTGCATGCGGAATTCAGCTCAAGACCACATGGCACTTCTTTGCACAGAGTCTTACATTATCACCTTTCTGTCATCTGGATATGATTTAAGTAATGTTGAAAGGGGTGTAAAACTCCAAACCATTACCATCATAACCTGTATTAGTGTCATAGGATGACTTCTTTTGAATGCATTTAATTTTTGCAGATTAGAATGGGTTATGTATTTTTAGTACAGACGTTCGTTCTTGTAAACATAAAAAATTGAATGAATTCCCTTACACAGGTGGCCATGATTGTGATTTGTTTTCAGGTTCAATGTTTTGTTGGTAAAAATAGTATTCAGTAAATGTCCTAAAATTTCAAACACTTTACCCATACATTTGTTTACCTAAAATTTGTTTTTTATGCATTTGTTTCACTAAATACTTGGTGGAATGGCAAATGATGTGGACCTCTTCAGGAGCAGTCTAATCTGGGTCTGCACTGTTTGCATATACCATTTTGTCGGTGTATGAAATTTTAGGACATTTACTGTAATGGAAATTTTGCGTATTGTTGATACCAGCTTTAAATGGTTGGTGTTACGTTATTCTTGTTGGAATATTAACACTTAGCACTCTAGGTAACATTTTCAGCAGACAATATAGTGAAATATTTTTCTTATTTTTCCCAGAAAACAGGATTTGACATTTCAAGCAAATTGTCTCCAATGGAGACAGTTTGCATGAAATGTCAAATCCTGTAATGGAGACAATTTGCATGAAATGTCAAATCCTGTTTTCTGGGAAAAGTATCAAGAATTTGACATCTGCTGAATTAGCCTAGAGCGGTAAAGGTTATTTATGTTTTTGCTGTATTTTGATGCTGATATCAAAATCATGATAACAGAACTGAATATGCAAGAAAGTTGGTAGTCATGGATATGTATCTGCAAAAATAGTACAGAAAACATGAATGTTGCCAGGGATGGATCCAGAATGATTCTGAGTGGGTTCCATTTTGATAAAATTACCATACTCTATGTATTCAGACAGATAGACCTTTGCAAACAGATGGCATCTGATCAGGGTCTACACTGTTTGCCACTCATTCAGCAATTTTAAACACACTCACAGGCAGTAAAATGGACTTGTAGGAAGAGAAGTATAAGGTAAAAAGCAAGGATGTGAATATTTCGGGTAAATACAGTATTCCAAATTTATCAAATTTAGAATCTGAAATTTTGAGTCAAACTGGGTTTCAACCGACCACCCCACCTCCCCCGCATCCTGGGATCTGCTCCTTGTTGCCATAGCTCAAGATAAGGTGATAATTTAGAATATCATATGTACTCGTAACATTGGGATGCCCTAACTACTTACATTTCAGTACAGTAAAACCTCAATGGCTCCAACATCTTTGGGACCATAGAAATTTATTTGAGACATGGGTAGTTCGAGCCACTGAGGGTCAATCATGGCACCAGGTCAGGAAGCAAATAGTGATAATTTAGGGAAGTCTTCTTTTATCTTCTATACAATAATGGTATGTTGAGTGTACTTATTAGAATTGTCTCAATGAGGCAATTCTAATGAGAACACTCAACGTGCAGTTTCATGATGAAATAAGAAAATTTCTCTAAATATTTGTTTTCTTGAGCTATCGGAAGAATTACTTAGGACTCAAAAACGAGTTTGAATCATCCCAGGTAACAAGCCGTCGGTGTTCGAGTCAAGGTTTTAATGTAATTATTAGCTCGCCGGACCATGTCCTTGAGAGCTTATGTTGTCACCAGTCGTTGGTGTCGGCATCTGTGTCGGTGTCTGCGTTAGCACAATGTTTAAGTTTTCAAAAGTGTGCGGAGTTTTTTAATTGTTTAAGGTACTTCTTTCATATTTGGCCTACATCTACCTTAGGGTAAGACCTTTCAATAGCATACATCCCATCCCCAAGTTAGACCCTTTATGTAGGTCAAGGTCAGTTCTTACTTTGTCATTTACACCCATGTTTAAGTTTTGCGTTTAAGTTTTGAAAAGTGTACATAACTGCTGAAGTATTCAAGATAGCGCTTTAATATTTGGCCCACACCAGCCTTAGGGATAGACCTTTCAATAGCACACACCCCTTCGTGAGTTTGACCTTCTGCCTAAGTCAAGGTCAGGTTAGGTCATACTTCGTCATTTAAACCCACGTTCGAGTTCTGGATTCAAGTTTTGAAAAGTGTTTGTAACTACTGAAATATTCAAGATACCGCTTTAATATTTAGCCCACACCAACGTTAGGGTAAGACCTTTCAATAGCACACACCCCTTCCTCAGTTTGACCTTCTGCCTAGGTCAAGGTCAGGTCATATTTTGTCATTTAAACCCATGTTCGAGTTCTGCGTTTAAGTTTTGAAAAGTGTAACTGCGGAAGTATTCAAGATACTGCTTTAATATTTGGTCCACACCTACCTTAGGGTAGCACCTTTCAATAGTACACACCCCTTCTTCAATTTGACCTTCTGCCTAGGTCAAGGTCAGGTCAATCTTTGTCATTTACAGCTATGTTTATGTTTTGAAAAGTGTACATGACTGCTGAAGTATGCAAGATATAGCTTTCATATTTCATTCACACCAACCTAAGGGAAGATGTTTCAATGGCATATATCCCATCCCTCAGTTTGACATTCTTCTGACATCAAAGTCTGGTCATACTCTGTCATTTACAACTATGTTTAAGTTCTGCATTTAATCTTTAATATTTAAAGATTGTTTTCATATCCGATCAGCCCTTTCCGGCGAGCTGCGTTGTCTTCTGACAACTCTTGTATTTTACTATTTGTTGTCTAAAAAAACAGTTGAATGAAAGGAGAATAGTAAAGACCCTGGTCAGATGCCACTTCTGCAGCATGTGATCTGGGTCCACACCATTTGCCCCAACCTTTGTGTCCGAATACTTAGCGTAAATGCAGTATCCTGAACATAGATTTTGGTGCAGAAGTATCAGAAATGATCAGACTGCTCTCATTATCTGGAGTTATATTAACTGTTAGCATGCTATGTAACAATTTCAGCAGACAACAGTTTGTAATATTTTAATTATTTTCTCAGAAAATAGGCTTTGACATGTCATACAAATAGTCTCCTTAGGAGACAATTTGCATGAAATGTCAAATCTGTTTTCTGGAAAAAATATTAGAAATGTTATCTGCTGAAATTTTATCCAGCATGCTAAGTATTAAACAGTTGTAAGTTATAGGTGCAAGTTAAAAATAATGAATTTTTATTATGTATTTTATATGTTGTTAATAAAATGGCTTAGCCTTAATTTTGTGAGGAAAAATTATAAAAGCACATCACAGCTCAAAGTTAACCTAAGACCTTGCTGATTACAGGGTAGACCAAAATTAGCATGTGCATTTACTGTCTTTTGTTGGGTATTGTTACATCTTTTTTTTTTTTCTGTTGTTGTTTATAACCCCCGCAAACTGTGTTTGTGGCGGGTGGGGTTTTACATTACTGACTGTATTTACCATATGTATTCAGACAGACAAGCCTAAGCAAACAGTATAGATCCAGATGAGATGCCGCAGAATGCGGCGTCTCATCAGGGTCTACACTGTTTGCCACTCATCCAGCAATTTTTAGACAACACCGGGTAGTAAATTTTACTTGTTCAAATTTAAGAACAAATATGGTAAGGAGTTAAGGTGTCCGAATACTTATGGTAAAAACAGTATTCAGCATTTTTATGACACATCAAAGGGTAATAAAATGACTGATTTGAATTTCAGGGCAGGTATTATATGGAGTTTAGGTGTCCAAATATTTAGCATAGTTAGGGTAATTGCTACCTGACAAACACCTACAAAACTGGATGTTCACAAGGTTAATGAGGTTGTATAAGGCTTAGCGTACTGGGTAGTAATTTCAGCAGATAATATTTTGAAATTTGAAATATTTATTTTTCCTTTTTCCCAGAAAACAGGATTTGACAAAATATCATTAGGGGACATTTTGCATGAAATGTCAAAGCCGATATTCTGCCGAAAAATATGACTTTGTCATCTGCTGAATTTGCCCGGAGTGGTAAGTGTTGAAGCATGTGATGTTGCAATAAAATCCCTAGAAATATATCTGTAAGTGAGATGAATAACAGTGTTTGTTGTTACTGAATTCCCTAACTTGATGTACCATATTTCTCTAGCTGGGCTCCTTAGTCCTTAGTGCATCTGACTGCAGACCCAGAAGTCATAAGTTCAAATCCCAGCTCAACCACATAGCTTTCATGGATATTGATCATGAAATAATTCTATGGTCTATCTCCCCCCTACTGCTGATTCAAAGAGAGCAGTTATGTTACTGGCAAAAGTATGCGCACCAAGCTCTGGTTAACTGCTTGAAGGACTAAGCCTGCTCACGGAAAGTGTGAGTAGGTGAACTGACTGGCTGGACATGACCTTAACAGTGTTTGCTGGGCCGTAAAACTCCAAATCCATCAAAGAAACCTACAATACGACTTGTGCGACCAGCACTCAGGTCAGCCCACGCATCTGCGCAGTCTGATCAGTCCTTGCTGATAGCATGTGCCTTTTACAGCCTCAACAGGCTATCCAAAGAGGGACAAACGAGGTCTCTTGCCATATTTAGGTGGGTTACAGGCTTATCTGAGTCTTTGCTGGTCACACAAGTCTTTATTTTAGGTTTTGTCGTACGCTGGCTCATATTTCTCTATACCCTTAACATGCTTGTCTTATGGGGAACAGATACACTTTCAGGATAATTGTTTTTGCTGCCTCCTTTCTGAAAAGGAGGTCTGCTCTTACCCATTAAAGACTGAATAAACTCTCCCACTCTATATTGGAAGAGTCCATTTTCGATTTTTGGTATGTCAGGCTATATGATATACATGTAGATATTCCCAAAGAAAAATGGCTGAACTATTTGCAAACAGTGGAGACCCTGATCAGAAGCAGCATTCTGCGGCATCTGATCTGGATCTGCACTGTTTGCCAGTTACCAGTCTAAGGGTCTCCAATGGGTTAAAAAGAAAGAATTAGTTCCCCTTGCGAGCAATTTCCTTTTAGAGAAAACTCCATTTCAGAAAGTGATTTGTCTAGGAAAGCAAACAGGAAATCACAAAAGTTGCCACGTCTGAAAAAAATAAGAGGGAAAAAAACAGCAGAAAATCTACCAAGTTCATCCAATCCCCTTAAAATTTAACTTCTGTTTGCTAAGTATTGTGATGATGATGTCATTGTAAAGGATAAGCCTTGATACTGGTTATGTATCAGTTTTTGATTAACTTTCTATTTTGCTGGAAAGAAAGTTCAGTTGAAAATGAAATAAATAATATTTTTCACAGTTATTTTACCATATTTCTAAAGCAGATTGTATCTATTTTTTGAGTACCTTCATGGGATAGAAAAACCACTGCTGAAATTTAATATTTTTTATCCTATGTGTATGTATGGATCATTGCAACTGAAATCTGGTCACAAGTATTATGTAGTTAATGCACATGGTGTAACATTTTTAAAATGGCAAATCATAGCGAGACAAAAATGAAAACTAAAATTGCTTTGACTCTGAAATTTTGAAAAAAATGTATGGAGTTGTTAATTAGATCCTATATGCCTGGTTTCAAAACATTCAATGAAAATATGCTTCAGAAGACCTATTTTTGGGTTATTTGTTTTACGTGACTACATGCTGCTTGCAGGGTTATTGGATGTCATCAGTATAGCATTGGTATTTGCAACACATGCGCATCAGCCTCTGTCCAACTTTCCTGTGGATTTTTTCTTCAGCAGCTTCTTGTCAGTAAAAGTTAACAACAAAGTCAAATCTTATTCTTTCTAGTTACATACATGCTCATAACATTTAAGTACTGATCAATGACTGATCCCCTATTGATGACTGGTACCTTCATGTTGTATAAATATTTGTATTTTGACTCGTAAAAAAGCAAAACAGGATAAATTCATTGTACTTGTATATGATAAGCATACATAAATGTACAGTATATAATTACCGTATTTACCCTAAGTATTCGGACACCTCAACTCCTTACCATATATGTTCTAAACTTTGAACCAGTACAATTCACTACCCGATGTTGTGTCTAAAAATTGCTGGATGAGTGGCAAACAGTGTAGACCCAGATGAGACGCCGCGTTCTGCGGCGTCTCATCTGGGTCTAAACTGTTTGCTCAGGCCTGTCTGTCCGAATACATATGGTAAATACGATAACACAAAATATATGTAAATATGATTTTTCATTATAAGCACTAACTTGATTAAAGAATCAAAAGAATCAAACTGTCACTTTTTTGAAAACAGTTGAATTAACCTTTAGCACACTCTCGGCAAGCACAGACAATAAACTGGCAGTGTCTTTCTTATTCCTCCTAGAACATAAGGTTTGACATTCACTGTAAATTGTCTCCTATGTAGGAAATGCCACATTATGAAAACCTGCCTATTCAAATATACTGAAAATTTTACCACCAAAAAAATGAAAATTTTTAGATAAAAATTCTGATATTTTTAATATTTCTGCTCAAAACATAAATTGTGGGTACTCGTTAGAACCGCCTCGCCGAGGCAGTTCTAACGAGTACCACAATCTATGTTTTTGAGCAGAAATAAGAAAAATAATGTATACCCCTGTAAACCCGAGTTTTACTACATAAAAGTGGGGTTTAAGGGGGTCAGAATTATATAGGCATGTTCTCGTGATGAGTCTTATTTTCTTAAAAGAATATCACAGAGGACTTGCTATGGAGGAGTATTTGGTGATAACTGTGGTGTAATACTTCTTATTTCTCCATAAAAAACATGGGTACTTATTAGAAGTGTTATGCTGTGGCACTTCTAATGAGTATCCACAGCATACGTTTTTATGGAGAAATAGTAAAAACAAGACAAAATATTTAGACGTAAACGTCTACCCGAGCAAATTTTGTTCTTGATTACTGAGATATATGGGACAAGGATATACTTAAGTTTAATGAATTTTGAAAGTAACAGGTAAAATTGAACAACAATGTGATTCTTTAACTTTCACTGCCACAGGCTTTTGCAAACAGCATAGATCCAGATGAGACGGCTCATATGAGCCAGTCTCATCTGGCTCTACGCTGTTTGACATTCAGTCTTTCAACTTTATATATAAACTTCTTTTCAAGCGATAGTTTGTTAAAAAAAGCCACAGGCTTTGGCAAACCGCATAGATCCAGATGAGATGGCTCATATGAGCCAGTCTCATCTGGCTCTACGCTGTTTGACATTCAGTCTTTCAACTTTATATATAAACGTCTTTTCAAGCGATAGTTTGTTAAAAAAAGCCACAGGCTTTTGCAAACAGCATAGATCCAGATGAGATGGCTCATATGAGCCAGTCTCATCTGGCTCTATGCTGTTTGACATTCAGTCTTTCAACTTTATATATAAACTTCTTTTCAAGCGATAGTTTGTTAAAAAAAGCCACAGGCTTTTGCAAACAGCATAGATCCAGATGAGATGGCTCATATGAGCCAGTCTCATCTGGCTCTACGCTGTTTGACATTCAGTCTTTCAACTTTACATATAAACTTCTTTTCAAGCGATAGTTTGTTAAAAAAGAAAAGCAGACGACAAATGTCATCTGAAATTTCGCACCGAATGAATTAGTGTTTGCTTTTATTAAGCTTTATTAAATTTCTTGATTGTAATGAAAATAAAACAGACATTAGTCTGCTTATAACACAGTTTGTTTTAAGATTTTTTACATTTGCCGGGATCATCACAAACCCACCTCCTGGCAAATATAAAACGTCCTTAGTGAACTAACTGAATAGTCTACCATATGTAAAAATCCAAAGCTATATTAAGAGAGACCGGTGCAATTTGCGCGCCGGTCAATTATCCTAGATTTAACATCAAATACTCCTCCTTCGTACTGGTACAAGTACCATACAGTATATGTCCTAAACTTTGGTACACCAAAGTTTCTGAAAAACTGAATATGCAAAAAGTGCAGACCAATATCAGACTGCTCTTGAAGATGTCTGATCATGACCTTCACTGTAAGTATAAAAAGCAAAATTTAGGCCAAAAAGTACGGACAAGTGATCAAAATTTTAGGATATTTACCGCACAATATAAAAACAATATCTACTCATTTTACCCAGTATGCGCCAAGTGTTAATCTTATTTTGTTTCCATATTGGTTCAAACAATGTCTTCTCAATTTAACCAGCATGTGCTAAGTGTTAATTCTATTGTTTCCATAATGGTGCCAAGGTGCTGGAGTAAATGATACATGTAAGAATATATTTCAGACAGTGCACGACAAAACCTACAATAAGACTTGTGCGATCAGTGAAGACACAGATCAGCCTGCGCATCTGCACAGTCTTATCAGTGTTTGCTAATCGCATGTGCCTTCTACAGCCTCCAAGCTAATTGAAGAGGAATAAACTAGAACCTTTGTCATACTGGGTAGATGTGCAAGCTGATCCGAGTCTTTGCTGGTCACACAGGTCTTATTATAGGTTTTATCCTGTGCTGGCTCATTTAAGAGTTATTGCACTTTTACATATATCTAAACATGGCACTTCTTAAAATACAGGGCCCAGTTGTTCAAAGCTAACGATGTCGTTAGTTAACGATTCGTTAAAATTTAGATCAAGTGATACGCGTATATGCTGAAATTTTTTGCTGAAAAAATGTGAGTAGCTTTTGCATTGCAAAAGCTACTCACATTTTTTCAGCAAAAAATATCATAATATTGTATATTAAATCTGCTAAAACAGTTAACGAAATGACCCTTAACGAGCTCGTTAAGCTAACGACGCTTTGAACAACTGGGCCCAGATTTTTACACATCTTTTAGTGTACTAGACTCATGAACTGTGCAAGACAGTCTCAGGACTCAACATAAATGTGGGAATTCAAAAGTCATATTTTGTTGTTTTTGCACTAAAATTGTTCAAAGTACATGTACATGTGAACTGTCTAATGGGAGAAGAGCTTTTACAGCAAATGGGAACAACAAAGGTTCAAGTTTAAAGCCTAGTATGGTGGGTAAAATATTCAGTGGACATTTTAAAATATTTTTCCTATTTTTCTCAGCAAAAAGGGTTTGACATTTCCTAAAAATTGTCTCCAAAGGAGACGTTTTGCTTAAAATGTCAAAACATATCTTCTGAAAAAAAAAAAATATACAAAAACAGAAAAAAATATTGTCAAATTTTCATCTGCTGAATTTGTCAAAGCAATGTCCAAAACTTGTTACATTGAATACCCTTCAACTGTATACAGGTACCCAATGCTACAAGCCCAATTTTTTCACCTGTATGATGTTACAATGAGGTAGAGCTAAACTGATCTCATCTAGCATTGTCTGGGATACTGTATTTTCAGTTACTGTCAACTTTTTCAGGCTTTTTAAACTTTTAAGTGACCTGTAACAATCTTCTGACAGGCTTCGGCAATTAGCAACTGATAATTCTTGTAACTTCTTGAGACCAGTTGCTATAGTTTCTATGGCCCCATCTTGTATCTTTGTGCAGTCTATGTAAAGCCTGGCCAGTTCTGGTAATGCCCTACACAGGTGGTGTAATCCTAGTTCAGTAACAACGGTGTCAGTTAAATTTATGTAAGTCAGATTGGGTAAGTTTTCTACGAGCAGTTTCACAGCTTTATCACCAATCCTGTAACAATGGGATAGATGAAGCTCTTCTAGATTTGGGAATTTGACAAAATCCTCCGCTCTCGCGTTGTCTATAATACGTGTGTCTGACACATCAAGAACCCTCAGCTGGGGCAAATCAACATTTTTCAACCAACCGACTGGCCAAGTACATTCCTGAATTACAAGTTCCGTAATGGTCTTTGGTAATTTTGATGCATCTAATTCATCAATATTCATCAAACAGAGATGAAGTACTTTAATATTTGGACATCTCTCACATAGGTCCTCCAACATAGCATTTGTAATTGCAAATTCTTTTCGTTTCAATCCTGAAAAATATTTTACAGTCTTTTTAATCCAATTTTGTGAAAAATCTAATAAAATTTTGCTTAAATATAATTACTTTACCTTTACCACTTTCTTTGCTAATTCAGCAATTGAGGAATTGAAGATATTTTTCCCAAGAATAGACGTTACTTCATGCAAATTGTCTCTGTAGGAAGACAATTTGCATGAAATATCGGTCTATTTTCTGGGAGCAAGTCAGGCTTGGAAATAGACATTCAAATTTTAGGACAAATATGGCAAGGAGTTATGGTGTCCTATTATTTAGGGTAAACATGATACAAGAATGGCAGGTCCTCAGAAATCAATCTTATAACATGTGACCCTATAGACTGAGATCAGTCTGCACATAAATGTATGTGCAATATTATCTGGGCGACAATTGACATTGATCGTTAACACATTGCATGGACTTTAAAGAGTCTGTGAACAGAGTAGACCCTGATCAGACTACTGGCGTGCAGGCTGATCTGGGTCTGTTTTGGATAAATATATACAGTGTAACACTGTTTTGTATTTGAAGTGGCTCTGTTAGTCTTTAGACAAAGCTCCAGTAAGAGGGAGTATCCATATATTAATTTTCTTATTTTTCCAAGAAAACGTATGTTGTAGATACTCATTAGAAGTGCCTCAGGGAGGCACTTCTAATGAGTACCCACAGCATATGTTTTCATGGAAAGATAAGAAAAATATCAATACTTTCTTGGGAAAAAAAAAAGTGTCTTATCTGGAGCTATGTTGGAGCTATGTTTATCAGTATGCATACACACAAAATACATACATGTACATGTAGTTACAGATAAGAAGGGTACCCAGTTAAGTATTTATTCTTATATGTAAAAACTAATGTTATAGGTACTCAATAGAAGTGTCTCTGTGAGGCACTTCTGATGAGTACCAATAACATATTTTTGTGGAGTATAAGAAATACACGTATATCAACACTTTTTGTTGGAACAAATCATCTTATCTGAAGCTATGAAATAAAATAAAAAATGCTCATTGAAAAAGAGACTTTTGCCATCTATGAAATAGGTCAATGCAAATCTTTACAAAAAAAAAATAGCCATCTGAAGAGATGGCAAATCGCCCAACCAAACCACCATTTCTAAATCTGGTGTATATTCCAATCAGATGTCATGGAAATATTGAAACATAGCAAAGTAAAAATATGCAAAGATAGTATAAAATGTGACAAAAATGAAAAGTGAAGACAATAATAGGTGTACTGTAAACGATTTCCTCTTTGCATGTTCTTTTATTTTTTTATTTTTGTCAAAAATCATCAGTGATTTCTGATGTGATCATTTGTACAGGATACTACTTTGAATTTGTGAGTGTACATATTTAGAAATAATAGTAAAAATAAATGCCTTGCAAAGGTAAAGGTATTTACTGTATATTCATTGGGGTATAAAATCAACAGAGCAAAAATTGTCCTTCTCACATGCTTTGTTTGTTTGTGTTGAAGTTTTACGACCCAGTCAACTCAATGGGGTCATGTGCAGCATGGTATCTTCTCACATGTGACATGCCTACTTGACCTGATATATGTCCCTCCCAAAAATTATCAAGTTACGGTAAATGTCCTAAAAATTCGAACCCTAAAGCGTCTGACAAAATGACATATGCAAACAGTGTAGACCCTGATCAGACTGCTCCTGAAGGAGCAGTCTGATCAGGGTCTACACTGTTTGCCATTCCACTAAATATTTAAAGAAACTGCTGCATAAAAAGCAAAAATTAAGCCAAAAGAGTATGGAATAAAGTGTTCCAAATTTTAGGAAATTACCATATCTCAAACAGTATTGGAGTTATGGCCTGCAAAAGATTTTGGCATCAGTAGAGATAAGTACATAATGGAGGAAGTGAGAGTACTCTTGGACAGGACATGCCTACTGGTCCTTATCTATGCCTCTACCAAATATTATCAAAATACTTCAAACCTCATATACAAAACCTTGGCTTAGAAATTCATTCAGGGGTAGGTAATTAGAAAACAACCATAGCAGAGGTTGTTCTTGCATGCCACATGCATACTGGTCCTTATCTATGCCTCTACAAAATTTATCAAAATATTTCGAACCATTAAGAAGTTATTGAGCGCTTAAGAATTTGGCTTAGAAAATTATTCAGTGGAGCGTACAAGAGAAACAAAAAAAAAAAAAAAAGCAAGAGTTGTCCTTCTGTGACACTCTTACTTGACTTAATATATGTCCTTCCAAATATTATCAAATTATCTGAGACAGTATGAGAGTTATAGCCTGCACAAGATTTCGGCTTCATGGGAGATAAAGTACATAACACAAAGTGAAAGTTGTCTCTCTTGTACAAGACACACCTACTGGTCCTTACCTATGCCTGTACCAATATTGTCAAGATATTTCAAACCATTGAGAAGTTATGGAGTGCACAAGAATTTGGCTTAGAAATTCGTTCAGGTGAGATAACTAGAAGAAAGGACAGCAAGAGTTGTTCTTCGTGCATGCTACACTCCTCCTTGACCTGTTCTATATGTCCCTTACAAATATTATCAAATTATCTCAAACAGTATGGGAGTAACAGCCGGCACAAAATTTTGGTTTCAGGGTAGTTAACTACATAACAAGGAATATGAGAGTTGTCTCTCTTGCACAGGAGGCCCCTTCTGGTCCTTATCTATGCCACCATCAAATATTATCAAAATATTTCAAACCATAAAAAGTTATGGAGTGCACAACTTGGCTTTGAAATTTGTTCAGGGGAGATAACTAGAAAAAGAACAAAGCAAGAGTTGTCCTTCTTGCGTGTGACCTACTTGACCTGATATATGTTCCTATCACATATTATCAAATTATCTCAAAAAGTTAAGGGAGTTATGGCCTGCACAAGATATCTGCTTCAGGGGAGATAACTACATTATGAAGAAAGTGAGAGTTGTCTGTCTTGCAAGCAACATGCCTACTGGTCCTCCTCTTTATCACTACCAAATATTATCAAATCATCTCGAACAGTATGGGAGTTATGGACTGCACAAGAGTTCGGCTTCAGGGTAGATATCTACATTACAAAGAAAGTGAGAGTTGTGTCTCTTGCATGTGACAGGTCAACTATTTCTGCTCTTCATTCCTACCAAATATTATCAAAATATGTCCAAGGGTGTTATGGAAGGCACAAGGATGCATCTATGGATTTCTGTTTCAGGGAAGATAACTACATTATGAAGAAAGTGAGAGTTGTCTGTCCTGCAAGCAACACACCTACTGGTCCTCCTCTTTATCCCTTTCAAATATTATCAAATCATCTCAAACAGTATGGGAGTTATGGACTGCACAATATTTCTGCTTCAGGGGAGATAACTACATAATGAAGAAAGTGTGAGTTGTCTTTCTTGCGACATGCCTACTGGTCCTCCTCTTTATTCCTACCAAATAATATCAAAATATGTCTAAGGATATCAAAGTTATGGAGCGCACAAGAATGCATCTACGGACAGACATACTGATGGACGCCATGCTGGTAGCTATATCCCCTGAACTTATCAGTCATGGGATAAAAAGGAACTTGCTGGCCAGTTATGCCTCAGCTTAAGTTTACAATAGATTTGTCACAACATTTTATGAGAAACAGCCTTCTTTTGAAAAGAACTTCAGTATGTGACTTACATGCACAAATTCAAAACCATTTCGTACAAGCTGTGGGTGGAGCTGATTACAATAATACACTTTTGCATTGTTATAAATCAGTGTAAACTTTGGAAATGACTAAAAACAAAATGCTGGTTTTGTGTTAAAATTTAAGGAAAATGGATACACTTTTAAAATGAATTCCAAGAGCAGTTAACCTCTCGCAAAATCATTTTGCCTCCCATCAGAAAAGGGGTCTATTCAAACAGGAATTTGCTCCCAAACTGGGGAACCATAAAAGGTCTTCTTTTTATATAATCTGTTGTTTGGATACAACACGGTTGTTTAGCTAACATGGTTTTTGCTTTGGATCCCAGCAACTGTTATTTATAAAGAGGTTGTGGTGTACCATAATAACCCTAAACATTGGGACGGATAGCCCTTGGCAAACAGTGTAGACCAAGATCAGACTGCAGAATGCAGTCATGGACTACACTATTTGTCATACACAAATGGCAATATGTTAGACACATCAAGAGGTAATAGAATGGACTATTTCAAATTTTAGGACAAGTGCGGTAAGTAGATAAGGTGTCCCAATACTTATGGTTTGTTTGTTTGTGTTGAGGGTTTACGGCCCAGTCAACCCAATGGGGTCATGTCGAGTGCGGTCTGTTTACCTAACCACGTTTACTAGGCAGGCTTAGTCCTCTAAGCAGTTAACCAGTATTGTGCACATTCTTTCGCCAGAAACTGACAACTGCCCTTCTTGAATCAGAGGAAGGGAGGGAATGACATTAGAAAATATTTCATGATCAATCTCCACGAGAGAATGTTGCTGACCTCGGCAAGGGTTGAATCTGCAGCCACCTGGTCTCCAGTCGGAAGGCACATCCAACAGCCACCAGGGCCGGTCAATACTTATGGTAAGTATGGTACCTATTCCAAGCATGGGGAACCAGCTTTCACATTCCAAGCAAGGTGAAAATTGTTGTAATATTGTAACTTACCATATCTATCCAAAGTATTGGGACACCTTACCCATTAATAGGTTTGTGGAATTATCAAATTTTATTATTTGTCCACAGACAAGTAAATGATCAAAATCCACTTGTCCAGCCAAGATTTACTTGCCGGAAAATTGACATTTTTCTTATTTCTCTTAGAAAACGTATGTTGTGGGTTCTCATCAGAAGTGCACTGGTGAGGCACTTCAAATGAGTACCCACAACATGTGTTTCCTTCAAAAAATAAGAAAAATATATATGTCATAATCTGGATACACACCTTAGCTAAAGTAATGCAGTCCCTGTCCCAGGACAGGTAAATTGAAATTTCTTACTTGTCCTCAGGGAAATGGGACAAGTTGGACAAGTCGGACATGGTAATTCCACAGCCTTGCATTAACCATACTTGTCCTAAGATTTGAACAAGTCCATTTTGCAATCTAATGATGTTTGTAAAAACTGCTGGATGAGTGGCAAAGACCCTGATCAGACACAGGAGCTTGACGTTGGGTAATTTCTACTTATAGGGCTTGTCCCTATGATTATTAAATTATTTTATAATCGTAGGAACAAGCCCTTTAAGTATTTATCCAACGTCAAGTTCCTGTGTGATCAGATGCCACATTCTGTGGTGTCTGATCTGGGTCTACACTGTTTGCTCAGTCCTGTCTGTCCCAATACTTAGGATAATTCTGGTATAAGTTTTTCATTTTGTATTTTGCACCAAAATATATCCAGTAGTGGACCTAGCTGAGACAATTCCAAAGACAGAGGAAAGGAGTATTTGGTGATAGTTCTGGGATAATTTGTCTTTTTTCTCCATAAAAACATACGTTATAGGTACTCATTAGATGCACCTCCGTGAGATGCTTCTAATGAGTACCCACAACATGTTTTTTATGGAGAACTGGAGAAAATTATCCCATAACTATCACCAAATACTCCTCCTTAACAATTCTTTTGCAAAGAGTACCCACAAGATCTGTATTCACAAAAATTATCTTTTCATTAATCTCTTCAGCTGGAGCTACTTTGCAATGACATGGCATAAATATCTGCAATGATGATAATACCTGTTTTACGTAGGAATCCTCTTATTCTGAATGTCTGCAGACATTCAGAGAGATGACTTCTGATCAGTTTCCAGGTTTTACGAACATTCAAGCGGTATGGCGTTAAGTCAACATGGCGCCACAATGAGTTGTCACAGGTGATTTGTCTAAACCTCCTGCAAACACTGCAAAAAAAGTGAGCAAAACTGAGGACTGCTGTGCAAAAACATATATTTTAACCCATTTTATTCTGGAAACCCCAACAGGGTAATTAGCAAACAAAGCAGACCCAGATCAGATGCCACAGAATGTGGCGACTGATCAGGGTATACAGTGTTTGCATTACATACGGGAATTTCTATAAAACATAGTAATGATAAAATCTAACCAGACACCCTGCTATTGGAAATAGACTGGACCAAAGAGTTGTTGTAGAAGAGTCCACTTCACATGAATGGGTTTATATACAAAAAACAAAGATCCAGACCAGCATGTGCATCTGTGTTGTTTGTCAGGTGCTTTCCTAATTTCAACACATACTTCAAATACATTACAGTAATTATACTTAGTTTATGGACACCATTTTCTTATAAATCATAAATTTCCTAACTTTTGAACGAGTCAGTTTTAGCACACGTTGAGGTGTCTTAACTTCTGCTTGATGAGAGGCATATAATGTAGACCCAGACCAGATGCTGCAGAATGTCTGGTCTGGGTCTACACCATTTTCTCAGGCCTGTTTGTCTGAATATTTAGGGTAAGTATGGTATCATCTAAATTCCAACAATCTATGACTGTACTGAGGCTATGTTGTATAGAAGAAACATTTAGCCAGATCATTATGAAAACATGCCTATTCAATTTCATGTTCATATATATTGAAAATTTTACAACCAAAAAAAAGAGGAAAATTTTCAGATAAAAAATTTCAGATATTTTTCATATTCCTGCTCAAAACATACATTGTGGGTACTCGTTAGAACTGCCTCTATCTATATTTTTTTAGCAATTTTAATAAGAAAAATAATATTTACCCCTGTAAACCCCAGTTTTACTTTATAAAAGTGGGGTTTAAGGGGGGTCAAAATTATATAGGCATGTTTTCGTTATGAACCCTGTTGGTTTTGACATCAATTTGAACTAATGATGTCAGGAGTGTACTCTTTTATATGATGTAATACTATGAATGTGTGCCATGGCAGTCCAGTTTCTAAGTGGTCTATCACATTCCTGAGGGCAGAGATGTTTTTGCTGTCTAATCCTCAATATATCCGAAATCATCACCCCTCTCAGCCTCAGGGAGAAATACATGGTTAGTGTCTTTACTTTAATAATACAATATAATTGGTGAGCCTTAGACAGTGCAAGCTTTAGCAAGGCTCGGATTACAGGAAAATGTGAAAACCTGAAGCCCACCCCCATGATTTTTGACATAAAATTGGAACTCATTGGTAAGCAATTAGACATAAATGTTTCAATATTGTCTTATTCCTGGGGGAAGTTCTGCCACCCCATCTGCACACTACGATGGGGAATTCATTGGCATACTATGTTTCGAACATAGAGGGGGTGGACAGGGGGGTAGGCATTCCCCACTTCCCTCCCCCCTTACCCCCACTTCCCTCCCCCTTTTCCCCCACTTCCCTCCCCCTTTTCCCCCACTTCCCTCCCCCCTTACCCCCACTTCCCTCCCCCCCCAAGCAAACTATTCCCTCCCCTAATTCAGAATTTTTAATATCCCCAGCGCTATAATTAAATTCAAACATGACTGCCACATACATTCATGCAGATTTTGACCCCAAACTATACCCCAAATTTTTGCCCCAAAATCGGTATTTCCTTAGCATTTGCACCCCCTTAACAGAATAGCTAAAGATTTGCACCCTCCACTTCAAAAGTCTGCGTAAGGTCCTGCAACTACGGTACAGGTATTGTATTTATTGGAAATATGTTGTCGTGGCTGAGTTTTCATAATTTTGTATGATGAAATTTAAATGCTCATATTTCACTTATCTTTCCAAATATCTCAGATTTGTTTTCAAAAAGCAATAGGTCAATATATTACCTGTAAGACTGCAGCATTATATTTAAGGAAAAATCAACAGATTTTGTAAACATCAACGAGAAAACTAGCTACCCATTTTAGCTATTTTCGGCACTTTTAGCAGAAAATCATCAGAAGTTCGCCCAAAATGAAGTTGTAACTTCAATCTAATTAATTGTGACTTGACATTTTTCAACTAAACCTATTAAAATAATTTATTACAACTTCAGTTATTATCCAAAATAATTTTTAATGACCATAGTGCTGTAAAATAGCGCTAACATCAAGCCACGACAACATATTTTGGCAGTTCCGTAAGTGACAACCGAGATGAGGCTTATGGAAAATAGGTATCACAAGGTGGTGGGCCTTGATCCGGTCCTAAACTGGTCAAGAAAAAAATGTAGTGGGCCTAGGTAGGGCCTAAACTGATCCACATTGCAAAAAACAGTCGTATTAATTATTGAAATCAAAAATCAAGAATACCATGTAAATCTGCATCTTCTTTTAATATTTTGGATAAGCATGGTCCCACACTTGAGGGGTCAGCGAGAACAATCATCCTTTTTGTGGTTTTCTCAAAAATTGAGAGTTACATGTAAATATCGAACGTGTATGGTGGTTGACAAAAACACGGACCACTTACGGACGCGGACTCGTGGACTTACGGACCTATTGACAATACACGGACTGCATAACAAAATACGGACCAATTATTCACGGATCTCTTGACAAAGCACGGACCTACAATTTACGGACCTGACAAAGCACGATTCACAGACTTGAAAAAGCATGGAACGTTATTTAAATTACGGACGCCACCTATGATATATGGAGAAAAAAAATAGGAGTACTATCAAAATCGGAATAACGTGACCTTATGGATAACGTGACGTTACATTGTCATAGATGCCTACATGTACGTTAAAGTAATCCAATTGTACAGATATTTGATACCCATTCTAATGATGTAGGTCTGCACTGGATTTGTTTCTCGAAATTCAACTGCGACGACGATGTTGTCAACTTGTATGATAGTGCAGGCGGTACTTACATTTCAACTGCCGCTGAAATGGCATTTGCAAACATGATGTTTAGCCTTATGCCGAAAATCTTTGTTAGACACTTTAAATGCTCTGTACAAATGAATACAAATGACTATGGTTTTACACCATTGCAAATATGGTCAGCATCCTCAATGGAATTGATCCTAGTGGCATACCATATACTGTCTCTAAAATGAGAGATCATCTTATCAAAGGACTTGAGGATCAAAACATAACAGTTTTCCCACACAGAAAAATTATCAGTTGTTACTGTATAGGCTTTATCTGTGACACACAAATACACGCGCGCCTCCCGAGTAATTCATTACTGACCGTTCCGAGGCGGTAATTCCATTGTGGTACTTTTTGTTCAATGTTATGTAGTGTTTCACTTTCTAATGTTATATTGTAGTTTTCAATTAACTGACTATGTTGTTGCTGCTACAGACCATTTACGGACCAATTTTCGGACCATAACTGACCGTTCACGGACCAAGGACTTTTCACAAACGATCTGATTGCTATAACAGACCGATGTACGATGCACCAATTACGGACTATTCACGGACCACGGATTACTCATGGACCAATTAGCGGTTAACCTTACTATATTTTGCAATTAATACGGACTATTCACGGACCTAAGTCGGTGAATGGTCTGTGTTTTGTCACCGGGCAACATGTGATTGATTTGATTGTTGGGGTTAAACGACAAATCAAACCTTCTGGGTCATTTTGTGTCATCTCTCAGAGAAACGGAGAAAGGAGATAGTGGAGGAAATGAAAGAGAGGGACAGGGGAGAAAAGAAAATGAATGAAATTGAAGAAACAGAAGAAATAAAAACATTCCCCCTCTACCTTTACCTGCTGCAAGGATAGCAGGCCTTGCCCAACTGTAAGAAAATATCAGTTACACGATACCTTTGCCTCACCCAACCACCCCACCTGGCACGTGTATATTCCGTATTTGGAACCCTATCAGAAAATTCATATTGGATATTGAAGTATTTTTTTTTTTTTTTTTTTTTTTTTTTAACAGCACAAAAGTCCTTATCCAACAATGAGCAAATAAAATGATTGTCTACAGACTACGGATAATTATTTCTTAAAATGTGAACTGCCACCGACAACGGCTATTTTGTGAACTTTTGGAATCAAAGGGAAGCAATCAACTAGAGATAAACGGAAATCAGACATAAACGAATTCAATGTAAACCACGGTTGGCAGAACACTCCTCGTCGGTGAAGTGAAACCAACGCCGGATTCATTGTAAATATACATGTACCTGAATTTGCTTCAATACGTCTATTTATATACTTCTGATACCCAGTTATTGCATTGAAGTACATAAAAATAGAGTAAAATCGGTAAAATACAACAAATTTTGGTATAACGCCCGCCCCAAAATTTCCCTACCCCTGCCCCCTCTTCCCCCGTTCCCCGCTTCCTTTACCCCCATCCCCCTTATCCCCGCCCCCCCTGTCCACCCTCTCAACATATGTACGTCGTTTAAAATTACTATGGTTCGAACATATGTACCTGTCGGGTACGTACAAACACCGGATCGGACCGGATTGGGCTCAATTACCGGATCGGACCCGGTTTTCTGTGCTATGTTCATTTTTTCTTCGATATTTTATTCTTTATGCACAGTTGGAAGAGGTTTACAGCATACAAAACTATTTTTACCTCACACCTTCATTCCAATATAAAAAAAAATGGACCAAACGTAACTCCACCCATATATATATAGCCAAACGGCTAATGTAGGCTATGCTAGGAGTCTGTAGCATTTGCATTGTTCGGATGACAAGCCAGCACCAAACAGCGGGACAACATCTGACCGACAGCGATACGTTGTTACGTCATATTGCCGTCGGCCAACGCCAGACCGTTTTTTTTATTTTTCTTCACAAACAGATTGTTGGTACTCGTTAGGCTTGCCTTGCTGAGGCGGTTCTCACAAGTTCCCCGATTCTAGAAATATGAAAAATATCAGAATTTTTATCTTTTTTTTTTTTTTTTTTTTTTACATTTCGTTGGTAAATTTTAATGTAAAAGCAAGAATCACATTACCAGTAATCAAACACAAAGTTCAAAAAGCTTATCAATCATTCTGTCAAGTGTCATCCAAAACACATATCACTTCTAATTGAATGGTATGATGAGCTATTTTTTCTTCTTCTAATTAATGCTGGGGATTAAAATTAGTGATTGACTGATATATGGAAATGATGCTGCGAGTGATAAATTAATATAGTGATTGACTGATATATCGTCCTGTCATGTATTTTGACGCACATCTAATTTGACGCGCTTACATATTTCTTCCAATTCTTAGACTTGCAGAAACTCTTTTGTAATGCCTCATCGTTATTGGGGTAGAGCAACATAAGAGAGTCACATCCAGGTGTTCAAGTAGAAATTCTAGGATCTTCTTGGAAACTTACAACCAACCTTAAATGGTCAACATTTTGAAAGAAATGCTTAAAGCACATTTTTCCTTTGAATTGAATCTCAAAATTTTCAAGATGTATCAGCTACATCTGAATCAAACATGCTTGTCTGTTACACTGTCACATGATGCATTTATTCACAAGTATGATATATGGTTGAAATGCTATTGCATACACAATATTACTTATCCAAAAAATGTAAGGTCTTATATGAAAATATTTTGCAACTTGAAGAAGAGCAATTCATAAAGTAATTTTCTGTGTATTTGTTTGATGCCAAGCATGAATAATTTGAAGAAAAAAAATTTTGTTGACAATAAATAATCTATTTAGAACATATTTTATTAAGACATGTGGCGAATTTGTACAGCAAGCAGGAGAAAGAAGCACTTCAGCTGCCCTACCCCTTAAAACTGAGACATAAAAATTGTTGCGATTTGCAAAATGAGGTCAGATTTTTAAAATATATACAGGTGTCATTCAACAGTGATTCTTGTCATTTTATTTTGTTCTAAAAGACAAATGATGCTGCCTGAACATGGTCCTGGTATTATTGTAAAACTTAAATTACTATCTTGCAAGAAAAATAGCAGCCTATTAGATGCGTCATTTCATATGAGTGTAAACCAAAATGACAATCACCATGGTGGTCCTATTTCACTTGGAATTTTTATGAAGGCAGTTGATGAAAACTTATTTTAATGATATTAAATAATGTTCTAGAAGTCCGTGATTGTCTTGCACAAAACAAATGTATTGGGAGTTGTCTGTGAATTTAATGACATGTCAAATAATGCTTAAGTGCGTCAAAACCCATGAGTCCAGGCTATGTAAATGATGAGCTGCGAGTGAGGCAAAGTGGCGACGGAGTGATAGTATTGAATCCGCTAATGAAATAGCATCACATACATAATTAAAAAACTAATACAGTATTAAAAATAACAACTAGAAAGAAAGAAAGAAAAAAAAAAAAAATCAAAATAATAGTCAAAATAGGGTCCGATCCGGTAATTGAGCCCGATCCGGTACGTACCGGTACCTGTCGATTACACAAAACTATTTATATTCTTTAATTTGATTACCAAAATACATATAAATATAGTATAATTAGATCAAGGAAATAACAAGGACTTATATCCTACCTGCCTACAATGCACCGGTCTTTTACTGGCAACAGTTTGAAGATTTCAAGCAACAAATTATCTGGTAACTGCTCCATTTTGTTTATTGTTTACCATTCATTGTTACGTCCCTTGGATCTCTTGTTCAGCACAAGTTGCTGTTCTTGATTTGGTTATGTTTCCAGCATATATTGGTTCACCTCAACCCTATGGTAGCATATTTCTGCCACGAGATAGACGGAGTCCGGTTTTCCAGTATATAGTAACATAAATGGTAGCATCAATAAGTCAAGCGTATTAAACAATGTTTTACCTTTCATCCCTCAAACATATATAAATCAATGGGTTGTTGATGTTAATCGAGACAGTTCGCGTTCGGGGACCGGGGGGGAATAAACTGCGCTTATATAAAACTTTCAAGCAGGATTTTAAAGTTGAAACATATTGCACAAGTGTGTTTAATAGATCTCATAGAGGCGCATTTGCCAAATTTAGAAGTGGAACTGCTCCGATTGCAATCGAAACTGGACGCTATAAGGGGTTGAACGTAATGGAAAGAAAATGTTTTAACTGTCAAGAAAGTGTCGAGGATGAGGTACACGTTTTATTACATTGTCCGCAGTACACCAGTCTGCGCAACGAGCTGTTCAGTAAAGCAGGAGATATAAGGAATGACTTTTATAGCTTAGATGATAATGAGAAAATATCTTTTATTCTATCCGACCCGTCTATAGTCAAAGAAAGTGCCAAAACCTGTTATATGATATTAAACAAAAGGCGTAGCTTGTTGTACATTTGATGTAGATATGTACATAGGGTATTCTTAGCCTTGTATTCTTTTATTTTTAGATACTTTGTTTTAATTCATACGCTAGTTTTAAATAATACTAAAATGTGCCATGTGCGGTCTGTTACAATGTCTGGTCCTGCCGTGTCTCAGTTCTGCAGATGGTGCCTGGTGTGGAGCCCGGATTTGGGGTATGATGTATGGACATTGGTCCGCCACATATTTTCTTGGTCCGGGACTCGACACTGGGCATCAATGAGAGGTAGAGCTGATATGGGGCAAGCACAGACAGACGTGTTTTAGAAACTTATATCGTCTCTCGTAGCTCATATCTCTGAGCGGCAATTTTTACATTTTATGCCATGTATATATGTATTTGTTCTGTTGTAAATGTGAAGTTGGTGAGACGTTAATAAAATTATCTTATCTTATCTTATCCAGCTAGGTAGCTATCACGATACTTTCAATAATTATCGCGATATTTCGAAGTTTCCTGAAAAGATTATCTTAATAGTTTAAAGTTTCCTGGAAATATTATCGCGAAAGTTTACAGTATTATCGCGATATTTTTTGCGTTAGTGCCCAGAGCTGACATTTATTTTCTGTTATCTATATATAGAAACCGAAATCGGAATACCTTTGTTTATACTGTTGAAATTCACCGAGGGTATTTACCAGCAACTTTTAAGATAAGAGTTTGTACTAGGTAATCGCCAATCGGTGCGTAGAAATCCCAGAATGTCATATCCGCTTGTGTTCTATTTATAGCTACCTCGCTACCATGAAAAAATTATCGCGATAATTTTATCTAGATACTAATGTCAGTTCCGAGCAGTATCACGAAATTTTGCGTTAAAATATTTTCTGGAAATTAAAAAACATATCTAGATATTTCAAGTTATTGCGATAATGTTTTCAGGAAAACTTTTTATTTTCTGGAAAATTAAGAATATTATCGCGATAGCTATCTAGCTACCTCGTGGCAGAAATATGCCACCATACAACCCCTCTCCCTTAAAAGTCACACGAACTAACCCCGGGTCCATGAGGGTGTCCATGTCTTCGGCGACAGTCATGTTTCTGTTTTGGTTGGAATAAGTAGTTCAGCCGACTCGAACAATACAATACAAATAGTTTTATAATCAATCAGAATCAGAACGTTTACTGGTGATACGTCTATAATGACATCCATTCACCAGTACCTAGCTGTGATATGGGAGGTTACTTCCTAGCTCTTACCAGAGAGATAAACCTAGCCACACCATCCTCTGTACCTTCAACAGAGGTAATAATCGAATCTGGAAGGGCATTCCAATCTCTGATTGTTTGAAGGAAGAATGAGCCCTTGTAAATGTCAATTGTTGTCGCGGGGGTCTTAAAAGTCAATGAGTGATGATTTCTGCTGTGCCTGATTGGGGGAATAAGATCGTCCGTTGTAAGCACCCTAAATTTAGACCTTTGTACAAAAGAATCAGTCTACTGTGTCTGATCCTTTTCTTGAGAGACTCCCATTTTAGTTTTTTCCAGTATTCCAGTCATACCCCCAGTTTCAAAGCATTAAATACTTGTAAATAACCTAGCAGCCCTATTCTGAACTTTTTCGATTTCTTGTTGAAGAACCATGCCTTGGGGATCCCAAATAGCTGCCATACTCCAAAATGGGGCGAACAAGTCCCCTATATGCTGCATCTTCTACATCCTGAGGACATCGATAAAGATTTCGTCCCAGGAAACCAAGCCTTAGTACACACGTTGCTGAAATGCGTATTTCATCTCAAGTCATGTGTGATTGTTACTCCTAGGTATTAAATGGAATCCACATTTTCGAGGATCGTACCCTGTAAAGTGTAAGAAGCCTCAATTTTACTTGTTCTTTTTCAAGTTATCTTCATTATGTTGCATCTGACTGGCTGAAATCTTTTACCCCATCACGAAAACAGACCTATTTTGACCCACTTAAACCCCACTTTTATATAGTAAAACTGGGATTTACAAGGGTATACATTATGTTTCTTATTTCTGCTCAAAAACATAGATTGTGGGTACTCGTTGGAACCGCCTCTTCGAGGCGGTTCTATCGACTACCCACAATTTGTGTTTTGAGCAGAAATATGAAAATATCAGAATCTTTTATCTGAAAACTTTCAGCTTTTGGTGGTGAAATTTTCAATATATTTGAACAGACGTGTTTTCGTAATGCAATTTTCCGGCTCAACATCTTAATCTATCTATATCCTTCTGAAGTTTTAATGAGTCTTTTGTGTCTCTGATTTCACGACAGCAAACACGGACGTCTGTGAAAAGTCTTATTTCTGTCTAAGGAAATATCATTTATGTACATAAAGAACAATATTGGACCAAGAACGAAACTTGTGGGACACCTGACAAAATTGGAGCCTACTCCGAAGTGTCACCGTTTACAACAGCTCGTTGTGTTCTATAGCAAAGAAAGAAATCTATCCACCTGACAGGATGAAGCTCATCGGGTCCTTAGGCTTTTGAGGGATTCAAGCCTTTGAGTAACTTAATCAATCCTTCTGAAGACACCACAATACGATCCATAAAAGGGGCCGATCTTCTGATTAACGGAACCTCATTGTACCAAATTTAATTGAACGCATCATTGAATTGACCAATTAGTTCTTCTGCTCTTTCTGAGTCTAATTCTGCAACTCTATTTCCTGCCCCCACCCTCTTTTTAAGGGGTGGAATACCTTGCACGTTTTTTTGTACTACATGTATGTGTAGAAGTATCTGGGGTTTGCCTTTACATCACCTACCAAGTTATTCACATATAAATCATGCTGCTTTTTAATGTCAGCCTTTATTTCCTTTCTCAAAGATTCAAATTTAGTCCGAAGTTTATCACTACCCGTCTTCTTAGCCTTAGCATGAGTTTTATTCCTCCTGCGAATCTTTCTTCTTATCTCTGGAGTGATCCAAGGAATCGTAGACACAGACTTACTAATTTTTGAGGGGATATGCTTATCAGCTGAATCATGAATGAATGAAGTTAATAAATTAAAGTTCTCTTATACTGATCTAGCATCCGAGTGGCCGTTGAAGCACTTCTCCTTTGCAAATCTTACGTGACTTACGTGATGCCGACATCGTCTAAGCTATTAAGTCTCTATAGATGCTTTTCTACGTTGCTTTTCGAGTCTGACTTGGTCATTGGTGAGGTAGCATGCAGGTTGAAACTGGAAGGGTTGATCTTTCCAGAACTTTTTGAGGCGACTTTTGAAGGCGTTCAGGAGGGTCCTATGACAATACTTGTCGGCAACGAATTCCACTGATCAACGAAATGTTGTGTGAAGTAACTGGATCTCACAATGAGACGGTTTTTTAAAACAATTTCAACGGATGACCTCTTGTTGATCGATGCGCATGGTACCAGTTTGAATAATTTCTCTTTGTTTACTATGTCGACATTGTGGAGAATTTTGTAAACCTGGACCATATCTGCTCGCCCCCTACGGTATTCCAGCATAGGCAAACCAAATGCATTTAATCTTTCCGGATATTGTTACGACCGAGCACTCCTGCCTTCGATTATCTGCCTTGGCAGATTACGCAGAGCTTCTAAGTATATATTCAATCTCTGACAACTGCGTTAGGGAGTCGACTCTTTGGCTCAGTGGTTAGAGCATTGGATTTTTATCCGGGAGGACCCGGGTTCGATTCCCACGAAAGGCGGAATATTTTTTCAGCTATGCTTCATTCCTTTGTTACGGCTATCATGTCGTAAGATGGGGGCTCGTCCGGGATAGGACTTTACTTAGCCAAAATTGGCTTCACGTCATCATAAATGATGACTTCCTTGAAAAGGGGGAGTGTTACGGCCTAGCACTCCTACCTTCGATTATCTGCCTTGGCAGATTACGCATAGCTTCTAAGTATATATACAATCTCTGACAACTGCGTCAGGGAGTCGACTCTTTGGCTCAGTGGTTAGAGCATTGGATTTTTAACCGGGATTGGACTTTATACGCCGAAAATGGCTTCACGTCATCATAAATGATGACTTCCTTGAAAAGGGGGTGTTACGACCGAGCACTCCTGCCTTCGATTATCTGCCTTGGCAGATTACGCATAGCTTCTAAGTATATATTCAATCTCTGACAACTGCGTCAGGGAGTCGACTCTTTGGCTCAGTGGTTAGAGCATTGGATTTTTATCCGGGAGGACCCGGGTTCGATTCCCACGAAAGGCGGAATATTTTTTCAGCTATGCTTCATTCCTTTGTTACGGCAATCATGTCGTAAGATGTGGGCTAGTCCGGGATAGGACTTTACTTAGTTTATCAAAAAATACTTTGATAGTTCCAAGATGGTGATTCCATTCATCATTGTATATGATGGCGTCATCGATGTAAGCATCGCAATGCTCGATTCCAGCTACTATGGTGTTGATTAAGCGTTGATTAAGCGTTAAATTGTGGGATCAGAAACTGATATTGAAAGGATTTGTTTTAAAAATTCTTGCGGATTATTTTGAGGGACTTTGTGACATGAACTTGAAAGGTACTGTTTACTTACATTATTTTGTTTTGAATCTTGTCTTATTTTTTTGTGAATAAATATTGTTAATAATTTAAAGCTTGTTGCTGGTTTCACTTTCATTTCTTTCTCGTTACGCCTGGCTCGTAACAATATGACAAGTATTTAAGACATTTCACTAGGCGCGTTGCACATCTTTGGATATTCTCTGGCATAATTTTATCTTTTTTGTCCTGCGGAGACCAAATTTGTGTGGCATATTCGACAAATGGACGATAGACTTATAAAGGTTGAGAAATATTTCCTTGTCCATATACGTAAAAGTCCTGAATATAATCCCAAGGTTTCTGTTTGCTTTGTTTACTTTCTGTGTTATATATTAACGAAAACTTAGTTTTTTCTCTATAACGACTCTAAAATCTTTTCTGGTTTCACCCTTTCAATTTGTGTTTTTTTTTTTTCACCTGAATCGATTTCCTAGTTACTTATGTCATTGTTTTCTCCAACATGAATATGATGGCATTTCTTATTATTATGCATCATTTTCCAAATATGAGTCCAAGTTTCTGACTTCTCAACATCATTCCGTAGAAGTTGGGGAGTTTCTAGTGACTGTATCGGATAGTAAATCTTGGTGTCATCAGTAAATATCTTCATAAGTTCCTTTATTACCTCAGGCAGGTCATTTATGAAGACCAGAAACAGAACCGGTCCCAGGACACTGCCCTGGGGCACCCCGGAGGTTATCTCTGTCCAACTTGAGCATGATCTTTTGATAACTACCATTTGCTGCCTGTTTGACAAGAAATCTTTTATTCATTTTAGTAAATTCCAGTTATATACCATAGTTTTCTAGCTTTTTTTTATTGATCTATTATGAAGTGTCTTGTCAAAAACCTTACAGTAATCTAAAAAAAAAATACGTCAACATCTTTGCTGTTATCCAATGATTCAGTTATATCTTCTAAAACTTCGAGAAGTTAGGTGATGCATGATTGATTTTCCTTTTATAAAGCCATGCTGGGATCCGAAAATAGATTAGGCGTAAAAATATAGCAAATTGGTATTTATATGGGTCCTATATTTGCAAAACTGAGGACTTACAATCATTTGTGTAAAAATATTTTTTTTTTTTTTTTTTTTTTTTTTTTTGAAGATAATTGCGGGTTATTTTCATTCCATACTGGACCCATATAGTTCCCATATGGCTTTGTCCATATGGGTCCAACATGGAATCATGTTGCAAATCCCTCATGAGTCCCTTATGGGTTACCCATATAGGACCCATATAAATACCCATTTTGGGCCCAAGTGGGTCCTATATTTTTTGCTTGCTGGGAAAATACCTGCATTTTCATAAAATTACAGGCCCGACCCTGTTCTCTTTTGGAGTAAAAGTAGAAAGATAAAAAAAAATGTTTCTCCTACCTACCGACCAATTTTTTTCCAGCATGTTAGTGGAAACACAGCTATATTTTTAACGCCTAATTTATTTTCGGACTCCCAGCATGGCTTTATAAAAGGAAAATCAATCATGCATCACCTAACTTCTCGAAGTTTTAGAAGATATAACTGAATCATTGGATAACGGAAAAGATGTTGACGTGATTTTTTTTAGATTACTGTAAGGCTTTTGACAAGATACCTCATAACAGATCAATAAAAAAGCTAGAAAACTATGGAATATAACTGGAAGTTACTAAAACGAATAAAAGATTTCTTGTCAAACAGGCAGCAAAGGGTAGTTATCAAAAGATCATGCTCAAGGTGGACAGAGATAATCTCATCTCTGAGGGGGCGCGGGGAGGGGGCATGGCAGTGTCCTGGGGCCGGTTCTGTTTCTTGTCTTCATAAATGACCTGCCTGAGGTAATAAAGGGACTTATGAAGATATTTGCTGATGACACCAAGATTTATTATCCAATACTGCGGAGCGCTGTGGTGCAGTGGTAAAACGTCGGACTCGAGATCGAGAGGTACCGGGTTCGATCCCCACTAACTGCAAGTGTTGTTTCCTTGAGCAAGAGACTTTATCCACATTGCTTAGTACTGGTTTCTACCCAGGAAAAAAGAGGGCCACATGGAAGATTAGTACTAGATTACTAAATGTGTTACCCTCTATAAATAAAGTCGATTATTATTATTATTATTATTATACAGTCACTAGAAACTCCCCAACTTCTACGGAATGATATTGTAAGTCAGAAACTTGGACTCATATTTGGAAAATGATGTATAATAATAAGAAATGCCTATCAAGCTTCAAATCAGTTTGCCTTTTGGTTCAGAAGAAGAAGGTCAAAATAGATTTTCAAGATGGCTGTTTTGGTGGCCATTTTGGATTTAAATATTAGCTTTTCTTAATCTATAAATCACCAAGATACTTCCTACCGAGTTTCCAGTCAGTTGGAATTTTGTCCAGAAGCAGAAATTCAAACAGATTTTCAATATGGCGGGCGTAGCAGCCATCCTGGATTTCTGATCGAAAAGATTTCAGCGGTTTTTGATCTACAAGTCGGTCTAATACTTCCTACCAAGTTTTGAGTCAATTGGCCGTTCGGTACTCTCTTGCACAGAGATTTGCTAACTCATTTTTCTTCGTAGACAGATCTGTGTTTATCTTCCACCATTTCATTAATAATTGCTGACACTACTGCTTATTATAATCAGAGGAGCCCCCTTCAGCTGAAGAGCCAATCAGAGCACCTGTTACAATCAAACCACTTAGCTACCATGTGATACGAACGCACACACATCAACTGCTATCAGTTTATTTATGTTACGTAGAGCAACGGATCAGGTAGGTATTTGGTGATAATTTTCCACTGAAATCTTTTCGATTCGTGAATTCTCTATAAAAATATATGTTGTAGGCATTCATTAGAAACGAGGCAATTCTAATGAATGGCGAAATAGTCTAAAGGCGAAACAGATAGAATTATCTCAAAAAAAAAAAAAAAAAAAAAAAAAAATAATAATAAAATCGCTTTATCTGTTTCTCTGATACCGTGTTGATATAATTTTCTTACATTAACCCTAGTCCTGCTGAATCCGGATATACTCTGACTTTGCAAACAGTGTAGATCGAGATCAGTTGGCTTCTTCAGAATCTGAATAGGCTAGTTATTGTTTTATTTTGCAGAACAGACTGCAGACAGATTGTAAATATCAGATTTCAAGACACACACACACACACACACACACACACACACACACACACACACACACACACACACACACACACACACACACACACAACGAAGCCGCGGTTAAATTTCACAATAGCGCTTTTTTTCGGGAGAAAATCAACCAATACCTAGTCGTGTTACGAAACGTTCGGCTGAGAGCGATACAAAGCGACTATTGGTGAAGTGCTGAAATATAAAGGTCATTTTCAGAGTTCAAATATCGTAATGAATGGGGTGAAAATTCAGCGCGTAATTGAAGCGGAGTGGAAATTGTAAGCGCTGTTAGTTGAGCGTAGCCGTACGGTTCAAGAGAAGAAGTTCAAAATGTATTTTCAAGATGGCGGCGGTGGCGAGCATCTTCGATTTCAGAACTGAAAAAATTAGGATCCTGTTTTATAGATAAAATTATTTGCTCATACTTAGAAGTTTGCTGAATCTTTCTGATTTAGCACTTGTTTTTTCCTCATACTATTTTATTTTTCTCTACTTAAACTTAGATATGTACTTACTTTTTCCTACATTTCATTGAACAGTATATCATACTATTTATAAAATGTCTAGTAGTAAATTTCACTTATATTGGAACTTATCATGTATAATATATCCCTAGGTTTTGTTAACAATTTATTGACCTGCTAAGGAGAACCAAATAAGCACTATGTGCTTCCGTTCCAGTCCATAAATTTTGTATTGTTACTATTATTATATTGTATGTTGTACAGATTGTTTCGAAATAAATATGTTTATACCAACAATTTTAGCTATTTTTTTTTTACCTACAAGACACCCGGATACTTCCAAGTTTTGAGTACACTGGGCGTTCAGTTCAGGAGAAGAGCTTCAAAATATATTTTCAAGATGGCGGCGGTGGCGGCCATCCTGGATTTCCGCTGATATTTCCTACCAAGTTCTGAGTCAACTGGCATTTCCGTTCAGGAGAAGAAGTTCAAAATAGATTTTCAAGATTGCGGCCATGGCGGCCAGCTTGGATTTCTGAATGGAACAATTTAGAGTTATTTTTAAACTACAACAATGTAACAATTTTAGCCAGTTTTAAACTACAAATTGCCACAATATTTCCTACCAAGTTTTAGGTCAATTGGCCTTCTGGTTCAGTAGAAGAAGTCAAAATAGATTTTCAAGAGGGCGGTCATGGTGGCCATCTTGGCTTTCCGATCGTTACGACTTTAGCTATTTTTGATCTACAAGTCGCCTCGATACTTCCTACCAGGTTTCGAGGCAGTTGGCCTTTCGGTTCAGGAGAAGTTCAAAATAGATTTTCTTGGATTTTCCGATCGGAACGATTTTAGCTATTTTTGATCTACAAGTCGCCCCACTACTTGCTACCAAGTTTCGAATCAATTGGCCTTTTGATTCTGGAGAAGTTCAAAAAAGGTTTCAAGATGGCGGCCATGGCGGCCATCTTGGATTACCAATCGGAATGATTTTAGCTATTGTTGACTTAAAAGTCGCCCCGATATTTTCTACCAAGTTTCGAGTCAACTGGCCTTTAGGTTCAGAGGAAGTTCAAAATAGATTTTCAAGATGGTGGCCATCTTGGATTTCTGATCGGAACGACTTCAGCTATTTTTTAGCTACAAGAGGCCCAATATATTTTACCAAGTTTCGGGTCAATTGGCCTTTCGGTTCAGGAGAAGTTAATAGTAGATTTTTAAGATGGCGGCCATGGCGGCCATCTTGGATTTTTGATCGGAACAATTTAAGCTAGTTCTGTTCCACTAGTCGCCCCGAGTTTTGAGTTAATTGGCTTTTCGATTCAGGAGAAAAAGTTCAACATAGATTTTTTTCAAGATGGCGACCAGAGCGGCAATTTTGGATTTCTGATCGGAACGATTTTAACTATTTTTGATTTACAAGTCGCCCCAAAACTTCCTACCAAGTTTAGAGTGAACTGGCTTTTCGATTCAGGAGAAGAAGTTCAACATAGATTTTTTTTCAAGATGGTGCCCATAGCGGCATTCTTGGATTCTGATCGGAACGATTTTAACTATTTTGGTTTACAAGTCGCCCCGATACCGCCTACCGAGTTTCGAGTCAATTGGCCTCCTGGTTCAGGAGAAGAAGTTTAAAATAGATTTTTCGAGATGACGGTCATGGAGACCATCTTGGATTTTGGATCGAAGCAATTTAAGCTATTTTTTGATCTTTTAGTCACCCAATGCCTCAAAACAAAAGGTAAGAGAAAAGTCCAGGGAGTGCCACAATCACAAACCGCAGCCCTTCCAAGACACCAAGAGAAGAGGAAACCGACAAAACAAGCACAAATAGAACAAACGTACGAAAAGCACTAAGATTAGCTCTCTCTTCCCCAAGCGAGGAACTCGCAATGCTAAAAGGACTGAAAAACACAAGAACAAAATGGCACAAGGTAAGACATAAAACAAATCGTCTCGTAGAATAAACCACAAAGCAACAAAGAGTAAGACTAACACCGGCACCATCGCCTTAGAACGGTCAGCAGAGTAAACCACCGGGGGTTTAAAACACTTTTACAGCTAGCCAACTTCACCCTGGGTCCCACTTTCGAGTCAATCTGTTGGACGGTTCGTGAGGAGTTGTTGAAAATATAAAAAAAGCTAACGGACGGACGGACAGACAGACGCACGACGCACTAAAGACGACGGCAAGATGACGGCAAATCAAAGCACTGACAGCACTAGTGGGTCGACTGTCTCTGAGCATGTGCTGGGAAAATGGTCCTGAGCGGGGGCTTAAGACTGTTTCATTTAACCCATAATTTCCTGTAATATAAGCAGACAGCGCAGACCATGATCAGACACCGCGTTCTGCGGTGTCTCAGCGTCTGATCTGGGTCTGCACTGTTTGTCAATGTCCCAGCACTAAGCCCAGTCCGGGTTTTGCAGATAACCCTCTTTACACAGCACTCTGACGTCTCAGCGACCAGAATAGCGCGGCTATAAATAACCTTTACCTTAATTTCTTACAAACGCTATTTGCGTTAAGTAATTTGTAGGTGGTGGTGTTGGGGGTATTTGAGGGGGGGGGGGGGGGGTAGGGGGAGCGGTTCGTGGTCGGGTGAAGAAGCGTTGTGCAACGTATTTGGTGTTTTGAAAGTTATAAAACCCACAACCTGTTGTCTCCAAACCGAATTCTATTCCCAAACTTAACATTTTCAAGACTTATTTTTGGATCGCTTGTTATATTGCTGTTGTCCTTGTGACTATCGTTAATCAAAAGAGTTTATTGGTTAGTGATAGTCACGTGAACAACAGCAATAGCTAAGACTCTTTAGTAACTTTGTTGACCCACCATCAGTAATTTATTACTGACCGTTCCAAGGCGGTACTTTCATTGTGGTACTTTTTGTTAAATGTTCTGCAGTGGTGCACTTACAAATTGCTTTCTTTTAGCAATTATGTAAGTTAAAGATATTCAGTTAAGTTTGGGTAACAGAGTAGCCATCTTCTTGGTAAAGGGTTGCCAATTCTGCTGGCCATCTTCTTGGAAAAGGGTTGACAATTCTGCTTGCCATCGGTTCTTTTTGTGACTGCTAAATTGTATTTATCTGTTTTCCCTTTGATGTTGAGAACTTGTTGTGAATCTGATTGCATCAGGCCCTGAGTTCACTTATTTACTTTATCTGTGCCTTATTTGTTGCCCTTAATGATTCATGGATGAGCTGACCTCCACGCGGACCGAAAACTTATATGTATTTTACCACAATGAAAAATGAGGGAAGGGCTGGGATCCCGTATAGCTAGCTTAAGCCCCCTTCCCCCCACCCCCAGTAAGTTATTACTGATCGCTCCAATGTGGTACTTTCATTGCGTTCATGGTGGTACTTTTTGTTTAACGTATTGTAATGTTTCACTTACAAATGTTTTTCTTTTAACACTATAGTAAGTTTAAGATGTATTCAGTTAAGTATTTTGAGTAACAGTTGCCACCTATTTGGGAAAGGGTTGCCAACTCTGCTTGCCATCTGTTCTTTTTGGGGCCGCTTATTTGTATTTGTCTCTCTTTACCTTTGATGTTGAGAACCATGTGGATCTGACTGTATCAGGACCTGAGTTCACTTATTTACTTTACCTTAATTTGGATACACTGGAGGATATGGGAAAGAAAGTTAAAATAAAATCAGCAAAGAATAAGACATTTGACTATTTACAAAAGGAAATATTGCCATGCAATTGCTGGTTAGGTGTCAATACCAGAGCTGTTAATGGAAGATGGAATGTTCTATTTCAAAACATAAGAGGGATCCTAGGCAATGACAGATAGACAAAGCTTTTTAACATGACATCGCCCATGGCCGCTGCCACTGCCAAATTTAATGTTAAGTTTCCGGAGCTATCAACTGATATGTAGCCATCCCTGTAGATACACTAACCACATATAAACATATTCAAATGAAAACATACGAAATATAAACAAAGCAAAGGATCTTAAGAGAAACCTTCGCTGCTGATGTTAACAAAATTTGAGCCAGCGCACGACAAAACCTACAATAAGACTTGTGCGACCAGTGAAGACGCGGATCAGCCTCCGGATCCAAGCAGTCTGATCAGTCTTCGCTGATCGCATGTGCCTTCTACAGCCTTCGGGCTATCCAAAGAGGGATTATAGAGGGGTAAACGAGAACCCTTGCCATACTGGAGCTGTACAGGCTGATCTGGGCCCAGTTGTTCAAAGCTAACGATGTCGTTAGTTAACGATTCGTTAAAATTTAAATCGAGTGATACACAAATATGCTGATATTTTTTGCTGAAAAAATGTGAGTAGCTTTTGCAGTGCAAAAGCTACTCACATTTTTTCAGCAAAAAATATCAGAATATTGTGTATTGAATCTGCTAAAACAGTTAACGAAATGACCCTTAACGAGCTCGTTAAGCTAACGACGCTTTGAACAACCGGGCCCTGACTTTTTGTCGGTCACACAGGTTTTATTGTATTTTTTGTTGTGCGCTAGCTCATTTCCAAATCACCAGTAGCTGTGCTGTTGATTTCCAAGGCGGTATTTCCGTTGCAGTTTCTTCTCGTTTATTCGTTCTATGTTTGACAAAATGCCATGTTAGTGATGCGTTTTATGTCAACCTTTATCCGGTGCCTTGGGAAGGCTGTGTACTTTGACAGTGGACTTTCTTAGGTATCTTTTACAAGAAAACTGAAGATGACGAATGTGTTCATTGCAGAATAACTGAAGAAAGAAGAACATCCAACGGAAATCACAGAAAATAACACAGAGAAAGACCTGTACAGCTGAAAAGGTACATTCCATATTTTAGTATGTGAGTACAAAGCTTTCTTCTGTTTCTAGTAGAATGCAAGTAGAAAGGACCAAGTAGGCGTCTCTCTGATGATGATTTTATTCTTTTGGGAAAGGGTTTTGCTTTTTGTCCAAACCAGGTCGTGATAGAATCAGTCTTGCTGAAGAACGTTTAAATATGTTGCGACTTAACCAATTCTTAAACAAAATGACGAAAATTCAAATTTAGAAGACTCGTTTTCCAATAAAACACTCATCTTTTATGCCTCCTGGTGGCCGTGATACCCAGCTAGGATTCTACGTAAATCTACATCGGGCCGTCATCGGCCCGTCAGCTACCCTGACGGGCCGATGACGGCCCGATATAGATTTATGTAGAATGCTGACTGGGTATACATTGAGCTTTGTATATAGAGGCTGTACTTCAAGGAATTATACATAGATCATGTGACAGAAACGACCATATTAAACAAAGCGAAATTATCCGTTTTTAATTTTACATAATCTAATTTCCATTACAGCGATTCAACTTGATTTACACTTTTTTCTGGCTGTTTCACTGATTTAGTGAGGAAGCCTCGATGCGAGCCGAACAAACATTTTGTGTTCTTACCTTAACATCTACTAGCGTGAAGATTTGATACCAGTAATAATGATTTAACACCATTACGAAAACAAGCCTATTCAAATATATTGAACATTTTACCACCAAAAACAGTGAAAATTTTCGGATAAAAAACTCGGATATTTTTCATATTTCTGCTCAAAACATAGATTGTAAGTATTCGTTAACCGCCTCGATCGGCGAGGCGGATCTAACGAGTACCCACAATGGTTTTGAGCAGAAATAAGAAAAATAATGTATACCCCTGTAAACTCCAGTTTTTCTATATAAAAGTGGGGTTTAAAGGGATCAACCTTATGTAGGCATGTTTTCGTGATGACCCTGCCACAAAATATAGAAAAGCAAAGTGGTCAGCCTCCTCTTCCCCAGACAGGAGCCACCAAACAAACGCACAAAAAAAAAAAAAAAAAAAAAAATAAATAAAAAATAAACAGGACACAGTTGTTCAAAACTAACAATGTTGTTAGTTAACATATCGTTAAATCTTTGATCATTAAATATTGCATATATCCTAATATTTTTGCTGAAAAAAGAATGTGAGTAGCTTTTCATTTCACCTTTTTTCAGCAAATATTCAGCAAATATTCAGCAAATAGATATTGTAATTACTAGAACAGTTAACATTTTAACCACTAACGAACTGCTTTGAACAACTGGGCCTAGGACAATATATAACAAAGGACCACAAAACAAAACAAACAAACAATAAAAAAACAAAAAAAAAACAAACAAACAAAAAAACTAACAAAAACAACAACAACAAAACAACAACAACAACAACAACAACAACAACAACAAAAAACAACAGCACCAGAACCATCTCGTAAGAACAACCAGTAGTAAAGCCTACCGAGAGTAGTGTGTGCTGTTTGTTATGTCCTTGTATACAATATCGGCGCTAAGTATGTTTAAATTCTGCTTCCATCATATCATGTTTGACAATTGCATTGTTTTGGCGAGGGGGAATGGGGTGGGGAGATTTGAACGAACATACGCTTTAAATTAGGGACGTCTGACGATAACGAAATAGTAAGAAAGTCAGAACGAACGCATGAATACAGAATAGACAAACGAAAAGTAAATGTAACAGAAGGACCACCTTGGAAAGGTCAGCAGCAAAATCCTTTGGAGGGGAGAGTGGGCCTAAACCTGCATTATAGGGATCAAACATGGCTTAAGTGAATAACAATTCGACATATTGATTCATGTATGTACTTAATATACTACATCACGAAAACACGCCTATATAATTTTGACCCCCTTGAACCCCACTTTTATATAGTAAAACTGGGGTTTACAGGGGTATACATTATTTTACTTATTTCTGCTCAGGATATGGTTTGTGGGTGCTCGTTGGAACCGCCTCGACGAGGCGGTTCTAACGATTACCCACAATGTGTGTTTGGGCAGAGATAGAAATAGAAAAAAATATCAGATTTTTTATCAGAAAACTTTCATTTTTTGGTGGTAACATTTTCAATATATTTGAATAGGCGTGTTTTCGTGATGTAATAGCAACAAAATGTTTAATTGCTGGTTGTACTCTTCATTGACGTTTTATTCCTGTTTTTTCTCCCTTTCCTTCTGTTAGTAATTTTTTCTTTTGTATATTCCTGTATTGAAACTTACAGTCAATTGTCCTTTGTTCATAAGAATGTCATCGATAAATCAACTTGCCATAGAACTATTACAGCTTTATTACCATGTTCTAGGAGAAGAACTAAATAAGCTTTAAGCTTCCGTTCTGATCCTAAATGTTTGTATTGTCTTCATTGTTATATCTGTACACAAACTGAAATTCTGAATAAAATATGTTTAAACTAAACATGGTTTTTCATGCAATAACATTCGCCATGTCCCGTGGGAGGTTTTGAAAACCGAGGCCGAAGGCCACGGTTTTCAAAACCTCCCAAGGGACTTGGCGAATGCTAATGCATTGAAAAACCATGTTCTATCGCTATTATTGCATATAAACTGAAAACATTTGCTACATTCCGCGTTATTTCTTGCACTATTTTGTTTCGCCTTTTCACCGATGTCTCGCGAACGCAATTTCCACGGACTATGCTCGTTCTAGGGCCGGGCAGTACATAGCTGGTGACGGCAGCAATTCTGTGACCCCGGTATAGGCGTATTAAAAGTTGCGTTGCTGTGCATTAACAGCGCGTGAACTGCATTGTTAATACACGGCTTTTCGTCGGTTAATGCACGGCTGTTAAGAACGTGCGGCACTGCTTTTTATGCAATAATACGTGTTACAGAACTTAATGCCGTTTATATAGTGGTAGTCAATAGTACATAGCACCCTCTTTATTACACGATTCATTATAGCGCGGACTTGGATATTAGAGCAAAATGTTTTATCTAAACAAACATGTATAGATTATATACAAAAATGATAATAAAAATGATCACTTATGGTCATTTTCTATATAAGCTATTTAGGTTTGTTTGGATACAACTCGGTGTTTAGCTAGCACGGTTTTGGCTTTGGATGCAAGCAGTAGTATTATAAAGAGGTCGTGGTTGATTAAGTAGCGTAATTATATTTTCGAATTGCCTACACAATGACGCAAAATGCGGAACATTGACTTATCTATTTTCTTTAAATGATTACAGCCTCGGGACAATGCTACATATGCCACCATATTCACCATTTTCGGATGTGCAGGCTCGCCTGAACGTGCCATAACGGCTCTTTTCCGATACGCGGCTCATTTAGTGAGCTTATATGATTTCTAAGGTTAGTGGAAAAGCTTTTTCCAGTTATTCCGAAAACACTGAATTTCATTTTTCGTTTACTTCAACTAACGGAAGAAATTGTGTTCCATACCGATCTCTTGTGTGCACGCATTAGAAAACCGTGATATTCGGTAAAATATCCGAGTACATAATTTAATGGAACAAATTGTAAATCGATTGGCTGACAAATACTTCTTTGGAACAAAATGTAAAGAGTAAATAAAGAACGGTGAAATCGCCTAAGCTTGCGTTTGATTTTCTTCTGCCAAGTTTTAAAGGGGACCGCAACTTTGGGGAAAATTTATGATAAAGTATGCAAATTTGATCGAAATTGGATAAAAACATAAATCTTAAGACAGTTAATGGCATTGACAAATTTCAAAATAGTTGTTGAGTATTTACGGTCCTATTAAATGAAGTTTTTCTGACAGTAAACAATGTGGTTTTCGAGCATAATCGATTGCTATCTAGGAAAGAAGAATAGCAATGACCTTGGCCAGTTTCACATTAACTACACGGGTTTAGGTATTAATGTTTCGACTATAGCTGCACTGTGGGTACCACCATCAGTATTTGACTTTGACATATACATGTACTTCTTGGTTTAATGAGTTTTTGACAGTCTCATTAACCAAAAGGGTTAGTGTTAGTGTTTCGACAACAGCTGCATGAAGGATAAAGCAAACATTTGTACACATTCTGCTAAATATAATAAAGTATCATTTTCAAATGATTTGCACCGAAAAAGCACACTTCATTTTCTTCTGACAATTTTCTTTGGCGTAAGCGGGGAGGGGGCAGGGGATAGTGGAAGGGAAATCTGCCCAGTCTGACAAAATGTTTAGTTGAACCTCTCAAATATCACCGAACCGTATTTACCATAAGTATGCGGACAAACAGGCGTGAGTAAACAGTTTAGACTAAGATCAGACACCGTAGTACACACGATCACTCACTAGAGTCTACACTGTCTGCCACTCAATTAGCGGTATTTTAAATACATACATAGGTAGTCAAATGGACTTGTTAGAATTTTAGGAGAAGTATGGTAAAGAGTAAGGTGTCCGAAAACTAAACAAATACGATAGTTTTTGTAGCCTTTGTAAAGGGCGGAAGTTTAAGGTGACTGGATAAACGACATGGAAGATCTTCCACAATGTTTCACAAGGAAGACCGCTTTTAATGACTTCCTGTTTGCTTTTCTTGTTATCAAGGCCCTTCTTTCGGATGGGAAGCAAAACTTGATAGCGTTGCCTCCATTTAAACACATTTCTACTGCAGTAATATGATCTGGCGGATGGTATCACGTTGAGTGGAAGAGCTGATATCACCAGAACACACGAGACGCGAAGCGTCGAGTGTGATCCGATGATAGCAGCTCATCCATGAGACGTGATACAGTACACCTGATCAAGTTACTACAGTAATGATGTTTTTATTATATATCTTATCTCTAATTTTTGTTCATAATTTTAGTCATAATACGCCGAAACGCGCGAACAACTGACGTTACATTTCGAATATTGTCATTAGTGGCCGACGTTATAGCTTTCGTTCCATTGCTCAAAATGACGTTTGGTAACGTTACTGCAAAACTAGGAAACCGGCAAAAGCTAGGATAGTGATACGGAATCGGAAAATATTATTAGCGTGATACAGGAAGTTGTATTTTTGTGTTGGAAATGTGCTAGTAGGCAGTGTAGTTTTGTAGGCATATAAAATTTGAAATCAGTGCTCTAGTACTGACACCCCAGTACTGGGTTATTGATCGAGTACTAGGTTATTGAACTTACGGTATCTAAATTATATTGCGTTAATAGATACGAGAATGCAACAGATGTTGCACAATAGGGCACTAAGAACAGATTTAGCAGTTCGCTTATACATCTGTATAATTCAAATTCGAGTTTTACATCCTGCTTGTTTCTTTATATTGGTAAACTCAACGTGTAGAGGGGGAAATAAGGAGAGCGATAACTGAAGGGTTAAGGTAAAATGATTTTGAAGTAGGGATCCTTTGGAAATACAGAATAAATCAAAAGCAGAAATATAGACTGAGTCTGTCGGTGCGGAACGCATCATCCTTCGGGCTCACCCCTCCTCCCTTGCAGTTTTGCGAGGGATTCTATTTTCACATATATGAGCTAAATAGCTCCGAATGACCAAAATATCAAATACCAGCACTACATCGAAGAATTGACGCCAAAGTTATAAATGTTTTTCATGCATAACTCAGCTGAGCAGGAAATTTGTTCTGCTAATAAATTTCAAATCACTAACAATTGCAAATTCTTTCTTGCTGAAAATTTCTCCGCCAATAAATATGAAAATGCCAACTATTTTTGGCATTTTCATATTTTTTACGAGAGAAATGTTCATGCTCAGCTTAGTTGAGCATGAAAAAGAAGTTTCATAACCTCGGGACCAGGACGACGTTTTACGGCCTCCACACAAGCACATATTTTCCATACGACTTTTTTAAACATTCGTGTCCCAAGAATTCAGATGAATAAAATTGGTACTTATCAGTATTGTAGCCAGAACGGAATTATTTTTATGCACAATTAAGAAAAACTTGACAAAAGATGCCTAGAATTGCTTCCAAAATAGGGCTACTCTTACAGGAAAGAATTTGCACCCGGAGGGAGCAAATTCTTACCTTTAGGAGTAGCCCTATATTGTTAATATTTTTCTTAACGCATGTTACGCACATGCGTAATGTGCGTAATGGGCGCTACGCCTATGCTTATTTACTGCACAACCAAAGGTCGACGGATCAGGTCTGCAAGCATGGTGCACGAGAGCAAATAGTGACAAACGTTTACACGAAACTTTCTTTCGCCTCGTGACCGGTGTCCGGTATACACATAGCTTGTATGAACTCAGTCATAATATTTCCGCAACAGACAAAATTACAGTTCTTTATATCATTTTTGCATGATCATTTACTATGTGTGTAAACACGGATATAAATCCAAGGATTATCATATTTTATTCCTTTAATCTGTAACTCACATAAAGTAGACAATGCAATCACTGCCATCAAAATCATTGCATGCGGCTCTTGTCTGATATCCATCCCGACCTTGATCCGGCCTTGATGTTTCTAGTTACGTAAGTGCTACGTGATGTCATCCAGGCGTTTGGCGACCAGAAACAAAGAAAAAAAAATGTTTGAAAGTTACACAGCGGTCTTACAGTGTGTCTATTTATAATTCAGTGAATAGAATCGTACGCCGTTGATCAACGGGAAGCCAAACCACAGAAACCACCTACACCATCTGATCTGGGAGTTCGGATTTTAATGACGAATCGTTATTGTCCTAATCATGCTGTCTCAGTGTGCCTACGATATGTGCTAAAAAACTTTGTGTGCGTGTATGATAAACACCCTGCATTATTTTGGTTGTGTTGAGGTTTTACGGCCAAGTCAACTCAATTGGGTAATGTCGAGCCCGGTCAGTTTACCTAACCACATTTTTACTGGGAAGGCTTAGTCCTCTAAGCGATTACATATCTCAGCTTATTAGATTCGCCAGAGCTTCTTCAAATCTTAGTGACTTTAACTGCCGTAATAAAGCCCTTACTGTCAAATTTCTTAGGCAGGGATGTCGTTATTTTAAACTTCGTACGGCGATTTCGAAATTTTATCGCAGACACAGTGCCTTGGTAGAAAAATATAACGTCAGTCTGAAAACACTTCTGCAACAAGGTATATATCGGAACCAGAATTTTATGGTGATTTAGTGTACAGATTTAGAAACATTGTGGGAAAATCTAACTTCGGAGCAATTCAGAAAACTAATTAACCGTTATAAAAGAATTGGCTATAACCTGGATATTATGTGACAGACTGCATGCCTAATTATCAACCCAGTCATTGTTGATTGCTATGCTTTACTCTTTAATTGCACAACGGCGGTTCGGGCCTCAGATCAATGACGGCCTCTTTATAAAACTTTAATCAGTGGGTTGGGGCTATGATATGTCTTTGGCTTGGCCCGCCGTAATTCAACTATTGTTTTTCATTTACTCTGGCACACAGTAGAATTAGCCATGAGTGCTTGTCTTTGTTTATTATAGTGATCAATTTGATTTTTATGTTTTCGCTTTGATGCATTGACAGAGTTGGGAGCCTTTATGCGAACCGATTTTTTATGTATTTCTGTATTATGGGTAGCATCGGGACCCAGGGTGAATTTGACAGGCTGTAAAAACTGCTTTAACCACCTCCCCCACCCACCCCCGCCCCCGGATAGTTTATTCTACTGACCGTTCTAAGGCGGTGGTCCTGGTGTGGTTCTTACTCTTTGTAGCATTGTGGTTTCCGCATTGCTTTCTGTTGTTTTTTTCTATATGTGCTGAGATGCTAGCATTGTAGTCACCGTCTTCAATAGCTGCCCACTTTGTTTCCTGTTTTACTAGTTGTATTGTGATGCTAGCATTTTGGTCACCTTCAACATCTGCCCATTTTGATTTCTGTTTTACTAGTTGTTTTTTTCCACTGACCGTTCTAAGGCGGTGATCCCGGTGTTAGTCTTACTCTTTGTTGCTTTGTGGTTTATTCTACGAGGCGATTTGTTTTTAGTCTTGCCTTGTGTTATTTTGTTCTTGCGTTTTTGTTTTCAGTCCTTTTAGCATTACGATTACCTCGCTTGGGGAAGAGAGAGCTAATCTTAGTGCTTTTCGTACGTTTATTCGATTTGCTCTTGTTTGGTTTTGTCTGTTTCCTCTTCCTCTTGGTGTCTGGGAAGGGCTGCGGCTTGTGATTTGACACTTCTTGCACTTTTCTCTTACCTTTTTTTAACCAATATTGTGCACATTCTTTCGCCAGAAACTGACAACTGCCCTTCTTAATTCAGCGGAAGGGAGAGAATGACCGTAGAAAATATTGCATGATCAATCTTCACGAGGGAATGTTGCCGACCGAGCGGTGGCCCTGCATACTGGGTAAATATTTCAACAAACGCCATTTTGAAACGAATCTTTCATTTTCCCAGAAAATATTTGACATTTCAAACTTAGGAAAGGTTTTACCTTTTATCCTTCTTTAGACCTTTATATTGTCAAACCATATTTACGGGTAAAAATAAGACATATTCTACCCAGCGTGAAGTTGACCGGATGTAGAAGTGCTTTAATCCCCCTCCCACCCACACACCCCGATGGTTTATTCTACTGATAGCTCTAAGGCGGTGGTCCCGGTGTTAGTCTTGCTCTTTGTTGTTTTGTGGTTTATTCTACGAGACGATTTGTTTTAGGTATTGCCTATTATTTTGTTCTTGTGTTTTCAGTCCTTTTAGCATTGCGATTACCTCGCTTGAGAAAGAGAGAGCTAATCTTAGTGCTTTTCGTACGTTTGTTCGATTTGCGCTTGTTTGGCTTTGTCTGTTTCCTCTTCCTCTTGGTGTCTGGGAATGGCTGCGGCTTGTGATTGTGACACTCCCTGGAATTTTCCCTTACCTTTTTTGTCATCTGATGAATTGGCCTAGAAAGTGGTGAAGTTTAAGAAGAACGAAGGACCAGGTCAGACCTACAGATGCAATCAGGATTTTCGCGCTTCACATGCACATTTGACCTTTAATGCAAAAAAGGAACTTGTACGGCTTTTGTTTTTCAAGCATATATAGTACACTTAAATGAAGTTAATAATTAAGCCGGATTACACTGTAAACGATGGATATTATATCAGTGTCGTAGCCAGAACGGAATTATTTTTACGCACATCCAGAGGACGCAACACCCTATGACAAAGGAGGAAACTATCTTTGGATGGTCACTCTTTACTGTGAATAGTTTTCTTAACGCATATGCATCATTTCTAGTTAGATATGGTACTTAGTTATATAGATGAACCTAGGATATTCCGAATGAGACTAATTGGGTCCCTCAGGTCGCTTATTTGTTTCTATTTTGCTTCGAGAAAAAAAAATTCATGCTGTCTCTCTGATGAAAATGAAGTCAGTATTATGGAAGCATTTCAGTACTAAGTACTAGCTGACTTGCTTAATATTAATAAATACGTATTTTGAACAAATGGTTGATAAAATATATCCTAAAGAACTTCAACCTTCGACTTTAGCTGTAGTATCTGTATACATTTGATGCAAAGCGCACGAAAAGGGCCCTGATGTAATTTGCGGACAAGGCAGGCTGATCAGGGCCTCCGTTGTCCGCTTAGTGAACCAACGGATATTGTAGTATATGTTGACGAATAGAAAATGTTTAAATCAGATTGCACGGACGCTCATGCTGATCTGGGTCGTCGCTGCTCGCATATAGCATAAGGGCATTTTTCACACGTTGCGCATCGTATAATGATATGTCTTTGGGAATTCGATCGTTGAATTTTACAAATACTATTAACTTACCCAAAGCGAAGCTGCCAGAATACGTTTGTTATACCAGTCAACATATATCTGGCACCACAGTAGTTGTGTTGTTGACTGATCAAAGATATGGTTTCTGTTGCAGCTTCTGTTCGTTGTTTTTTCTTTATTTTCCATGAAGTGGTGTTCTCGTATGTTTTCATTCTGTGCCAAATCCCTATAGAAGCCTTAGAAAACCTTAGTAAATAATGAAGACTAACTGAATTGTGCAAGGAATGACTGGTCAGTTTATTGACCTTATATGGTGTTAGAAGGTTTTTCTAGTGATATTATGCATGTTTACTTGAAATTCTAACACTAAGTGTTCTTCATATCTGACAAAGAAATGTTTGTTACAAGGCAAAATGTAGATTTGTAGAAATTTCTAGATTTTGCGTTGACGCTAACGCGAATTGTAGAAAATTCTACATTCTGCGTTGATGCCAACGTAAGATATAGATTTTTTTTACAGTTTTGCGTTTGATCAACACGCAAAATGTAGATTGTTCTAAATTTTGCGTTGATGGGCGGGATAGTTACGTTTTAGCTGCAGACATCTGTCATCTTTATAACATTTAGTTTTGTGTAATGAGGCGATAGGCGGTGTAGTTCGCAGTATAGTAATTCGCCTACGGAGGGATAGTCAGACGACTGACAAACAATACATTTCTCAGATGGGTAGACATCATACAACGAAATACACTAGTAGAACATTTCTTCTACATTTTGCGTTGATATTGACCATATCGAGGTGAAATGTAGAAAAATAAATTTGTAATATATTCTGTAATACAAATGTACATATATGTTAACAAGGAAGGTCGAGCTCGTTTGAGGTAACATATATACTAAGACTTTTGTGGAAATGTCATTTACAGTTGACTCTCGTTATCTCGACCTCGCTTATCTCGAATAACCGCTTATTTCGGAGTGAAAATTTGGTCCCTGCCTAAACATGAAAATTTAACAACAGGTAAAAAAAATATTGTGGAAAAGAGGAGAAATTGCTCCAAAGAGCAATTTCTCCTCTTTTCCACAATATTTTCAATATATCTCGAATTTCAGGAGTCCAATTACATATACATTTGTTAAATGTGGTTGTTCCGGTTTATTTTTTCCTCAATTCTCCAATTCTGATATGTCGAGGTACGGATATCTCGGAGCATTTCAGAGAGTCCCTTGGAATTCGAGATAACGAGAGTCGACTGTATTTATGTAATAAATGACGCATTCAAATTATAATATGAAAGAATCAAAATCAATATGAAACTGATGGTGCAAAAGAACTCAACATACATTTACATCTTCTTTGATAACGCTTTCGCCTTAAACAGAAAAGGTGGGGCGTACAAACCGCCACGCCTTTTCGCAAAATAATGACATAAAAACCTATCAGAATTGCTTGGTAGGTGTCAGGGGAGGATGTTGGGTAATCAAAGTTGTGTAAACCGGTGAGTCTTTTTACAATGATGCTGAAATCGGAACTGGCTTTAATATTGATCCACCGAATTTATCTAGACTAGCAAGCAATACGTAGACTTGCGACTAGTGAAGTATTACAAATATGCTTATTTAATCAATAAGCCCCATCGCTACATTCTGCGTCGCGGCTAACGAAAAATGTAGAAAAAAATCTACATTTTGCGCTAACCTTGACGCAAAACGTAGAAATTTCCACATGTCTACATTTTACGTTGCACTGTACTCTTGTCATCCGATAGCGTTCATGTGAAGAAGGTTTTTCTACACTTGATACTTTCTTGTAACTAAATAGCTGCTTTCGAGAAAAGGTATACAGTTGCACTTAACAAGGTTTCTACTACAGTCGACTCTCGTTATCTCGAAGTCGAAGGGACGCTCTGAAATACTTCGAGATATCCGTACCTCGACATGTCAGATTTGCAGAATTGAGAAAACAAAATAATAAAAATAAATCGAACAACCACATTTAACAAATGATTATGTAATGTGACTCCTGAAGTTAGAGATACAATTAAAATATTGTGGAAAAGAGAAGAAATTGCTCTACAATATTTTGTTAGCTGTTGTTAGATTTCCGTGTTAAATAAGGGACCAGATTTTCACTTCGAGATAAGCGGTTATTCGAGATAAACGAGGTCGAGATAACGAGAGTCGACTGTATTGTATAACTTAACTTTCAAAATTGGCAGTTATACCTATTTATGGGAAAATAATCCGTTTATCACAGTTAAGCTTCACTAACGAAGTTGAGGTTGAGGATCACACACAGGCAAAGCACATATTTGCAATTTGGAGCTGCATCAGATCCTCGTCTTTTGGTGGCTTGGGAAGGCCTTGTGATCACGACCGTTCCTGATTAACCAGGTTTTTTTTATTTTTATTTAAAATTCAATGAAACAACGGCTAGACTATAGGCTGAGAAAGTATGTATATAGTTTACTGGACGATTTAAGTTCAAAATATGGGATTCAAAGTAAAAAGAATAAATGTGTGAAACTGACGTGATAAATTTGTTCAAACCACATGTTAGCAACGGGGATTAATTTGTGAAAAGATTAATTACGAAGTATTTCAGTAATAGGGTTGTAAAGCTTACAAAGACATGTTTAAAAATGAAAGCATCTAACAATTTGCTGTAAAACATACATTTTAAATACCCCCACCCCAAACCAAATGTATGCTTCTGGAAACAGTTTTCTTTCGAAATTAGAATTTCTGTGACGTAACCATGTAACCATGAGAAATAGGTCCTCATATATATATATATATATATATATATATATATATATATATAATATATATATATATATATATATATATATATATATATATATATATATATCGATGAACGGAGAAGGTCTAAATGAGACTGTGCGTACGCACGGACAAATCTGTGTATCTCTGGCGTTAGCTCAAATGTCACTTTCTCGCATTGTACATCAGTTGTTTTAAGGGAATTGATACACTTCAAAGGGGAGATACAAATTTGCTTTTCTTCCTTTTGAAGTTTACTCTAAAAGGAACGAATTTGCTCCTTGAGAGCAAATTCTTTTCTTTTAGAGTAGATCCCTTTAAAAAGGGCTTGGTGTTCTGGAAGTCAAACTGGAAGCCTAAAATTTGGCTTCCGTGTAAAAATGTCGAAAAATCTACCAAGTGTATCAGTTCACCTTAAAAGCTATCCTATTTTTCGGTAACCTTTGGTTTCCGTAGCTGGTTCATGTACGAGTGAGGCAGACGGGTACAGATCAATATTTCACAAAGCTCACATGTTTTATACCAATAAAATCTTATTAAAACAAATTGGCATGAAATGCATGCATGTGTGCAACTTAAGTACCAATTTAATACTAATTTGCATAAAGTGCACGCGCGTGTGCAACATAAATACGTAATTTTATTTGAATACAGAAAATGAAAGCTGTTCAGTTAGTTGGTATAAATAAAAAGGAAAGCAATATATCTAACGGTTATGTTTAATGGTTATGTAAGTCCTCCGCTATATATTATTTTCATGCGGTAAATGGAATAAGATTAGGTGTAATTCTTGAATTGTGGATCTCGTTATGTAGTCATAAAACATGCATTGCGAAAAACAACTGTCTTGTCACAAAATGAATGTAAACTCTAGTGTTCCTGCTTAAGAAATAATCTTTCTTTGCTACGTTTGGTTATAACGTGCAGTGAAAGTAGTCGATACACACCCGAACTGTAGTCGTATGTGCGTGTGTGTGTGTGTATATGTTTTTGGGATAGAATTGATTGAGGGATGGGGAATGGAGCGTTGTATTCGAAAGCTGGAGGAGCAGGGAATGTGGGAGAGTATGGCCATTTGCAAACCTCGTGGATATCGCTGATTGTCCCAATATGGTAATACATGCCACAGACTTAATATAATAAAACGCAATGTTTTTTTTTTTTTTTTTTTTTTTTTTTTTGAAGAAAACAAACTGACGTATACTTTCTGTTGACTGTCGATAGATATGCTTGTTATAAGTAACGGCGTGAATGAAGCTGTCTTTGGATATATATATATATATATATATATATATATATATATATATATATATATATATATATATATATATATATATATATATATATATATATATATATATATATATATATATATATTTTAATTTTGTGCTTATGTTTGGAACTTATTCGAGATATTAGGGTAAAGGTTAGACGGTAAGGTTTAAGCCCAACCCCATCCAAGATTATTAATAATTTATATGTTAATTTAAATATTTTCTTTGTTGATCCACTGATGAACCCCAACGGTGACAGAACAATTATATCTTGTTGGAACTGTATCAGGTTTAATGGCAAACCTTGAGCGCTCTATAAACTAGGTATGAATCCCTTCTGTCGTCGCCATTTCCGCCCTCAACAGACCTACTGTTGACGATTCCAAGGCGGCATTTTGTTGAAATTTCTCTTCTTGTGTTAATTTTGTTTTAGATTAAGTATTGTTTTGTATTTTCATTTTATGTAATTAGGTCCTTATCTGGTACCTAGGGAGGACTGTATTCCATGACTATGGCCATTCTTGGGGTATCTTCATATTCATAAAATGTCTCATGATAGTATATTCAAGCAAAGCTACCTTCGAAAAGTCACATCTGGTAAATAAAGAAGTATTTGTTATATATATATATATATATATATATATATATATATATATATATATATATATATATATATATATATATATATATATATATATATATATATATATATATATATATATATATATTCCAGAGTGTCTTTAAATGTAAATGTTTATCCGATAAGGATAAAACTGCCCCAGATTTGCTTATTTTCAAAAATATGTTCTGACATCATAAAAGTAAATGTAATGTCACAATGACACAGAACGCTGTTCTAATATGGACGACAATGTGAAATCGAAGCAACGCACCATAATCAAACTGCATGTTAAACTTGAGAAAACGTTGAGACAAAAGCTTATCTACAGTGTGTTTATGGAGATTCCTGTTTTAAATAGGGTTTCGTCGATTCGATGATGGTAGGCAGACGACCAAAGTTGACCGACACAGAGGAGAAAAGGTAAAGAAGGAAAAATTGCCATTGAGGAGTATGCAAAAGAGGGTCATCAAATTTACATGTAAGTAGACTTATTTGCGTCCTTGGCTGTCTAAATTGCTCAGGCTGATTTGAATCTTCGCGGGGAGTGCATGTCGAAGGTACGTTTTTGACGTTGCTGCTCAAATGTATGTTGCGTTAGTATCAGAATCATAAACTTGTAAGGATGATTACTATATACTGTGTGATAGTATACCATGTATAATGGTCCATGATTGATGAATAAATATCTTACCTTGTAAGTAGCGCACTAACTGATATTAGATATGGATCTTGCAAAAATTTACAATAGTGGACACCAATTTTATATTGCAGTTCTGCTCATACACTATCATACTTAGCATGCTTCTCGGTCTTATATTTACCTTGAAATTAGTCACATTACACACTCTATTGAAACGCCTTGATAAATAGGTAGATCAAATTATCGCTATGCCAAGTACACTTAGAGATAAAAATGTCACTTCTGCTACACCATCTTTCTCAATCGTTCATCATTTTCTAAACATAGCAAAAACCTATTCGAAGTGCAATATATAATATATCCCATTTCATCATCGGGAATTTGAAAATTATTCCTGCCTTCGAATGAATTCGCTCAATTATCTCTAAAGGACCAAACTACAGATTTTCTTATCACATCGACTGGTTGCTTTGCTTTTCGCTGGTTTTTACCATGTCTGTCGTAGTTTGTTTACTCTTCCTCTTGGTGTCATCGGTAAGCTATGTTCTATGACTGTAGCCTTTGCTGGACGCCTTCTCTACTATTTTTTCAACAAATGTCGGGAGAGAATTGCAGGATAATCACAGGAATTCTGTAAACGCTGGTGCCAGTGAGAGGATGTTGAGACTAACGTTTCCTTTTCGCCAAAAGAAACACATGAAACAGGGCATCCAAGATTCCCACCACAGAGCAGTTTTGCTTGTCATTTTCTTGGGGTCAATGAGCCAATTCGGATATCTTGAAAAATCGAGTTCCGTTTAAGCCGGTGCTAGTAGCATCTGCAGTTCTGAAAACCAGATTGCTATGATATGAATAGTGTTACTGAAACCATTTTCATGTGTTCGGCGCTGCCTAGGGCAACCTTCAGATTTTATTCCAAAGGAGTTTTGTTTTGATTCGAATAGACACAACAACAATAACGACAAAAAAAAAAAAAAAAAAAAAAAAAAAAAAAAACGAACAGAAAAGACAGTATGGAATATGAAAACCTGGAAATCCTACTGTTGTTGTTTGATATCTCCATCCCCATTATATAAACACGTTGGGAATGGAATTTTGCAGCACTCAAACCTGCATCCAGAAATCTGCTGATGAGAAGTCTATTGTAGCTGTTGTTCAGTTCTACTTCAGATATTTAGATGACTTGCTAAATGTTGATCATATATGCTTTGATCAAACGATTGATAAAGTTTATCCTAAAGAACGTCACCTAGAGAAAGCAATGTCACAGCTTTATTTCAAAGCTGCATTTTCGGACTTAAATTTATCAAATCATATCGAAAACTTATAAACAAAATAAGACGAATGACTTTAACATTGAAAATTTCCCATTTTAAGACGGCGATAACGCATATAACGACAACAAAACGGCCAAAACAAATGTCAAGGGAAGTATGGAAAATAATGCTATCGCTGACATTAACATGACTACAGTATTCAACCTAAAAATTTAAACTGGTCATCTACATAATGTTATGTCTTAAATATGATGGAAAATGGCAAAACCTGTAGCCTACGTCAAAACTTACTTATGTAGCCTGTTCTAATATTTTAGTTAACTACTGTATTCACCCATATACCGATATTTCATCTGGGTGAGAACAAAGTTTATTTTTGATCGCAAACTTGAGCCACCGCACACATAAAAGGATTACATGCAAAGAATTGAAATAGCTTTTTAATGAAGTACAAGTAATGGTGCAGTAACATTTCCCGTCACTTTAAATCCCGAACATATCCGCGAAGCTTCAAACGAAAAAAAAAAAAAAAAAAAAAAGATGCAAAACATGCCGAAAAGGCCCTTATGCCATACGCGGGCAACCTAAAACGACGTACCAATTTTACATGTGAAGGTAATTGGTAAAAAGGAAACGCATCCTACGAAATTGTTTTTAATCTTTGTACAAACAAATAATGGGTAAAGAAAACACGGGTATGACAAGGAATGTATTCACATCAATGTCCACTGGAAAATACTCTTGAAGAACGCCTTTGCTCCCTCGGGTACGAAATTCATTTCTTTATGGATAATCCCTCTACCTGAAAAGGTTTAAATACTAAAGAAGAAAAGATCGGCTCCAAAACGTCTCCCTTTGAAAACTGCCGAAAAAACTCTTGGTGTATTCATCCACATAGAGGCACCAATCGGGAGATGTTTTCGTGAAGTTTGACAGGCCACAGCATCGCATTATCCATGTTTCCGGCAGACGAAGCAGCGAATGCCCCTTTTTATTTGACATGATTAAAGTAGCCTTATTATGCAACACTCCCAGTGAGCTAAACAAGCTGTTCGACTTTCCCAGAGACACTATAAAAGCAGCAGCATTAATTTGCATGAATAGGCAACTAATTGATATTATGTAATTCTATTTTATCATCATGCACACACACGTTGCGTGATGTTCAATTATATAACTGGAGTTATACTTTATTTTGTTTCAATTTGAATATTTTTTGTGCAGTGTATTTGATGTGATGAAATGACACTTATCTAAACGATTGTTCTGCTAAAATTCTTCATGCTATATAATGTACGACCATTATCAAAAACACGAAATAACAATTAAGGTTATTAAAAAAGGGGGAAAAAGCACACACCAAAAACACACAACTTCTTTAATAATGATAATAATAGTAATAAAAAAATAACACGCATTTTCAGAGAAGTAAGACATACTGCTTGTGCAAGTGAATTTTTTTAAAGGCTTTTTCTTTATTTTAAATTCTCCAAGTTTTTTGGTGCCTCGTGTTCGTGGCGTTTCGTATTTGTGGCGTAAAAATACCTCTTATTAAGTTAATTCAGCAGAATTCAGGATTGAGATAGACAGATTAGCAGTAAGCTTTAACAAGTCAAATACCTACTAATTTGCTTACAATAACTTATTTGGTCGAGATAAATATGGTAATAAAAGCCTAAGCGTTGTCGTCGTGAGATTGTTTTGATTAATAATAATAATAATAATAATAATAATAACAATAATAATAATAATAAATATGTTTATTATTTTGATCGAATTATTTTCAAATGATGGTAATGGTATAACTGTCCATGAATAGCAGAAAATAAATATTAGATTAAGTATCCAATGGATAACAGCTAAAACATTATGGGCAAGAGTGAAAAGAGAACATTAATGTTGTCTGCGAACCATTTTGTGACATATTACAGAGGACCAGAACTCTGGAGACCCGCTTTTTTGCGCTTTACATTTTCATCATATTACATGATGAGGACACTGGTAAGCAAACCACAAACACAGTATTGAGATCGACAGAAAATTAGAATAATACCAGCCAATCTGCATGCAAGTAAGTACTTTTGTTGTAATGTAATAGATTGGTCTAATTGTTGTTTAAGGAATTAAGTCATAAAGCATTATCATCATGTTGACTTTAACACTGTGTCACACAGAAGATTATTGTTAAGATTGAAAAAGTGTAAATTCGAGAGTGATTTAAAAAGCTGGATTGAGGACAAGGGTATGAAGCAAAGGACTGTGCTACATTATAAATACTCAGATTTGAGGGACATAATATGTGGAATTCATCTTCAGTCCGTAATTTTTGCCAATTCCCTTGGTGATGTGCCAGGCAGTTTGCATAAAATACGTAAGTTGCTGTTGATAAATGTTTCGTAATTTACATAAACGTCATGCCTTAATGTTTATATATGTCATTTTAAAACTTTCTGATGGTACAGCTATGGAATCTAGTGCTAATCGACATAGATTAAAATCATATTTGCTGAAACTTGTCGAAGTAGATTATGGTTATTGGTTTTTTTTTTGTAAAGGCGTGTAAAGACGATGCAGTAAGAACAAAACATGATTTCAGATACCAGATGGGAGCAAAAAAGGTACATTTTTACAGGTACTACCATATTGTACAGGGGCGAGCTACAAGACTTGTATCTGATCTTAAAGAACTAAGCTATAAAGGCCGGAAAAATGAATTTGGCTTTATATAACAAAAAATGTATTCAGAGTTAGCTTTTCAAATAGTTCACAGTTACTAGGATCTGATTTTATAATACGATAACTTATACTATGGTCCACACAGCTTTAAGATGTGGAAATATTTGCGTCTGAACAATTTTTTCACCCGCTGTATTAATTCCTGAATGGCTTGGATGAAGATATTGTTTGATTAATTCTGGAATACCGTTCAAAACGAAAATGGATAAAAAAAATAAATAAATAAAAAAAAAAAAAAAAAAAAAAAAAAAAAAAAATAAATAATAATATACGGACTTACGTTAAATTTTCTTTTTGTTTCGTGTTTTCATGATGATAATTGTATATTAATTGTTGTTAATAGAATTAACTAATGCTACGCATAATGTCCTTTTTTGTCGGTGCAAACTGAGTTTGTCTTGGTAACATCACCGTGTTATTTGCTAGTACACATATAAAGTTTTCAGACCATGAAGGAGAGGGTTCAACAAGTTGAAATCCACGAATCCAGTCTTTACCATGGTAAAGCTGGCGGTCTTCCGACATTGGTTTTCAACCCAAAACGGTAATTTGTTTTCTTATCTTTTCCCGAAAACATATGCTGTGGTATTCATTAGAAGCACCCTGCAAGGCGATTCTAATTAGTAATAACGAAACTATTTATCTGGCAATAAAGTCTATTATGTCCAAACAGCGTCCAACAAAATAAAGTTCCAAAATCTCTTTTGAGAAAATATTTTCATTATTTGGGGAAACGTATTGTTATGTCTGTCTGCTTAAGAAACTAACAGCGAAGAATCAGTTTTTGCTACTGGATACCAAACTCCTAAAAAGCGTACGCAAATGGTGCACGAACTGTTGATTAGAACAAAAAAGGCAAGAGAAAAGTCCAGGGAGTGCCACAATCACAAGCCGCAGCCCTTCCCAAGCACCAAGAGGAAGAAGAAACAGATAAAACCAAACAAACGCAAATCGAACAAACGTACGAAAAGCACTAAGATTAGCTCTCTCTTCCCCAAGCGAGGTAATCCCAATGCTCAAAGGACTGAAAAGCACAAGAACAAAATAACACCAGGCAAAACTAAAACAAATCGCCTCGTAGAATAATCCACAAAGCAACAAAGAGTTAGACTAACACCGGGACTACCGCCTTAGGAAGGTCAGTAGAATAAACCATTATGCGGCGGGGGGGGGGGGGGGGGAGGGGGCGGGGGGGTTAAAGCACTAGCCAACTTCACCCTGGGTCCCGATGCTAACTCTTAATACAGAAATACATAAAAAAAATCGGCTCGCATAAAGGCTCCCAACTCAAGCGAAGAATTAGAAATTTTGCTATTTGTGTCCAAGAATAAAACTGTTTTAAGCCTCAAAGTAATTTTCCTGCTGACCGTTCCGAGGCGGTTCATCTGTCGCAGTTCTTCTTTGTGCGTTGGTTGTTTTATCTGTGGCTTTTATTTTGTCATTATTTATTCCTCATCTCTCCTGCTTTTGGTGCCTCGGGGAGGCTGTGCTTAGTGAGTGTGGCATTTTCTAAGTATCTGCATTTATATTTGTACCAGACGTCATTGAGATACACTGATAGATTACCTTTTTGGAGTACCCTCATAAGCAATGGCGAGATATTTCATCTTATATCTAGGTACATGTATTTTCGATCTTAGACTGTGACATCGCTGCTGTAAAAGGAAAATAAAAATAAAACAAACAGTAAAGTATCAGCAAGTTTGTCATAAAACATAACCTGGAGCAACGTTTTAATAGATCCTTAAAGACTGTTTTCTGGGGATATTACTGCATTTTTTTTATCTAGTGACTGGAGTCAGATATGTCTTGTTTCAGTGAATTAAGGCAACTCTACATCAGCTCACAGTGTACCAAACTTGATCATCTCTCTTATTAGTGTGTGTGTGTGTGTGTGTGTGTGTGTGTGTGTGTGTGTGTGTGTGTTTCTAGCCTATGCATTTTCTTTTCGTTGTATATAACATAAATAATAGAGGGCCTCATGGAAGATTAGCCTGTATTGTTGCTAAATGTGTAACCCTCTGAAAATAAAGACCATTATTAAATGAAAATTGGTACTTCAAATGACATACATTAATTGAGTCTAGCGCCAATAAAGTGCGGGGCCGATGCGAACAGTAACGATCAGCAAGCGAAGTCGAACAATCTGATAAGGGCCTTGATATAAGCGGATATGTTATAAGCCCCCAGTGATAATGTGAGCGGACACGGAATACCCCGATCAAACTGCAGTTTGATCTAGGGCTTAGATGTCCGCCTGGGAACCGAAGGTATTCTCATATGGGGCGCCGGATCAAATGAAAATATCGAATGCATAGGAGGTTAAAGTGGACAATGTGCTTAATTTCATCCGCAGTGCAAAATTCATGTTATAAAGTTTAGTCTTACCTGTAGGTCACAATATGACGAAGAAAAGATGGGAACAAAATCTGAAGGGCTGGCCTAGTCTTAGCCTCATCGGCTCATCAAAGGCAGTTTAAGAGCGGTCAAGATCAAAAGAAATAATCTCCGTTATGCGTGGAACCCCATTGACTGACAAGGCTAAGGGACTGACATGAGAATTCTAGTCCGAATGAAAATGAAGTTGGATCGAGAATAAACAGATCTCCGTCAATAAGGTAAGGCGTTTAAATTCTATTCTAACGTTTATTTTTGACCATTGTTTTCTTGAAAGTTATAGGAGCCGCTACGCGACACATGCTTCCAAGAAGACCCTGATCAACCCATGCGTCCGCGTAGTCTGAATCAGTCTTCGATGTCCACAGAAGAAACAGTGGCTTTAATTCTGTATAAAGACTGATCAGACTGTAAATATGCTTAAGATGAGCCGCAACGTCAGAAAACATCTCCGAACATGTGCGACCTGCGAAGATACACATTACGAAAACAAGCCTATTCAAGTATACTGAAAATTTTACCACCAAAAAATGAAAATTTTCAGATAAAAAATTCCGATATTTTTCATGTTTCTGCTCCAAACATAGATTATGTGTGCTCGTTAGAACTGCCTTAACGAGGCGTTCTAACAAGTACCCGCAATCTATGTTTTTGAGCAGAAATAAGAGAAATAGTGTATACCCCTGTAAACCTCAGTTTTACTATATAAAAGTGGGGTTTAAGGGGGTCAAAATAATATAGGCATGTTTTCATGATGAGATCAGACTGCGCGCCGCATGCCTTTGGATAGCCAAGGATGCAAGGTTTCTTCATGCGGATAACTAAGACTGATCAGACTGCACGAATGCGCAGACTGATTTGAGTTTTCGTTCGGCGCAAATGTCAGAAGATACGTTTTCGGACATTGTAACTCAAATAGTAGAGGTTATGAGCCTTGTAGGTGTGTCCATTCAACTCCTGCAATAAGCGGAGTTTTGGCATGTGAAAATTTTACCCATAGCCTATGTAATCCGCGTCATAAGAAATTCTAGAAATATTCACGTATGCAGGCTATATGTCTGATTTGGTCCAATACTTTTTACAGAGAAACGTAAAGCACTGCACTGCTTATAAATTTATTAGTTCCCCACTGGTCCTCAGAGAATGGAGACTGCATGTTTGTAGCCGCCCGTTCGAAATTGTGTGCGAAGCACATCGTTTGTATACTTGGCCAAGTTTGTTGTATGGGTACATATATACAAGACGGTAAATGGTGTATGTAGGTCGCTGTTTTGTCCTCTGTTCTTCATTAAAGAGTTATCAGGGAAGTACTAGTGTCTCGTAATGTCTGCCCTAGGATTACAGTTAGAATTTGATCCAGATTAAAGGTAAATGTAAGGTTGGCAAAGAATGTACCTGAACAGAAAGGTGTTATAAACAATGATGCGTTTTAATGCACATTTAATGAGAGAAAAAACAGTTTTATTCTGTGTTGTCTTTTTGTATCGTTTTCAACCCTCATCCAGTGCCCTGGTGTTAAGCGGGGTTGGGGGCTTTGCAATGTGACAGTTGCCTTCCCTTGGTATCTCAATATTTTTGTCAACCATATTTGGCTTATGGTTACATCTAAGCATTGCGAAAACAAACCTATTCAAAAAAACTGAAAATTTTACCACCAAAAAATGAAAACTTTCTGATAAAAATTTCTGATATTTTTTATCTTTCTGCTCAAACCATAGATTGTGGTACTCGTTAGAACCGCCTCGGCAAGATGGTTCTAACGAGTACCACCAATCATTATTTTTGAGCAAAAATAAAACCAATCATGTATACCCCTGTAAAGCCCAGTTTTACAATATAAAAATGGGGTTTAAGAAGAGGGTCAAAATTAAATAGGCGTGTTTTCGTGATGGTAAGAAGAATGATCTCATGCCATAAGTAGATCACAATAAGTAGGCCACTGTGACTTATATTCCAGAAAAAAATTATTAGTTGCATATCCTCTGTATTGTTTAGACTCACAAAGGTTGGTAAAATAAAAATTTCAATAACTCGAACACCGATGACTCGTTTACCGTGACTAATTCGAACTCGTTTTTCAGTCCCTAGGAAAATATATGTTGTGTGTACGCATTAGAAGCGCCTCATCGAGGCGATTTTAATGAGTACACTCAACATACCATTATTTTATAGAACACGTAAAAATATATATATATTATTCCGATTTGTCTCCTAACCTGGCGCTATGAATAAACCCTCAGTGGCTCAAACTACCCATATCTAGAACAAATTTCCATGGTTTCGAAGATGTTCGAGTCATTGAGGCTCGGCTGTGCACATCAAGAGATAACAAGAAAAAAGCCTAACGACATTATGGACGTTTTTTTTAAATAACAAAGGAAGTAAGCGTTGTCTCTCTTGCATATGAAACATCTACTGGTTCTCCTCTTTATCCCTACCAAGTATGAAAGCAATCCATCGAAGAATTAAGGTAACATTTAACTTTGAAAAAATTAACCAAAAGGTAAAGCTCGGACGACGCCTGACGCCCGCCCGCCCACGCAGAAAGGACGGATATTTTAAAAACCCGTCCAAAAATATAGAGATGACGAATGGTTGCGCACCAATGCAGTAATTGTGACCTATGCTCCTCCTACACAGGTGGAAAATAACATCATCATAAACGATCTTCTTACATACCTTTTCCTTTGTATCATTTCCCATCTTTATATACTTTTATTCCTTTCCTTTTCTCTTTTGAAATACATCTGAGCATCCAGAGTCAGAACATACAACTCTACAACTAGCCAAGCGACCGGCTATCTCTTCCCCAAGGCAGGTGATCACAAAGCTAGATAAAACAGAACAAACAGAACAAATGACGTAACTCTGTAAGCAGGCGCCACAAAGTACAGTGTAATACAAAGAACGAACAACATTACCCTCATCAAGTGCCCAGGTTTTAAGCGGGGTTGGGGGCTTTGTAATGTGACAGTTGCCTTTCCTGGGTATCTCCATATTTTAATCAACCATATTTGGCTTATGGTTACATCTAAGCATTGCGAAAACACGCCTATTAAAAACAAACTGGAAAGTTTACCACCAAAAAATGAAAATTTTCAGATAAACTTTCTGATATTTTTCTTATTTCTGCTCAAAACATAGATTATGGGTACTCGTTAGAACCGCCTCGACAAGGTGGTTTTAACGAGTACCCACAATCATTGTTTTTTGAGCAAAAAAAAAAAAAAATATATATATATATATATATATATATATATATATATATATATATATATATATATATATATATATATATCCCTGTAAACCCAGTTCTAAACATTAGAATAATAACACGTATAAAATTAAGTAAAGTAAAAAAGGAACTCAGGAACTGATACAATCAGATCCACATAAAGTTCTCAACATCAAAGGGAAAGACAAACAATTACAATTAAACAGTCACAAAAAGAACAGATGGCAAGCAGAGATGGCAACTCTTCTGCAAAAAGGTTGCCACTCTGTTACCCACACTTAACTGAATTTCTTAAACGTACATCTGTTAAAAAAAAAAGAAAAGCATTTATAAGTGAAACACTACAGATTTAACAAAAAATACCCCAATGAAAGTACCGCCTTTGAACGGTCAGTAATAAATTACTGAGTGGGTGGCGGGCGCTTAAGATAGCTTTACGGGATCCCAACCCTCGCCCTCAGCTTCCATAGTGGTAAAAAGATATATTTGTTCGGTCCACGTGGTGGTATTCTAACTCCTCCATGAATCATTACGGTCAACAAGTCAATCACAGATAAAGCCTATAATAAAGCAAAGATAAGGGCTCAACAGACACAACTCGTCGAGATATTTAGAGATCTCAAGGGTGTCGAACAACCTACTGGAATACTAAAAACCACCAGTTGATCCCCGATGGGCCAAGAAACAGACATACAAAGTGCGGCCCAGGCCAAATTAATTAATAGTTTTTGTCGGGCCATCATAGAGTCTGAACCCCGACCCACCGGCGTGCAAATAAAGAGGTAAGCAAAGTGGTTGGCCGTGATTTGTTCAACCACTAAGCAAGCAGACTGTTTTATGACATAGATGTTATACCCTTTCACTGATAACACATGACAATTTCACTGAATTATTCAGAAAAGTTAGGTTTACCAATAATTTTTTTTAACTTATACACTAAGTCACCATAAAATTCACTTTCCCATAGGTTTTGTAACAAAAGTGTTTTTATTCCGGTATCGTTTTTAGAGATCAATTCGTAGTGTCGACGATAAAACTTAGAAAATAACTTTCCCAAGATACCGATACCCCTGTTGGAGAAGTTAGACAGTGAACGTTTTGTTACGAGCATTGCAATCAACCAACTAACTATACATTCTTGCAAACCGAATATGTTGAGAAATTTAAACACCATAAGACGGGACAAGAGGAACGTCGCTATCCAAAACCGGAAACTTAACACTATAAAATCGAAATCATCGCGTTTGTCGTAAAAATCTTGGATGAAACAAAACCGTTTGAAATTGATATATGCAAACCTTATAAACGGAGCTTCGGTCTGTTTGCACCCCACTTCACAGTCGGAAGACAAATACCGAAAACTACAACTATTCAACCGCGTGCTTAAACTAAAGAGTCCAAGAGGGGATTTTCTTTTGATAATTTCCGCGCGATGTTTCCGAGATACGTTTGTAATTTATTAACGTTGTGAAATATATATCCAGCGAAAAGCTGTAGAAGTCATCTCCGCTGACATCTGCAAAAAAAGTTCCAGCTACCGAGGGTTTGCTCTAATGAGATGAAAGAATCTTAATTGCACTGCTTTTGAGTTAGTTATTGTATCGAAATTTCAAGTGTACTGTTGAATCAAGTATACTGTTAAATGGCTTTCTTGTGTCGGAACCGATGAGCTCACTGCAACGTATTCATTGGTTCATTACATAACGACACATAACAAATGGGAAAACATAGCAGATAAGGTAAAAAAGTCATATCCAGATCAGAAATTTAGAAGAACGGGTTGCAGAGCTGAAAAAGTATCATTCGCCACCTCATCTGATGAGGTGGCGAATGATACTTTTTCAGCTCTGCAACCCGTTCTTCCACTGCTTCATGCATGAGTCATAAATTCAGGACTCCTGGATCGAGTCATGATTTACATGTTCATTCGACTATAACTTAATGAGCCGCGCTATATGTAAATGTGCTTTCGGGCCATATGCAAACAGTGAAGGCCGGGGATCGGTCTAAATAGCTTAGCTGATAGACTGTCTGCCTTCTCAATGGGAAGTTATAGGGTTCGATCCCGAGTCCAGCTATATCTAAACATTTTTAAAATTGATACGAACAACTCGTTTACTTGGCGCTCAGCTTTAGGAAACAGACCAAGGACTGGTCGCACCGTCACGTTCAGACACCCACCGTCACGATATGACTTAAAGATTATTGACAAGAACTTAAACCTCAACTCAAACAATGAAAGCAAAGATTCGGATCAGTCTGCGCATCCGCGGCTGATGACCTATTGTGATAGGTTAATGTCCATCGTCCGTCTTGCGTCGTCCATCGTGCGATGTCAACAATTAGCTTTAAATGACTCCTTCTAAACCCTGGGCCAATTAACTCGAAACTTGGCAGGAAGCGACTTGCAAATAAAAATTAGCTAAAAGTTTTCGATTGGAAATTCAAGAAGGCCGCCACGGCCGCCATCTTGAAAAGGATTTGTTTTGAACATCTTCTCCTGAACCAAAAGGCCAATTGTCTAGAAACTTGGTCGGAAGTATCGGGGCGACTCTTACCTTTTTTGGTAAATAAGAAAATATAAAATCGTTCCGATCGAAAAATCAAGATGCCCGTCATCTTGATCTTTTAACTTGTTTTTGAACAAGGCCATTTGACTCGAACTTTGTAGGAATTATCAGAGCGACTTGTAAATCAAAAATAGCGAAAAGCGTTTATATCAGCAGTCTAAGATGGCCGCCATGGCCACGAAAATCTTTTTTTTTTGTTTTAATTTATTCTCCTAGACCGAACGGCTAATTAACTTGAAACTTGGTAGTAAGTGTAGGGTAGACTTATAGATCAAGGCCGGAAATCCATGATGGCACCACGGCCAGCACCTTGAAAATGTGTTTTGACCTTCTTCTCCTGAACCGGAAGGCCAACTGAATCGAAACTTGGTAGGAAGTATTGAGGTGACTTGACTTGTGATTTGCGCTTGCTTGGTTTTGTCTGTTTCCTCTTCCTCTTGGTGTCTGGGAAGGGCTGCGGTTTGTGATTGTGGCACTCCCTGGACTTTTCTCTTACCTATTTGAAGCTTCACGTATTGTTTAAATACTTCATAGTTCAGACTGGAAATCCCAGATGGCCGCTACGGCCACCATCTTGAAAATCTACTTTGAATTTCTCCTAAAACAAAAGGCAAATCGACACAAGACAGATAGGAAGTATCCGGACGGTTTGTAAATAACAAATAGCTATAATCTTTTCGATCTGAAATCCAAGATGACGGCTGTGGTGTCCATCTTGAAAATGTATCTTGAACTACTTCTTCAGGACGGAAAGGCTAATTGACTCGAACCTTGGGCGGAAGTATCGGGATGACCTGTCAAACAAAAAGAGCGAAATCGTTTCGATCAGAAATCCAAGATTGCTGCAATCTCGCAAATCTCTTTTGAACATCTTCTTCTGAACCAAACGGTCAGTTATTTGGAAACTTAGTAAGGAAGAAATAAAAAATAGCTAAAATCGTGCCGATCAGAAATCCAAGATGGCCACCACAATCGTCATGTAAAAAATGTATTTTGAACTGCTTGTCCTGAACTGAAAGGCCAAACGTTTCTGGTACCAAGGAGAGCCATACAAGACCATCTTGGCCGTCTTGTTTAAAAACATGGCATAATGTCATTTTGAAAATATGCAAAGAAATAGGAATTCAAAGTAATAATAGTTTTTAAAGATTTTGCATGGACCATTTAGCATTTCGATATATATTCTACATTATTTGAGTCCAATGTCTCTAAGGTCAGTTTACACGTAAAAATACATTTCTTTAATAGGTTTGTATCATATTCCAACTATGATACCCTATAAACACGGTATAAAATCAGTGCATGCAGGGATATTATAAGCAGCTTTTTTTTCAACATAATTAAAAGCATTATTGCTGTCAGCATTTTGCAAATCACAACTTTATTTTAGTGGACTTACATCTCTACAATTCTGCAATTTTTATAGAGTGAAAACGCAATGAATTCGAAAAGCGTATTTCGCATGGGTTAGCTAACGTAAACTATATTTTGAATATCTGATGTGTTGAGGTTTAACGACACGTCAACCCTTGTAGGTCATTTTGTGTCGTCTCCCAGAGAAAGGGAGAAAAGAGATAGAAGAGATCGTAGAAGAGATGAAAGAAAGGGACAGGGAAGAAAGAGGATCAGGAATGAAAGTGAAGCAATAAAAGAAATAAAAACATTCCTCTTCTACCATTACCTGCTACAAGAATAGCAGGCCTTGCCCAACTGTAAGCCAGTATTAGTTGGATGCCCCGTTGACGTAAGATACATGACACTTTCGCACCACCCGACCACCCCTGACTTATCCGTCGTAGTTGCATTCTCTTTAGATATTGTAAATAGATAACTGCAATTTTTTTTACAAGAGACAGTTTATTTTCAGAGATTTTATGTTTGCTTCAGAAAACCTGAAAGGCAAACCTCAGTGTTCACCCTACCTTGCCGATAAACCCTCAAAGTTTCCGTAGTTGAGTTTATCCCTTTAAATAAAAAAATGGGTTATTTAGTGCAAGGACCGATTCACAGAAAATTCAAATGACATTTAATAAAAAAACTGATTTTATCTCGTCAAGTTGAAATTTCGAGACAACATTCTTTTAGTATGTTTTTAAACAAACTTGCTTTGATTAAAGTTGAAGAAGGAAACAGGCACTGACCTCCACGAGAGGCTTCAACTTTGAGATATTCTTAGGTTTCACTGTAATTAGATGACCAAAATTACATAAACAGGCCCCAACTAGCAGGAAAGTGCACGAAAACACGTTCCAGTCCGATATCGGTCAAATGAATTAAATAAGCTCCACGTACCCAAAATACATGCAATTTGCTATATATAACACCGAAACTAATGTTGTTTAAATCGGCCCTCTCAACAGAGAGAAAAATGTAACTGAATTAATTACAAATGCTAATTTATAGCTATCTGCATGATATATTGTTACGCAGCCCATACTTTCATCACGTTGCCGCCTTGTTTGCTTTTGAAAACGGATGCATCGGACCCCTACTTAAAAATCATAATTCTACATTTCTGCAATTTTTATACAGTGAAAACGCAATGAATTCGAAAAGCATATTAGTTAACGGGTGCATCGGATCCATGTTTTATGTCAGTGGAATCCTTAATATCGCGCTTCGCTGGCAAACGGAAGAAATCCGATTGTTGCAAGAATTACGACGTCAGAGGTGTGATAAAGCTCTGAATTGCGATAACTGGCGTCGCTTTGGTTTCGCATGATCAAAAACTAAGTATTTTACAGTGAATATGTGATAATTATTATTCTGACACTTACTAATGTCTGAAACAATAATAGGCCCGTTTGACAATTCTAATCTCCAAGCTTATTAAAAAGATGAACAGAGACGAAAAGGCACCATATTCCTCAAACATAGATATTATTTATCCAAGAAAAGCTTAATCAATTGATACATATTATTAATACGACCAGAAAATGTGGCATATGACAGCCTGTAAAAATTCAGTCAGTCTCACGGTTTTGAACTTGATGAAAAATGAAATAATGTTTTATCGTATCTCTGAATTAATGTTAATAATATTAATTCAGAGATACGATAAAAATCACTTCATTTCAAGAACGAGCTACGAACTGAAATTTTACAGGCTCTCAGGTGCCATATTTTATGGTTCTATTAATACCAGATATCAATTTAATTAACCTTTCTTGGGTAATAAAATGTCTATTTTTTAGGAATATGGAGCCTTTAAAATATTTCATATATTCAGTTGTATTTCATATATTCAGAAATTTAGTTGAGAAGGATTTTAAATATGTTGGTACACTTTGTTTACTGAAAAATGGGTATCTATACGGAACATCACAAAACCAGGAGCGCTTTCCAAAATACAAAAAGGGGTATTCGGGCTGAATGTCTATACTACACTCTACTAAACCATAATTAGGAGGATAGTCTCTTCTCCTCTCTGCAGATAGAAATGCCTTTAACTGGGTTTAAAAACAAATGCATCGCAATAAATCGTCTTGTAATGCATAACACAGTATACCGGTTGTCACTGTATGTTATGGTCTATTAATTGATTCACGATTAAATATTTATTTGTTCATCCAACTGCTGTCAAAAATATTACTTTCTCATGTTTAAATTGTTAAATCTGTTTGGTTTCTAAATCATAAAGAAAGGATTGTCAAATAAAATGTGTACGTGTAGCTGAATAGAAAAGATTTAAAAACAGTACTCACTCCGTCTGATGTCTACCTCTGGCCGTGGTGAGGACGAATTCAAAACAAGTCCGGATACTTCAGCCTCACGTATCATCATGCTAATAAAAGTTTGACCAGCGTCAAGTTCTCAGTTTCTTCTGCGAGACTGGATTATCAGTATTACGTGTTAAATACCCACTCCTCAGTCACGCAGCTGCACTTTGGGACACGCAAACATTTTCACGCACTCAGATGAATTTAAAGTACTGAACGAGTTTTCTATATGATTTGTCTTCATTATTATTCTTACCAGACAGCTTTATTAAATAATGCACAATGCAAGAAAAGAAGGCCCGGATACCACGTGCGCACATCGAAGGGAACCAGATCAGTTTCCTTACGTAAGAAATGACTACTACTGAATTTGACCCAGAGCAGAGCATTTCCTACAAGATAGCATGAGCGCCCATCGAAGACCTGCCTTTGCATCCGCATCTACTCTATTGGTAGGCAAGGACTCAAAGCGTCTTCAGGCGGAAAGCGCAGACACTGATTAACCAATGCTACAACAAGCTTATATTCAAAGTTGATTTAGCGCAAACTTTCAAAATTATTTTTTATCCCCTTCTGAAAAAGGGTGTTCTCCCTAATAGGAGCAATTTAATTGCTTTTAAAATGGACACCTTTTAGAAGGGGTTTGATGTGCAGAAAAGCAAACAGGAAGTCACACAAGATGTCTACCTTACAAAAATTATTAAAAACCTACCACCATTACGTCATCTATCTATCTATCTATCTATCTATCTATCTATCTATCTATCTATCTATCCTGCAGCTCTTCTAAAACAAACTTATCTATCTATCTATCTATCTATCTATCTATCTATACTGCAACTCTTCCAAAACAAACTTTTCTTTCAATCTATCTATCTATCTATCTATCTATCTATCTATCTATCTATCTATGGCGGCCTTAGGAAGTATTGGGTAACTTGAAGATCGTGACTAGCTAAAGTCGTTCCAATCAGAAATCCAAGATAGCCGACACGGCCGACATATTGAAAATCTAATTTGAACTTCTTCTCCTGAACTAAAAGGACAGTTGACTTGAAACCTGGTATATGTATCACGATAACTTGTTGGTCAAAAATAACTAAAATCATTGCGATGTAAAATCCAAGATGGCCGACACCGAGAAAATCTATTTTGAACTACTTCTCCTGAATCGGAAAGCCAGCTGACTCGATACTCGGTAGGAAGTACCGCGGTGACTTGTAGATCAAAAGTAACGAAAGTCGTTCCGATCGGAAATCCAATATGGCCGCCACGGCCGCCATCTTAAAAATCTGTAGATTTAAAAAAAAAAAAGGTAAGAGAAAAGTCCAGGGAGTGCCACAATCACAAACCGCAGCCCTTCCCAGACCCCAAGAGGAAGAGGAAACCGACAAATCCAAACAAGCACAAATCGAACAAACGTACGAAAAGCACTAAGATTAGCTCTCTCTTCTCCATGAGAGGTAATCGCAATACTAAAAGGACTGAAAAACACAAGAACAAAATGATACATGGAAAGACATACAACAAATCGCCTCGTAAAATTAACCACAAAGCAACAAAGAATAAGACTAACACCGGGACCACCGCCTTAGAACAGTCAGTAGAGTAAACCACCGTGGGGGGGGGGGGGGGGGGGGGGGGGGGGTGGGGGGGGGAGTGTTATAAAATAGCTAAATTCGTTTTGATCTGAAATCCAAGACAGCCACCATGACCGTCAACTGGTAATTCTGTTTTGAACTTCTTCTCTTGAACGGAAAAAAAACAACATTTGATTAAAAAATAGCGAAGTTCATTTCGATCAGTAATCCAAGATGGCCGCTTGGCAACCAACTTCTTCTACTGCACCAAAACGCCAACTGACACAAGACTTTTTAGGAAGTATTGGGATGACTTGTAGATAAAAAAAAAAACAAAAAAAAACAGCTAAAATAGTTTCGATTTGAATCCCAAGATGCCGGCCATGATCTTGAAAATGTATTTTGGACTACTTCTCCAGGCCGGAAAGGCTAATTGACTCGAAACTTGGTAGGGAATATCGGGGTGACTTGTCAATCAGAAAACGTTTGAAATTTTAGAATATGACACTTAAATGAGTGTTTCTGGGCATACGATGTCCTTGCGTAATTTCGAAAAGATACTCAAAACTGCATTTATATCATAAGCTGGCAGTTGATAAAGCAGCGTCTTACAAATGATGAAGGGTTTAATTTATACCCCAAAACAGTATAATGTTTGGCGATTTTCTCTCAAAGTATATATATGAACAATATGTATGTGTACTAAATGTATTTATTTGTGGCCTCAAAAAACGACAACAAAATTGTTTCAAAATTCTGTGATTTAGAAGGACGTATGTTACAAGAAGACAAATATGTTCGGCCAACGTTCTGAAAACATATATGTTTTATATACGAGCTTTTTCTTTGTTTTATCAAAATGTTTTATCTCCCAACCAAAAAGGTTCAGGGAATACAACAGTCAGTCTGGCATGCGTTCGTAAGTCCGCGGACATTCTTGTATGCTCCATAACTCTTGTACCTTTTGAGATAGTTTGATGATATTTGGTAGAGATGTAGATTAGGTTCAGGAAGCATATCTCGTGCAAGAATGACAGCAATCGCTTTCTTCATTTTGTAGTTTTCTCAAATTAATGTTGTTTTTTTTTGTTTTTGTTTTTGTTTTTTGTCGGGGGGGGGGGGGTGGAGTGTGGGGGAGTACTGATAGGTTTGGAATACTTGGACATAATTTGGTAGAGTTATGGATTAAGTCCAGAAGGCGTGTTGCATGCAAGAATGACGATATCGCTACTTCACGTTTTGAGTTATCCGCCCTTGAAAGTGTACCTCATAGAGTTTAAGTCAAAGTCTTATAGTGCGCTTCATTACTCCAGCATCCTTTCGTTTATATTAATGATACTCGGTAGGATTGTACATGAGGCTGAAAAGGAATATATATATGCCTTTTTCGGGCCTATGTTATCTAGGCCGTTGCGACTTGATAAATGAGCGTGTTTATGTATATGCGAAATGCATACATTGCGCGTAAAAACAGCGTAAAGAAAGGAAAAACCTTAACTTCTTTATCAACACGAATATAAACACAGCGTACAAAAAAACATGTCACTGGTCCCATATACGGAATGTATACAATGCGCCATAAACCTTGTACCGAAAGGGTTATACGCATAACTGAGCGTTTGTCACCAATAAAGGCAAATAGGCCCAACTAAATCTGTGATTCCGGAAATATACATGAACAAAACGGTCCGTATAAACTGTCGCATGCCCTGACTAAGGAAGATGATTCCCTCTACTGGTCGCCTTTGTTGATACCATATGGGCGTAGTGTTCAGACGTCGAATCCAATAGCTCTCTCGAGCTTTCCTGGTTCGATCTGTCCACTCCGGGTTATGATCTAAGCAACAAAGCGAGGCGGGGTTAGGGAAATCATGTTCTGGTGAACAGAAGTGTTCTGCGACAGGACATCTCTCGAACCGCTTGTGTTTCCATTCATCCCGGTGGCCGTCCATTCGATGGTTCACATGATCACCGGTCTCACCAGCATGTTGTTTTCCACACTTGGTGCATGTTATATGGTAGACCACATTGGTCGTCTTACCACTAGTGTTGCACCTAAGCTTGATGATTGCCCCTGACTTAGCGATTTGTGTGCGGGCTATCATTTTGCAGGTTTTGCAACTTACTTTGCCGCACGGTCCTGCCTCCCAAAGTGGTTGATGCGTGTCTGGTTTGAGCTTAGCACGTACAAGAAGATCCCACAGATTCTTGGGTCTTCTGTAGGCCATGATCGGTTTTCTATGAAGAGTCTGTGTGAGACGTCAACACGAAGGGAAGAATGCTAGACTCAGATTAGGCCTATAAGAAAGTAGGTCTACTCTGTTCTGTTGCCGTGCTCTCTCAATAGCAAGTGAAATTGCATGTTGATATTGTATCGCCAACAAGCCTTGATTTGGGGTCCAGAAACATGTGCTGCTCGTTTGATATTTCAGCTTTGAGCTTTATGCTTGGCTGGAAGTAGTTGGCCCCGCCGAGGAAAATCGTCAAAGCCTCGCGGTCGTGCGACCACTTCATGTCAAAATCGTCAATGAACCGTAACCCAGGGTCCCTGCCCTTAACAGCAGTCCCTCGGGACGCCCCATGAAAATGTAAGCGTATGCAGGTGCCATTTTGGTACTCATAGCAGTGCCTTGGACCTTGAGATAATGTTTCCCGTTGCACTCAGAAATTGTTGCATTTAAGTATGAGAGTCAGAAATTTGTAGGTGGGTCCTTGACTTTTCTTTCCTACCACACCTCCCCGCATGTCTGGATGCCATCTTGATGAGGAATATGAGGGAAGTGATATCCTAGGAAACAAGGAGGTTGTCGGATAGAAATGGAGCCTCGGCATCTTGCTTCCTCAGAAAATCTGTTGTGTTCTTCAAGTAAGACGGCAGATTTTGAGGTTGCAGTTGCAAATTCACAAGTTCTAATATCTTTTTCTTAGAGTGGCCATTGGCAAAAACTATAGGAAGCCAGGGCTGCCGGCTTTGTGTAGTTTGGAGAGGAGACAGATTCTGCCTGTTTTGAGTTCGTCAACATGCAGGTAATTTCTATTCATGCTTGTATGGCCTTCATCGTGCATTTCACTAATCGATTCAGACACTTGTTTGGCGAACTTGGTGTGGGGGTCATGATCTAGAAGTCTGTACTAAGTGGAGTCTCCTAGTTGTCTCTCAGCCACTGAGATGTAGTGACCTCTGTTCAAGACAACAACGGCGGGTTTTATGATGCTCTCTTGTCTATTTTAAAGATCATAGAGAGCACTGCGTTCGGATTTAGTGAGGTTCTCATGTTTAGGCTATTAGGACTTGTATGACGCTATGTCAGACTCCACACAGCCAATACACATTTCCAGATCAGGATCTTGTTTGCGGGGCTGCCAAGCGCTTTTAGGTATAAAACTCGGATATGTTTCCGATGATCGGTTAAAGTCACCATAGTCGTTCATATTCTTGTGTCCAGGAAACGGCAAAGTACGCCATAAAATTCTTAAAAACGTCACGAAACGGCGGATCTTCGCGTCACGCTCATCCTTCCACTAATTTGTAGCTGAATAAAACACAGTTCATTTCTTTATTATATAAGCGTGCTGTGTTAGAGCGACGTTGTCTGATCGTCAATACGATAAATAGACATTGTTTCAGCGTTGTGTGCCTGCTGGGAAATATTATACAATGCTTAACAACTGTATGTATATAAATTATCCTTTTTAATGTTCGAGCCACATTAAAATCCAGTGTATTAACCATATCTACACGTCAAATGCGAAGTTACCGTTTTTTTGCAGTGTGAGCGAGTAAATTAATTCACTAATGTCCAGTTGATTCATCTACCTACCTCCGTAAACGGTTCCATATCTAATTAAATTGGAGTCTCTTTCAGTTTTTATTAGCTCACCTGAGCCGTAGGCTCAGGATGACCTTTTGCGATCAGTTGCTATCCATCGTTCGTTCACACCTTTGAACGACCTCCCCTGAAACCCTTGGGCCAATTTCTTCAAATTTCATGTGGAGCCTTCTGTTAAAGGGGATTGAAAATGTGTTCAAATAGTCACAGCCTGTTAATCAAGATGGCTGCCTTGCCCATATATAGTAAAAACACTTAAAAGTCTTCTCCAGAACCGAAAAGTCGTCCCCATACCTTCTCCGTACACTTATATATAGGGAAACTGTTGAAAAGTCATTTTCTCGAAATGTTTTTAAGACTAGAGGCTGAAACTTACAATGTATGATTAAAGTAGTAAAAATCTTAATTACAATCAAAATTTTGTCCCCCGGAGGTTATATGCCCTTGCATGTATAAAATTGTAATTTTTAAATGACTTCTTCTCTGAGCAGTTTTCACCAGATTTCACATGGTGCCTTCTGTCGAAGTGATATTGACAATTTGTTGAAATAGTTCCGCTATTGAACAGGAAGGCCGCCGTACCCATATATAGTAAACACACTTAAAATATTATTCTCCGGAAACAAGAAAGTCTTGAGACTGTATCTTGGTATATAGCAATGGGGACTCAAGGTCTACCAAGTTTTATTTGTTCAAATGATGGTCGTAGATTGACCTTTGACCTTTTTACGGCAAGGTCATATTTGTGCCGCCATATGTTTATGTGAAGAAAATATTGAAAAGTCATTTTTTCAAAATGAATTAAAGACTTATTGATGAAATTTGCAATGTATGATTAAAGTAATAAAATTTTTGAGTAACAATCAAAATTGGCCGGCCTCGGTGGCTCAGTTGGATGCGCCATCCGACTGGAGACCAGGAGGTCGCGGGTTCAACCCCCGCCGAGGTCGGTAACATTCTTTCGTGGAGATTGATCATGAAATATTTTCTACGGTCATTCTCTCCCTTCCGCTGATTCAAGAAGGGCAGTTGTCAGTTTCTGGCGAAAGAATGTGCACAATACTGGTTAACCGCTTAGAGGACTAAGCCTGCCCAGTAAACGTGTGGTTAGGTAAACTGACCGCGCTCGACATGACCCCATTGGGTTGACTGGGCCGTAAAACCTCAACACAAACAAACAAAACAATCAAAATTTTGTCCCCCCCTCCACCGGGCTTATCTGCCGTTGCCCCTGGGCCATATACCGGTACACGTACAAAATTGTGTAATTTTAAATGTCTTACTCTCTGAAACCGCTTGTGAATTTTCACCAGATTTCACATGGGGCCTTCTGTCGAAAGGGTATTGACAATTTGTTCGAATGGTTCTGCAGCATTGAACAAGATGGCCGCCATGCCGATTTATGGTAAAAACAAAAATCTTCTCCAGAACCAAGAAAGC